>OY804518.1:1298016-1898016 GCA_963680855.1 Lepeophtheirus nordmannii
ATACAAATACAATTTTTTACCAGAGCTCATCACGTGTCCCTTTTTTTACGTGTCTGAGTCAAGTAAATCTCATATATATTATTACTCGTTGTGCTTCTGTATGTAAAAAATTTTATTTTATTCGAAAAATTGAGCCATGTAGTATTGAGCTCTTACTTGAACTTTGGGAGTGTTTTATTTTGAAACAAATAAAATTTTTTGGACTTTCATTAGTAAGTCCATTAAAAATCATACATGGCTCTATATGACTTTTATAAACAAGTTTTAAACAAACTACAAAAAAAAAAAAAAAAAATCACCAGATGTTTAATATAATGAGCTACAGCTTTTAAAAAAAATAATGTTGTTTCCATAATGATTATCCTAAAGCTTTCTTAGGCAATGATCCCATTCCACATTTATTTGATAAGAATGTACATACAAAATCCTGGGGCTACATATTGATTTTGTCCTCTATCATTATTCAGAATGGAAAATACAGGGGGGGAAAAAAAAAGAAAAATCTTTTCTTAATGTCAAAATAAACAATAAGACCATTATGATATTCAAACGATACACAAAAAAATAAAAAATAATAATAATATAAGATGACTAGGGAGAAGGAAAAAAAGAAAAATCAGATAATTACAATTGTATATATGCTTTAATGATTCAAAGTGCATTCATTGATTCGTATGTAAGTATGTATGTTTTCCAAATTATGTATGTACATACATATAAGATAAAAAATAAAGAGAAGGAAAATGAAGGATAACGTTGGTTTCTGTGTTGTTGTTGTTGTTTGTTGTTTTGTATTCTATGGTTTTTTGTCTTTGATGATTTATAGGGGCGTATGCATATCCATTTTTTTTATTATTTTTATTATTATTTTTTAGATGATGATGATCAGAGTGAAGAATTCACATAAAAAAGATTCAATGGAATGATGTAGTATGTATCTACATACTGGATTACAGGGTGGGTTAAATTACAAGCTCTATAAAATTCTACATATATATTTTACATAGTATGGCCTTGCCCAGGGACCTTAGTACTAATGGGGACAAAATTATAAATTTTAACCCTTTGTTGTTACTTTTATAAAATCTTTATAAATCCTTCTTCTTTTTTGAAGAAAAAATTTGAATTCATAAATCATCTTCACATATAACCTTTTTTTTTTGCTAACTCTTTCCACTCCAATTTTTTTTTTTTCACACATTATCCTCTATAAATCTTCATTAATTTTTCGTGATTTTTTGCGGGTTTTTTTTCTTTGTAATAATTGAAAAAATCTCCAGGACCATGAATCAGAAAACATGTTATTATGCATTTTTGAAGGCTTTAACTATTATCAAAGACCTTGAGTTATTTAAGCTTTTAAGTAGATATAAATTCAGTTTTTGGGGGTAGATTTTTTACCCAAAAAAATTATTCTACAATAATGCCGAATTCGTTTTAAAAACCATTAGACACGAAGAGATAAAGTGAAGAGAAGAGAAAAAATACTATGTCGATCTAAGCTCGGACACAGGATTGGAAACGGGTTAATACTCTAAGAGTAATTTTTCAATTATCTGTTTGTATCCCTGTCCGAGGTTTTTGTGGAAGAAAAAAAAAGTAAAAAACCTGCATCACAAAAACAAAGGCAAAAATCCTTACAAAAAATAGTTATAATGTCAATACATGTTTTTGGAGGGACGAAGAAACTCCTAAAAATGTCTTCTAGTTTTTTATTTTAAAATAATGTTAATAGAGTGATAAGTAGCCTCACTCCTGGAAACACACACAATGGTAGTTATGTTTTAAACTTTTTGTAAAGTTTTAAAATCATTCAAATTGAAATTATAACTTGCAATAATAAGTTTTAGATCAGATTCGATCAGTCACTTTTACTACGGGTTTTTTTTATTTTCGTTTTATAAATAAAAAAAGGACAATTTTCATTTAGATGCTTTTTTGAATCAAATGAATGTAAACACATTTACTAACTTTTAATGAAATGAAGTCAAATTCATTATATAGGTACTTTTTTCAAAAAATAAGTGGGTTTATATAAAAATAAAAATAAAAAACACCAAATATTTTGTTTAGTATTATTTTTTTTCCACGAAAAAATTAAGTGTCTTCAACCTTTTTATTCTAAAGTGGTGCCAAATACATATATGGCCTCCTAGTTTTTTTAACTAAATAAAAAAATGTTAAAAAATTCTTTTTTTTGAGACCTTAACATTGCTTTCCTTAACATTTAATGATCTTACATGGAAAAGACCCCCATTTTTCAGAATTAACATGAAGCTTTTTAGAAACAAAGTTTTGAGTGTCTCTTCTATTTAATGTCAGATATGAAAAAAAAACTATTGATTTTTGTTTTTTTGTTTTACTCCCAATATTTCAAAGATATTTTTTCTTATTTTATTCAAAAAAAATGATTTTTGAAGAAACAAAACCAATATAAATACCTTGAATTGTAACATTCCTCTTCCATTCCCTTTGATAGGAGTAGAATTAGATAGTATGAGTAGAAGTTTGTCAGCCATTGCCAGATTATTTTTATTACATTACATTTTCTTGAAGGAAAATAAAAAAAAACAGTTTTCACAGCAATAAAACCTTCTGCTTTTCTTTCTCCCTCTTTAAACTACAGATGTTAAATGTATGTATCTACATAGTTCCATAATGTATTTTGTCATAATTTGATTATTAGATTATTTCTCACTAGAATTACTCTTTAGGGTTTTTTGATGTGCTAGGTCATTTCCTTTGTCCACTCAAAACGACTGTATCCAATACTCACTTTATGAATAATCCTTATTTACGACGAGGTGGTTTTTGATTGATCAAGTTTTTTATGTTCTGATAAAAATATGAGGAGGTGCATATTTGGCATAGCTAATTCACATTTTGTGGTCCCCTTCCCCTAGAAGGACACGTTATATATTTTTTATAAAGTTTATAATTTGAGATGAGGGGTTCAAAGCAGGGATGTATATTTTCATGATATTTGTGACGTCCATAATAAGACATTAGCAAAAGGACATGTTTTCATTAATATTGGAAAGGGACTGTTTATAGAGCTAATATATGTTTCTCCCAGGTTTATTCCTGAATTTAAATTGCTTTTTTATATAAATGTATATTCTATTGAACACAATCTCGTGTTTGCTTCTTTGTAGTATCAAGTAACATATGTATTAATTACAAAGTCAATGGGAGAAATTTTTGAATATGAATAATTTTTAGGAGTACGGTCTTGAATTGCAATTTTTTTTTTTTTTTTTTTGCATTCGTGGACTCCAGGAAGACCAAATAGTCTCATTTTTAATAATGTGGAAAAATTTATTGTACCTTCATAATTTTACAACTGTTTTTATATTAGGTAATTTAATTTATTTTTGAGTCTTACATATTTTGTATAAATTTATTTTTAAGTTTTTAATTAAGATTTTTTTTAATCAATTTACATACTTTTTTTTTGTTTCTGGAGTTTTTTTTTTTTTTTTTTTAAATTCTCTATATTGAATATTTATGTTTTAATTGAAAAATTGAAAAATTATGTAAAATAGTTTTGTGTGTTTTATTGGTTTTTCATGCAATTTTACATTCTAAATAAATTGAGTACCACGGCTTTTGAGAATAAATGAGTGATAATAATAATAGCTATCATGAAAATTGTAGTAATGTTATTTTTTATGAAGCAAGTCATTTTTTGTTTTTACGAGCAATTTTGGATTAAGAAACATTTTATCTGGCTCGAATGTTGCTCGTAAATATTATATATATAAAAAAAAACTATTTTTTCTCTATTTGTGCCTATATTCAAACGAAAACATTTTGATTTTTCATGTACATAAGTGACGACAAAACGATCGCTTACAATCATTGCTGCATATTTTATATTTGTATTATTCTATCATATTTTTGATTACATTGGTTTTTTTTATACTAAAGACACCAAACATAATGCAAATCTACCCCCTTAGTGATATAAGCATATGGAAAGAACTTATAGCCGGGTGCTTATTTGAAAAGTTTGATTATAGTAGTAATTATACACTTCCCTACTCCCCTCTGAATACATTTTTTACACATCAAATCCCTATCCAACTAACTCATTGACATCAATCTCTAATCCAGTGGTATGAAAAAGGACTGTGCTTTGAGGACATTACATATACAATGTACACTATTTGTCCTGCCTAATATTAAAAGCCATGGCTGTTTCGATTTATTCATTTTGATTTTTGGGAACCCTCAAAACAATATAGTACAAACACAAAAATACTCATAATAAACTATAACAAATGTTTAATCTTATCTACCAATCCAAAATGTATGTTTTTGAATCAAAACGTATGTTTTGCCATAAATTAGGCAATAATAAAAATAGTCCACATTCAAACAATAAAACGACACATATGTAGTTTTTGTATAAGTAGCAATGTAAAATCATATGCAATTTCGGGCGTGTGATAAAAAAAGTGGAGTTGGCTCTTCAAAACAGGTCTTTTTTGTTTTTCCGAAGCTGTTATCATTTTTTTTTTTTCCCTTAAGAAGGTAACATCAACTTTACCTCAACATAATGTTTTACAAGAAAAGAACAGTCCTGCAAAGATTATATCATGGTGAGGAAACAAAGGAAAAAATTAAAAAAATGGATATCATTCATTGAGGAGAATGGAGTTAATGATATTTGTGAATATAATAATGAATCTGGAGTAAACGTATTCTAATGTTTTGTGGTTTTGATGTTTTCATTTTGTATACATATATGTATAATGGAGAATAGCAGCTTGTAGCTCAGTAAAAACGTCATGGACAGCTCAAGCTGCTTCCCCCCCTCGACATTCATTAAATTGTCAGGGCTGCCAGGTTTGATTTTTCTCTTTCTTTTTTTTATAAACACGCCCCGATTTACATTCCTATGTATAAGGTTATTCAAAATTAAGTTAGTTTGATGACTGAATGATGACCAAAAGTGGTTTATTTTACATATTCAAAACATGTAAAGATAAACAATAAAAATCATAAAATATACCATTTTGTTGTTTGTTGTTGAGAATAACTTCGGGGGATGGGCTTACCTTGAGCCAACGTTAAAATAGTACGAATGTACAAAATTATATATAACTATAAAAGGACAGTTTATTTTCAGCCATACATACATTTCCAGAGTTGATTCTTATCTGAACAAAATTTTACAAATAGCTTTCACTTTTTTGGATAATTATCATTGATATTCCTTTTAATACCAACTATGTAGAAAAATTATCATATTGAATTTTCATCATGCTGAAGAAATCGTCATTTAAATTTAAAAATTAAAATGTGTTTTTTGAGAGTAAATTACCATATTTAAAAATATTTGACGGTAAAAATACAGTCATACTTTTTGTTTGTTTTCAAAAGGCATTAAAAATCTTGGACTGTGGGCAAAAAATTTGGATCAAATTATGATATGTAGCTTAAATCCTGCCCATTATCAACTTTAAACAGCCAAAAATGAATATTCAAGGGAAAGAAAGCTAACCGAAATCAACTCACAAAATCATTTTATTATGATGTAATTCTTATTTACAAAACCACTGATGACCAAGATGACAAAAATGTATTTTTTCAAGGCTGAATCATACGTTGCAAGACTCTTACGTAGACACGGTAAATGGGCTTGCCCTACCTCCCTCAACCACAATATTCACTTTCGACAACAACTTGTTCCGGTTTAATCAATTTTCTGGCTCTGCAGCAATTCACTTCTTTTTAATAAGACCCAAATTGAAACTATAATCTTCAGGGAGGTAGGGCAGGCCCATTACCGTGGTCTACGTAAGAGTCTTGCAAACGTATGATTCAGCCTTGAAAAAATACATTTTTGTCATCTTGGTCATCAGTGTTTGTACATAGAAACATTCGGCATTCCTCTAATTGAAACGGTCCCCATCATTTTTTGGATTCAAAAAAAAGATACAAACCTCTCTTAGAGGAAACCATAAAGCACTCGAAGAATAAGAAAAGAAAGAAAAAACTAGAGAGAGAAAACGTATATCAATTTGGGGAATCCCTGGAAAATAAGTCCCAGGGATTCAACCGTGCTTCCGACTCGGTCCTAAGAAAGGAATAGGGACTAT
Source organism: Lepeophtheirus nordmannii (assembly GCA_963680855.1). Taxonomy (NCBI): domain Eukaryota; kingdom Metazoa; phylum Arthropoda; class Copepoda; order Siphonostomatoida; family Caligidae; genus Lepeophtheirus; species Lepeophtheirus nordmannii. The sequence goes on from OY804518.1 coordinate 1,304,124, forward strand.
CATTGGTGCCGTGATAATATGCTATCAATCCCATGGATTCTCCCAATGTAGGATTTACTACAGCTGGCTTCTCTCTCCGGATTTCAACCCTGTGAAATATATCCGAGTCTAAAGGGCTCCGCCTCATCGTATCGGAGAATCATCAACTATCCAAAGATGTACTATAGTTATTTGGTGTTGTCTGCTACTATTGTCAATTCCAGTCGGAGTCGGAACATGGATAGGTTCCTGATTGAGGGAATAAGATATCGAATATTTGATCTGACATCATTTGATTATCTGTATTTTAGAAGTGTTGCATTGCAAATTTCTACATTTCTATTTGCACAAAATCATCACTAGTTTGAAAACACATATTTTCTTTGTTTTTTTACATAATTGATACAAATTTAATTTCTAATATATATATATAATTGAATCATCTAATCAATCAACAATTTTTGTAATTTGAAGGATCTTTTGTTGTGAGTTAGAACAGTTTCAAGTTTTTATTTTATAATATATAAATATACATATAACAAATATTGCTGTCAAAATGACTGCTCAGCCCTTTTAAGTATAAAAATGAGTTGTATATCTCATTTAAAAATATCTTCTTTTTTTTAAGAAAAAACATACTCCATATGTAAATATCAGTATCAATATATTTTTTTTTTAAATAAAAAACCCACCAAATATGAAATAAAACTTACAAAACACAATTTTTTGTATAAAAAAGACATAATAAAGTATATACATGCATATGTCAAAATGGACATGTATAAAGTTAAACCAGGGATGGTCGATTACCTTTTGAACAGTTGAACTAGCAATATAGATAATGTTTCCTGGAGGGGAACATGTTATTAAATATGTATAATACCAATAAACTTTCCCTACTTTTGTAAGCTTGATGAGACGAGTCAATAGATAAGGAAATTAAGAGTTTCTAAACCTCCTTTGAGCTGAAACTTGACGACTACTCACTGCCTAGATATTTAGAGAGCCTTCTGAATAGAAACCCTAGTTATTATTAAAGTATCTTTTTTAAATACATACATAGGTATGGCGATCAAAACATTAAAAGCAAATAAAAGCCCTTTATTAGGGGGTCGTGCCCTGATTATGATCAATATGATTCAATGCTATATTACATGCTACTAATTTTACTCCTTTTGTTGTTATAGCCAACTCACCACAACGACATACATACAGTTAACATTATAACAAACACGAATGCAAATAGGGAGAAAGCTGTTGTGTAAATAAGAGTGTGTCATGTAATATGATTGTCATGCGATAGTTTATATACTATATCATACAGGGCATTAAAATGCACTTTTTTTTGTATTTTTTGTATGTGTGGCTCTATCTATTTATTTCAGAATTAATGATAATTCTCTCCCATTAATCATTATCAAGGAATTATATATTATTATATGTGTATACATACATATATGTATGAACATATATTTATTTATTTATTTTCAAAAAGATCTCAGCATAATAGTTAAGAGAAAGCATACGCTGACTGTCCTTATTTTTTTATGAGAAAAATCATTATTAAAAATAGGGAACAAATTTTGTTCAATGAAAGAAATCAAATACGTATTAAAAAAATGCAGTACATATGCAATTAAGTTTATCCAATGTTTGAAGATATATCAAATTACATATATACATATATATACTACATTTTTGATTCAAACATCAAGGAGCCAAGAAATTTTGTACAATGCTTCACTCTTCAAGGATTCTTCCCTTTTACAAAATTAAGACTTTATGCCAAAATACATCAAAACTAATGGATAAATAAGTTTAATCTAATTTATACATTTTTAATTGACGTCTTAAAATTTAAATACATAGTAAAATGACCCAAAAATACCACTCTAATATCAATTCTTACTTATGTGTATAAAGTGTATGTACGTCATTTATAAGATATGGAGATAAGAGATATGAAGTTCTACTTTCTTATCTAACAATAATAGTTGATAAAAAGTTTGCTCTATATTCGGGTGGATAAATGGGCATAAAATTTGGCACAATATGTTTGTCATATTCATACAGAAAAATGTCTTCAAAACACAGTTTTCAGATCATTGATTGTTTTATTTGTTTGACTCCTAAAATTAACATATGTAGGGTTTTTTTTTTTTTTTTAAATATTACCTAAAAGTTTGTTAAATTTAATATTAAAACAAAATAATTTTATTTTGTAGATTTTTAAATAAATAAACAATAAATATAACTTGTGTTAACTCTATCAATTTTATAATAAATACTTTTTTGTAAAATCAATTTATCTAATTAGTTATAACTTGAGAAAAAATAATATTAATAACTTTCCACTAAGTATTTATATATAAATCTAGTATAGATTTTTAAAAAAAATATCACAATTTTTTATATCGTAATACTCATTTGGTTCAATTTTAATAAAATTTTATGGATGTTTTTTCATTTAAATGAATAACTCAATATTTTTACAAAGAAATTTGGTGTATTTTTTTTGTTCATTGTATATTCAATTTTAAATTTTCAACAAATTTTAATGAAATATGAGCAATACTTCTTATCATTATGTCGAAATATTTACTTCAATGCACAAATTCATATAGGTATATGTGAATAACTTGAGGATAAAGACGAACAAAAGGATAAATTCATTTGATCACTTTCTTATATTTGGTTTTTTTAATTTTTAATTTGCTATTTAAATAATTATAGAGCTTTCTTATTATTTGTTATTAACTATTTGACAAATATATAAAATAAATTTTGATTTATTGTATTAATTTACTAACATGAATGACCTGTACATCCAATTTTATACACGTCATGATTTAAACTTATTAGTTATGACTTAAGACAAGAAATACTCCAGGCATCATTTTGATAGTTTTTGTAATGGACTGTTGTAATCACTGAATTGTAATAAATTCAATGAACATCGGTACTTGTAGATTTTTGACTGAATCATTTTGCTTTTCACTTGTAAATTGAATGTGATTTAGAAATAACAATTTTGAATGATCTTATTCATAAGTCATGATTAGATCTATAGAATATTTTAGATTGATATGACTGCATTGTATTTTTATCATTTTTTACAATGTCCTCTTTGCTTGAAAAGTTTTTACAGAAACATATCTAAATGAGGTCCAAGAGGTGGTCGTCTTTGTATTCTTGGTGAGCATACTTCGAATAAATTATATTTACTTCCGTACTTTACCTGAGCTAATGTCATAAGCGTAGGGTCCCTAAAATCAGCTTTGACTAGAGTTTGAGGTGCTTTCAGAGAATGTACATAGGTACAATATACTTCAAAGGACTCTGAATTTCACATTTTCAGTCCTCCTTTTTCTCCCTTTTAAACTTTAATTAAATTAGAGTTTTTATGAAGGAACTCAAAAAAGCAGACATTTAAAAACTTATTATGATCCATAATTGTGTATTGTTTGTTGAACATTTGAAGCATTAGAATATTCGATCCATAGCTCTTAATTAGAAACGATAGAAGTTGTCTAATAAATGAAATATTTTAATCCAAACATATGGTATGTTCAATTTTTAAATGACTTGACTCCTTTTTTAGTATACTTGAAACATTGCCAATATGGTTTTTTTCTACTGTTTTAAGGAAGAAATATATTGATACTGCTAGGCAAAAAATATTTTATTTAAAAAAATTGGTATTTTCATGTATTTTCAAGAGTTTAAGGAATAGTTTTTGTAGTTTAATATGATAAATATTATTTTTGTGTGCTACGCAATATCTAAAAATGAAATTATAGTTTTGAGGGAAGAACATAAAAAAAATTCATTTTTTTGATATTTTATAGATTTTTCAAATCAAAGACGTTCATAAAAGATCTTTTTTTACTGACATTTATATGTTTGTTTTTTTCATATTTAAATGACTAAAATATCTTTTGTCATAATTTCTATATTTGTATCTAGAACATAAACTTCCCTTGTTTCCCTGAGAAATAGTATAAAAATGAATTGAAAAAAAAACAAAAAACTGTGCATTGGATTTACTCTATCAAGAGTAAAATATTCCTTTTGTATTTGAATGAATTTTGATTTTAGATGTATGTACGCAATAGTTTTATACAAAATAAAAGATTTAAAATTTCTTTGAATATAATTGAATATGATTATTTGAATATAATTTTTAAAAAGTATTAGAGTTTTTAATTCATGAATGTTGAATACATTAAGATTGCTTCTATCATAGAATTTAATTAAAACTTTATTGTTGTTATATTAATACATGGATTCTTAGTGCGAAGGAATTAAAACTTTGAATTATATGCTTATTTTATGGATATTTGGATAATATATTATATTTGCCTCCCCCCCCCCCCCTTCCCTCCAATTAAAAAAGAATTTTTTCAAAATAATCAAAGTAATTACTTTAATATTACTAATTATATTTCAGCCAATCAAGGCATGAATTCATAAGTTCATACATAGGGATATAGAAAATTTCCCTCCAGGAATATTTTTTCTTACATAATATTTTCCATTTTATTATTATTATTATTATTAAAGTTCGAATCGGTACCTTTACCGTTGTCATTGACAAATCAGCTTCTTTCAAATACATACAACCATAATATCACTTCATTTAAAGTCCCAATATTCTATGTATGTACTCTATTACTATAAAAGTGCAAACTTTTTTTTTTTTCAAGAGTTCCTTGTCTCAATAGTTTTGAGTTTTTATAACTGAAGCCAGTTCTTTAAAAACTTTCATATCCTTTACTTCTTGATTATATTACTTTTATTCTCTAGTCGATTTCTTTTTTTTTTTTTTTTTTTTTTATCAGATACTACTTTTTTTTGTTATATCATTAAAAAAAGTAGAGATAAAGTCTTTTAATTTCTTAGAAATCCTAGAAAAATATTAGAACATAGATCATATAAAATTGACAAAATTTCCACTAAATTGAAGTCAATACTATTTTTAAGGATATTTTATTAATTTTTTGGGTATCTTTGGCTCATTGAATAATGGGCCAATGATATTTTTCTCAAAAATTGGTCCTAGGAGGGGTGACCAAGCGACCAACTTTATTGATTTTTTTTTTTAATACAATACCTATTTTAAAAAACAAACAAATAAAACATTTGTTCTTTATCGAATTTACGAAAGATACATGCATACAAATGTAGGGTATTTCTTTACTCCAGTCATTTTTTTTCTTCCTATTTTGAGTTAATAATTGTATTTGTCGTACTTTTAATGGCCATTCCTTAACTTCCCTTTAAAATCCCAACATGAAAACTTTATTGAGTTTTTTCCTCATCAAAACACATAAAGTCGTATTATGATCATTTTTAAAAGGATTTATATCATTTTCTCAATTTATGTGTATTGCAGAAGAATTTCAGTATTTTTTTATTCCCATATTTTTTTTTTGACAAAAAAAAAATGTTATTTAGACTCTAATGCTGAGGCAATAGATCTGACCATAACTTTCACAATGACCTTGAATTTTGTATTTGTATTTTGTTTTTCTGATGTAATTATAGATATTATTTAACTTTAATTATAGTCAAAACAAATAAATTGAATACACTCATGACGAATTTGTGAACTGAGAAAGACGTTTTTGCAGTCATTAACTCTTGTATCTTCGTTCCTTTATCGTTTATTTCTTTTATTTTTACTTTTAACATACAACGTCAATTATAATTCCATACTAACTAGATTGTTCCACAAAACTTCGATTAGAACAAAGTAATTTATAAGAAATGGATACTCGAGAATAATTCATTTCTTATTCAAGATAATTTTATTGAACGTTTATGCCTGACGTGGTCATTAACGATCCCATGTATATCTATCCTGTTTCCATAAATCAATGTAATTAATTACTAATTGAAAACATTAGTATGTTTTACAAATTTAATTAATTTACAGAAAACTATTCTTTTTTAAATAATAATAACACCGATGAACAAATTTGAAATGTCAAAAACCCTAAGGGGTATAATAAAAGTAATTTAGATTTGCACCCTGATTTTAAAGCTGTAATTTTTTAATTACAAAATAGTATGTAAAGTGGTAGCATGCAGAATGATTACGAAATCAGCTGAAATCCTTCTGCGTCCTACTACTTCAGTCTATTACAGTTGGGTTTTTTTAGTGACTCTACCAGGAGTCCTTGTAGGTCAAAACAATGACTAGAAATAGAATCTCCATTAAATACATTAGCGAATCATCATTTTTCAACGCACAAAATAAGTATCCTTTTAGGCTTAAATTGAAGTTGAAGCTGGGAAATGGGCCAAAAAAGTTAAAAAATTAGGGTTCGATTTCTCAACAATCGCTGGACTCTTGTGGAAAAAAATTACAGATTTAAAATCAGTGTGCAAAATTAAATAACTTTTATTATACTTATACCCCCTAGGATTTTTGACTGTTGACTAGTGTAATTTAAAAAATAGTTATTGTTGATAATTATGTTCTTGTATCAGAAAAGTTAATAATATAAATAAATTGTATTGTGTCATTGGAAATGAAATTAAGTTCTTGGAGTTCAAAGGACGAATGACTTAGGTAAATAGTACACAATAGTAGTCAATACAAGTAGAACCATTTTTGCCCCCATCTACGCATAAGTGCTAATAAATTTACTACGGCTAAATTTAACAACATTTGGCAACTTTTTTGTGTGTTATATATAAAAGCCTAAGGGATTTGAAATCCTTGCAAATAAGAATTTAAGATACAAATATGATTTAATAAGACTGAAGGGGGTCTCAAAAATGACATCGTCAAGCATTCAGAGGTGTATGTACAATGTAACGTCACACATTCCCGGTTGAGTTTTGAAATCCTGATAAATTCTCCAGTTATATCTGAAAATCATTGGCGTTAGAAACAAAGGCACTAGAGCCTTTGCCCTTGAGCCAAAATCATGACATTCAAGTTCGAATAAGTTTATTCCTTTCCAGTAATTAGTAGAAACTTTTTTTTCTTCGAAATATTATACAAGTGTCTGGGATCATTTTTTGCTTGCTTTCCAGGACGTTTGAATGGATAAATCTAAATAAGACATATTTGTCAAAGTAGCAGCAAAATAAATAGCTATCTGCTATTATATTAAATTTTAAATTAAAACGGTATACAAAACTAAAAAAAAAAAAAAATTATTTGTACATATATTCATCAATACATTACGCTTATATTCATAAAAAGAAGAGAAACAAAAGTGAAAGCACTCTGATATAGATATGTTATATATTACTATATGTATGTATATTGTTCTATTTTATTATCATGATCTCATATTCTAATCTCTAAGGACCACCGCACACAATATACATTTATTTATGTATGAAGAAAAATAACTTATATTTTTTTCTTGTATGTGACAAGATTTGATTTATTTACAAAAAAAAAAAAAAAAAAAAAACTTCATTTTTATTTTTTTTCCTCTCTACTTCTCATTTTCTTCTAAATAAATATATTTTCTTTCTTAGAAGAAAAAGAAGAATATGCAATTTACTTTTTCTTCCTTACTTTTATTATTCAACCAAGAATTTCAATTAATAAGACATAATAAAAACTTTCTCCCAGTATTTTGTTATAATATATATTTTTATCCTTCTTCTTCTTCTTGTGTATAAAGAGTTTTACTTAAATAACAAGCGTTTAATATGTCATCCGCAGATGGGGTTGAACTCTTTGGTTAGTTTTTAAACATATATATATATATATATATATATGTACATTAAATTTTTGTATTTGTATATGTAAGTAGGTCCATATATATATATATATATATATATATATATTTATAAATAGTTAATGGATATATATAAAGAGTATTTTAATACATTTGTTGTATTGCATTCAATATGCTCATTATTTGAAACAATATATGTATGTACATATTAAATAAATGGAAATAAATAATCCCCCAAAAACAGATGTTGTTGTCTCATATATTCAATAAAGTGAACTATTCCTTACTATTATACCGGCAAGAAAGAGTAGTGATCTTGATTCCTATCTCTCAGTCTTTCCTCCTACACACAAAAAACCTACTTTTTGAGCTACTTTGCTCCATTTTCTAACTTTATCTTCAATTTAAGCCTAGAAGGATACTTATTTTGTGCATTACAAAAGTAGGGTCCGATTCCTCAAAAACCGCCCAACTCTCCAAACAAAAAAAACCCCAAGAAATATTCTGTTTTGCACGCTGATTTCAAATTTGTATTGTACTTATATCCTTAGGATTTTAAACTGGTAATAAAATACTTTTGACAAAAAATATCGGGAATAAAGAAAAAACCTTAATTTAATCATTAAAATTCATTTCATCCCCCTCTAAAGTAGCCCCCCCCCCCCCCAATCCCCGATGCAATACACATGTGCCAACGTTTTTTATGCTTTTTTTTTTAATTTTTGCCACAGTAACAAAATTTGTATTATTAGTCAATAATTACAGAACAATAGTTGCTGAGTTTAGATATGCTGTTAAATTTAAAAATCTTATGGATTTTTAAATTTAAAATTGCGTCAGTTTCTTGAGTAATAGTTACTAAAACAATAAACCATGGGTTCTCAAATTTTTACAAAAATACAGTCTGGAATATTCGTTGTAACTTTTTGGATATCATCAAAAATTGCATTTAATCATCATCTTTCAAACATTTTAAAAAACGGAAAATTTCATTTTACCATTTCACAAAAGGGCGCGTATCTCAAACAATTATGAATATTTTACCAGTGAGTGTAGTGTCAACTTAAAACAAAAACATTTATCTCTTTCTCATTCTCAAAAATTAAATTCAAATTTCCCCGTATTTTTTGCTCATTCTTATACTTCTCTTTCAAACGATTGGAATGTTCTTCATTTGATTTTTTGTTGTTTGTGACTATGGTTACATTAAATTTTTTAGAGCTCTTATTCAAACTGCACTTTTTAGTGCAGTTAATCCTCAGTCAGAGTAAATGCATTTTTGTAGCTATTGTAGTTATGTTTTTTTTTCAAGTAGTTACTCATATATTCTGAAAATTTAATATCAAAGTTGTGTGAATTCAATGAAATGGTTTGTTTACTAGTCGTTTTTCCTCTTTTTAGGCGTACACGATGGAATTAATAATCTATTAGTTTACTTATTACACGCAACTTTATCGCAAAAGTATTGGGCACTTCATGATTTCATACTCAAAGTTCGTATAAAGTACATTTCATAGAATTTAGTATCAAGAATAAAATTTAAATGTTTTATTACCTTTTAATTATTACAAATATTATTTTCCTTAGACTCAAAACTAATGTTTGTAAAATTAGTTTTAAAAAAATATGACTTTATTTTTTTTCATACCTTGATCTCATGCAAATATGTATTTTTAGTATTTTAATTGATATTTACGAGCATAAAATGGATAAAATAGTAAGGAAAATATTACAAATTTAAATAGTGTAATTTTGGTCGAATGTGTATTATAAAAAAATAATTCGTATTAGGACTACTCCTCATTTAATAATTATGAGGAATTATTGACATCACTTTGAAGAAATAATTCGAGTTCAACCAAGCCACAAGAGTCGTAGAAAATTGACAATTGACAAAAACGGTACAAAATAATTTTTTGTATCAGATGAAAGAGACAAAAATATGTAAGTTAGTGATTCCACGGGTCGTGGGCTCGGCCTGGTTTGCTTTACAAAAATTAATAAAGACGCAGTTAGAGGCAACAAGGGCTTACACAACACTAAACTTTTGGTAATCATTACAATGAATGCGATTTTTTAGTCCAGTTTGTCTAACACCAGAATGTAAAGTTTGAAATATTGAAATATTCTGAGGTTGCTGTTGTTTTTCATGCGTCATTTGAATATATGTACTTAGTTGGTTCTACGTATATTGTAAATATTGGATCTCTTTCCAAGAATATGATTCGTATAAGAACCATCAAATATTTACTCAAATATCGTCGAGTAAAAGTGTTTTTGAAGGGGGGGGGGAGGAATCAAATTTTCTTTTGACTGCACCATAGGTTTTATCCCTGCTAGAAGGTATCCTTTTTAGGTCCCTCACACCCATTTTAAAAATAATAAAAAAAGGGACATTGGCATCGAAGTTTGATGAACTTTGTACTAGCCCAATTTTAAAAAAATGTCATTTTATCATTTTTAATGTGTAATGTGTCAATCCTAATTATTGGATACTCATTATTAAAATAGTTGATACATCCTCAAAAGTTGATTAAATCATGAAGCTGTATTTAGTAAAGATATTTTATGTAAATATGCAAAGGGATAACTGAAGAAAAAGTTACATTCTTATAGCATTTCATCACAACTTTTTTTAATTTTCCGTAAGTGAAGATCCTTTTTTTAAGCCTTCCGGTAGTGAGCATCGCTTTTTGATGTGGTTAGTGAATTGGGGGTAAAAAAATAAATCAAATTTAATCGTGTAATTGGAGTCTCAATAAACCTAGTCAAAACATTAAATTTTTATTTATGACAAAAATTAGAAGGAAATATTCAAACCTTTAAACGAATTTTGCGGTTCAAATTTTGATGAAGTTTTGTATGTGACGTAATGACAAAGTCTTTTACCAAGGATGGACATTTTGTTGAGATGAGAAAGCATGCTTGCAATTACTATCCGGTGTCTTTACATTTTATCTGCTGATTGTTATTTAACGGTATTAAACAAAACACAATAGATACTTATAATTGTAGACAGTTCTCACCTTCACAATACTGAGAAGACTAAATTCAAATTGATCATCAAAGTAGTGGACCCAACTGATATTTTTCTGTTCTTCCTTAACTCAACACTATCACAACATTTTGCCCATTTCTAACTTTTACGTATTTTTTTTTTCAATAGAGAATAATAATTAAGAATGAACAAACAAAAACATTCACCAAACCTCAATAAAAAAATGTAAAAATATACGAATAATTCTATACAAAAAAACCATAATGACTACATTAAATGAATTGCATTCATTCTGACAAAACGTTTCAGGAGCATACTGAAAAGTGCAAGCAATAAAATATACTTAAAATGGGTTTATAGTAAGTAGCTTGATAAAGTTATGGGTACAGAAAATCCCTGTTCCCTTCCAAAGGGTTCAATTGACGTAAATTACAAAATGATTAGTTTTTTTTTTTTTTTTTAGATGTAGTAATTTTAAATATTTATTTATTTTTAATCTTCTTCTCATTGGAAGAAAAGTTGTACATATACTTGCTAATTCAATATGAGGTATGAATTATGCCAATATCCATTAACTGATTACTATCTGTCAATCAAATTTACTTTTTCATATATACATATATAAGTATTTCAAATGTCAGAGGAGATATCCTTACTTATATAACTAATAGCAACAGATGACAAACAAATATATGATATTACGATGGAACAAAATTACGTAGAGGTTAGATAAATACTTATATATATTGAACTAACTACAAAATATAGAGAGATAACATGTCAAATCATATATTTGTATCTATTCATATTTAGTCATGAATAATTCAGTTTCAATAAATACATACATATATGATTAATAGATCAAGATAGATATTAATAATTATATTTAATACTTATAAAAGGATTTTAGATTTCCATCGTTATCATTTTTTTGACATTCATAAGGGGTTGAATTCCTACAACACCAGGAATCTCTCTTTGTTGACAACTCTAATGATTCTACACATTTATTTTTAATTTACAATTCTTCTACTTGTGTTTACTACAACTCTTTTTAATGATTTTGATCAATCTTCAGTTTGGTCTAAACGAAATTGATTTGTGCTTTATCGTAGGTACATGGATTTAAAACTTAACTGTGTATTCTACAGAGGAGCAAGGTATTTAAATTTGAAATATCTACTTACCGCCATAATTTTTTTACATGTAGGGAAAAGGAGGGAGAATTGATTCACTTTTTTTACTTTTTTTTTTGTACAAGTGCAAAAATATGCATAATATCTATGACACAATTGATATTTTACTTTGTTGGAATATATATCAAAGTCTGCAAGACAGAGGTCATTAATAAAAATTTGTCAAATGCATCAACTATTCCCCTACTTTCCCTTTCTGCTGTTTTCCTTTGTTTACAAAGGAATGTGTTATTTTATGATTTAAAGTATTTCTATAGAATTTTAGTTCTTTCAACTTGTTGTTAGATAGAATAAAAAGTTTTTGTAAAGTTAAAACAGATTAATCAAAATTAAAATTTTTAACTCCTTTTGATTTTGATTTTTTTTTTTTTTTACTTTTAGAGGAGAACAAAATCTGTTTTTACACTTATTCTTCTGAATGGGATGCACAAAGTAGATAATCAATCATCAAATAGGTGGATCCAGTCATGAAAACGTTCAATCATAAGAGCTAAAAAGGATGTGTATCAACTCTCCTAGCTCCACATTTCTGACCTGTACAAACTAATAAGTGTAACTCCGTAGTCTATCCCAATTATATTTTCATTGCAGATTCATACAATTTTTGGAAAAGATATGATTTTCTTTTCTTTTGCCCGTTTATACCAATGATGAATCGAATTAGTCAACTTTGCGTCAAGAAAGTTTGAAGCAAGTTATATCATACCGTTGACTCACCTCCTTAACCATCATTTATCCAGAGTTACTGTCAATCCATGAATCAAATGCACTTATTTCTTTCTTTTTTCTGTTTTTCTTTTTTTTTACTCCTTCATTTAGATATTTCAAAAAAATTCCTTGCCAACGATTTGCTCACGTGGTAGATATACTTTTCTTTCAAACCATTATTAATCAAATATAGAAAGAGCTCAAAAGTCACCTGATGATTCTATAAATAGATTCAATGAAGTTGAAATGTTAAATAAATAAAAATTATTGACAATAGGCAAACAAACAATTTTTCAGGAAAAGTAAATAATTTATAAGATTATAAACAATATGTTCAAACAAGTCAGGAAATAAATTATTTATAAACACTGGATTTTCAAAAAAAATACTGACTGAGGTACTTTTACTAAGTCATGAGTATTTTTTATGGATATTAAAGAAGTCCATGGACTATATAATGTCAAAAGATAGTATGGTGACATTAGTTATCAATGACCAATGAAGGGATAAAGACCTAAAAGTGATCAAACAAAGAACAATTATACACTTAAATAGGTGTTAATTTATCAACAATCTTATGACCTTTTATCAAAAAAATCAAAAATTATATGTATATATAGCGGTAAAAAACAATTTTAGAATTTTGTATATTCCAAACAGAGGCTCTAGAAAGTCAAGTTCAAGCTTCAGAAATGACAAGAAGAAATAATCAATTGATTATCATAATTCCCAGATAAAATTGATCTTTTGATTTATTTGTCCTTCTACAAATATTTTATTCAAATAGTCACTATTTTTTTTTTAAATAAACTATTTTTAAACCAACTTAGCTATTAGTTAATACATTTTAAGAGTGTTAAGAACAAAACATAACTACAAATAAAAAGACGCTGACAATATTTAAACCAACACCCCCCCCCCCCCTCCCTCTAAAAATGAAAATTTACTGTGTATTTCTATTTATCAGCTGTCAATTAGTATTCTTAACATTAATTTATTAAATTGACATTATATATTGTTAATATATAAATTATTCCCCTCGATGAAATGAAAAAAAAAACGTGCAACATTTGGAGAAAAGGTTGCAAGATGCAATTAGGTAGATGAAGATAGGTACAATATTTTTCTGTTTTATACTCATAGGTACAAATATGTGAGGAATGAACAAAAACAGAAAAAAAAAAGTAGATAAAAATTAATTTTTATACAAAATATTTATAACTTTTTTGCTTCATAAAATTCTTTTTAAAAAAGACACAATTGAGTTTCAAAAAAAGCTTATAGAAATTAATAATTAATAAAAGCCTCAACGCTATTTTGAACTCATTATTGACTTATTTGATGTACTGTGCCTAATGTGCCTTTGGTTATTAGTTATAATGATGAATCAAATACTTATATTTTTATGATTAATAACACTAATTATAATTATTGAAGCCCAGATGAAGTTAATTTAAAAAATTGTCTTAAAAAATACGAGTTAAAGAGCATTAATTAAAGAGTACTCAATTTGAAAGGCAAAAAAAATAATATTTGTTCCATAAATATTAATATGAAAAAGAATATTATGACCTAACCTTCATTCAAAGAAGCTCAACTTTATATGTAAAAAGTTGCCATTGAGTTAAGATATTTTACAAAAAACGTATTATTTCATACTTTAAGAAAACAGAAAATGTTTTTTAAAAAAATGCGTAATTTTAAAAAAAGTAAAGAGGGGATCTTTTATTAAAAATATTATTTGTCTAGAGGTAATTGTCTTTGTAATATAATATATATATATATATATATATATATTTATTTTTTCAAATTCTGTTTACTTTAAACAACTTTTTATTATTATTATTATTATTATTACTCTTTGTTTAAAACTTATCTCATAATAAAACTAGTTAATATGATATAAAAATACTAATCATAGTTTGAATAAAGAAACAACTATAAATATATGTAATAGAATAGAATGACTATCAAAAAAAAAATAAAAAAAAAAGTAAAAAACTTTTTCAACTCGTTTTAGATTTAGAATTGAATCTTCAAGCTTAACTACAAATTTTAATATTTACATTTATATACTCTAAAATATATATTTAGAACAAAGTATATGTACAAGCATGGAAAACGATTCCTTTTTAAAAATTTGACAACTTCATGCATGTTGTTAGTATGTATTTATTATTTTTATGCAAATAGCAAATTTGTATCATATTCATCCGCTTATGTTGCATATACATAATATCTTATTATGTAAGTATTTTTTTAGTAAAAAAAAAAGAAGATAAACACATTGTGTTTTCATGGGTTGTTGTAAAATTCTACAAAGTGGCTATGACTGACGTCACAGATTACATAATAAATGGAAAGTGATGTCATGTTGTACGGATGTACAATATGGTTGATATATCTACTAAATATAATAAGCTTAATAAGTTTTCTTATTAAAAAATCTTAAGAAAACTGTAATTAATGGCTTTAAAAACACTATCACCACTATTGATAACCCAGAGCTGTGAACTTTGACAGTTTTTAAAATATACTCGACTATATATTTTTTTGAGCTTTTTAAGATTTGTTGCAAATTTGGTTCAATAAAAAAAAAACCTTATGAATACATTTCCAAATAGCTTAAAACAATGTCTATTCAGTCTTAGAAACACAATAGTTAACCATTTGATACATCATATTTGCATCGAAAGAATTTTATTTTATTCCAATATTTGTTGTTGATGATGTTTAACATTTTCCTGCTCATTTGTAAAATCACTTTTACAAATTTTTAATTTAATAAAATTGATCAAAAAACTACCCTTCATTTGGACAACTCCTATTTAATTGCCATGAGTGGACTACATATTAAACTTGATGTTCATAACATTGCAACAAGCCAGTTATTTTATAAAAATAACTTTTAGAGTCGTAATTAAAAAAAAAAAATATTCTAAAAAATAGTCTACGTACATCAGTAGTGAATCAAAAGGGGGGATATATCTGATATAATTAGAAAATAAGACGGGGACATGCTCCTCTGTCAACTGTTTCCATTATTTATATATAATATAAATCAATCCAGCTTTTTTGTTTTGTTTTTGAAAAATAACTATAACTTCATTTTTGTTGTTTGAGGGCGGAAAAGTGGGGAAATATTAATTAGGAAATATGATATTTTTATATATAAGAAAACTTGTCTTGGAAAGGTAGATACAAGATTTAACTAGATAGTTTTATTGTAATATTATTACAATGATATTACTTGAAAATAATATAAATTTTAATGTATTGTGAACAAAACACCTTTTTAAAACCATAAAACATCTATAAATATATATATATGTTTAGATATAAAAATCAGTTTAAATATTGATAATATATATGTTCTCTATTGATTTTGAAACCATGAATTAAACCACTCTTTTCCATTATAAAATAGTGAAAAATGTTAATATTGATTCAAAAAAGTTGATAATTGGGGATAATAAACTATTTATTGTGAACTGTAATTTTAACAATATATTATTAAAATAAAAAGATAATTATGTACATACATTCAAAAAACTTTGTTTTAAAATTAAAAAGTTACCTAAGAGTGGCTCTAGAAGTACAGAATTGACCTCTTAAGCTACTAAGAGTAAAATAACTTTTATTCATAATAATAAACTTTGAGTAAAATTGTATTTAATTTAATTTATTTTAGATACTATTTACATTTTGAAAGTGTCAAATTTTATATTAATATTAAATAGACTTTGTATTTTGAGGTGTAAGTTTCATATTAATTTTTTGTTATTTTGGGTAGTGACTATTTTCTTATAGCTTCTTCTTCATAGTTTTTATTAATTTCAATTCAATTAGCAATTATAAATTCCATGTATTTTTGTAAAGTTTGTCTGATCTATACGCATTAAGACTCAGAACAGTTACAGGAGTTACCTCCTCAAACTATGTGTGTAGTATATTTTATATAAAGAGACAGCGGGGATTTAAAATTGAATCACTATGTATTTAAATCAGGAATATCCTCACGAAAATTTAAGTCATGGCTTTCAACCGAGTGAAGCAATTGGAAAATCATAATGGCTTTCGGCATAATGTTATGCCTAAATTATTTTTGACAAATGGACTGCATACGGATTTCCTAATTTTCTCTTAATTTTTCCATTGTTTTTTGGATTACTTTTGGATTTTTTTCTACCTTAAATGATGTGTCTACTAGTTGAAAATTTCAAATTAATTACAAATTACGATTTCTCAATTATTTGTAAGGGAGACTCGGGATGGTTGCGACACTTCTTTTCTTTCTCATTTTTAAACTCCATTACTGGGATAGGGTTTGTTTTGGCACAACAAAATTTCATTACCTAAACCCTTGCAAGTATCATATGCAAAAATACATTTTATTTTCAAATAAAGTGCAAGTTTAACATAGTAAAGAAGAATAAACAACATGAGGGAAAATTGCAAATCTTGTAGCTACTGATAAGTAAGTATTGAATTTTTTTAAGTTATATCAACTATTAGTAAAAGAGTGAATGGTTTAAATGATATTAATGTGACAGGAAAAACAATGAATAACTGACTACAACATAACCAAAAAAATTATTTATCCAGTAAAATTCCCTCAATTTAATAAATATATGAAATAAAGTTGACTAAACTATCCGTTTATTTGGGTTTTTTTTTAAATTGTGATGATATGTATTATTTAATTATAATATTAATTATGAGACTGTAGCCTTTTTTAATGTTTGAAAAAAAGAACTTGCTGTAATTGATTCCTCTTATAACTTTCCCCCATTTTCCCTATAGCTACTAAGTCATATCATTTCATTTGGATTTTGCTATATGAATTAATATACATTCTACGTTTCTTTTTTTTTTGATCTGCTAGTTCAAATAATTTGTGAATAAAGGACTTGCATGTTGAAAAAAAAATGTTTAGTAAGGGTTTGTTTAGGAAAATGCTTTTTGAGTCAAATGAATTTGTGCAAATTGTTTTTAAATGACATATTTAAGTATAATTACAAATCTAAAAAATTGTACGATTTATTCAAACTTTTAATATGTACTAAGTACTTTGTATATATACACAATACATAAGGAAAAATTTATTGTTTTAGAGTAAAGTACAGGATAGAGGAAGAATGGACGTGTACAGGGGTAATAAATTACTAAAGATTACATCTTCAACCATACCATGTGAGAATGAGAATGTACATACATATATTCGTTAATGTACTTTTAATAAGAGATCTCTTTTTTTTTTCTCATTAATAATTGTGTATTTGTCTGAAGGAAAAAAATAAAATGGACTGAGGATGTTTGAATGCTTCTTATGTATGTTTTTACTTATATGTATGCTTATAGAAATTTATGAGAATGTGTACATATAATACTTTGCATCAGAATTAAGTTTTATTTCTAAAGGGGAAAAAAAATGCAATGTTATATGAACAAATACGTTTCATATACTGCATGAATCAATATGCTTATAAGTTGTAGTAGTAGAAGAAGAAGTAGGTATTGAATTTCCTCATGACCTTGTGCATATAGTTTCAAGTAATAAAGATAAACATAAAACCATACTTTGAATGAAAAAAAAAAGAACTACTTAATGTTTGTCAAAGTACATTCATTTATAAATTATAATCAAATGGTTTTTTGAATAATTACATATTAAGAGTAATTTTTTGAGTATAAATATATAACTAAACACTTATTGCCACCTCGCCTTTTTAACTACTTTGGCTGCACTAATAGAAATGTTTAATACAAAAAAGAAGATAAATGTAGTTGATACGTCTTCAATAATTAACAAACTGCAAATTACTCACAGATCATGAACTGAACGATGCCCTCCGGGAATCCCTCTTTTTCGACAATTTACATATTAGCCAGTAATCCACAATGTATGACCCTAAAACATCAATAACTTCCCTGTATCTTTTTTCTTCCACCTCTCAAAATATTTTATATATATATATATTTATAGCAAAACGTCATGAACTCAAAATATCTAAGAAAGATTAACAATGAAGAGGATTATTATATGCATCTTCTTCATCTGTTGTCTTACTATTTACGCAAAGCCTTGCCCCTCCCCCCCCCCCCTCCTCAAAAAAAAGTGTGCAAAAAACCTTTTGCACTCTTCAAACGCAAATAAACGTCTTTAATGTAATCAATAATTGAATATAGTAACAAGTTATCTGTTTATTTTGCTTTCACTTAATTGCCTAATGTTTGTCGGTGAGGAACGTGTGAAAATGTAACTTTCAACAATATGGAATTTAGCAATGAAAGGAGGAGGGGGGGGGGGGGTTCTATCATGTGTTTCAAGATTATTTTCAATGAGAAAATTATCGAATATTATTATTTTTTTTTTTTTTTTTTTTTTTTTTTTTTGGGGGGGGGGGGGGGTGATTTTCATATACTTTCTTAGAGGAAAAAGTGTCAAATCGTGTAATTAAGTATACTTTCTTATTCATGATATTTGATCCTTAACCAGTCTTCAATTCAAAATAGGTCCCTCCAAAAAGAGCTTGAATAGTCGAAAGGATGAACTTTCTATTCATTCCCTTTACCAATCTTATTTATATAATATGTGTAAAGTACAGAACTTTAACGTACTAAATTGTCTCAGCCTGTTTATTAACAGTGAAATTTCAGTGGCCAAATTATTGACACTTTTTCCTATTGATTTTGCGTATATATATATATATATATGTATTTCCTCCATCAGACTCACTTCTTGGCCCATGAATATTTTTTTTACAATAGAAAATTTATGTATAGAGGCTATACCAGACATGGGCAAACTAAGGTCCGCGGGCCTTATACGGCCCGTTAGACAATTTAATCTGGCCCACCGAGCTTGCACACTACAAACAACGCTTTATTATATTTGGCCCACAGGTCAATGTACTCCTGTGGCCCCTTTTTCAAATTTTATAACCCATAGTGGCCCGAAAGTCAAAAAGTTTGCCCATCCCTGGGCTATACCATGAAAAATAATTTTGATTGCCTCTTAAATGAGCATATTCATAGGATAAAAAGTACATAGTAACTACAGAAAACCCTTAAGCTCCACTTAAAATACAGTGTCTAACTTTATCATCAATTTTTGAGCCATTACTGTAAAGTGTAGATGTTATATATAGGATGATGAGAACTTTCATAGCAATCATTACATATACATATTAGATGGACTTGTATGTCTGAAAAGTGACCATTACTACATTGATGGTCTAGACAGCTTCGAACATTCCAACATTCCATCATCTATGTATTACTCATGTGGAAAATGAAATTCGTAATTGTATCATCCATTCATAAAAATGGTTGTTCATTATTCATATGAAACACCAAAGAACTTAATAAAGATTAGTATTGATTCAAGTCTCAAACTGGTATGAGCACCAACTCTTTCACTCTTTGCACTTTCCCTCCTCTCACCTCTTCTGCACCTGTCCTTTTTTTTTTTTTACTCATATGTGTGTGTGTTTGTATCATTTGTGGTTAGTTTTACATAAATTTGTGTTTGTATACAAAACACTTTGTGTATCCAAAGGATATCCAATATTATTCTTCCTTTATTTTTCAATAAGAAGGAAATTAAAATAATCATATTTTTCCCTCGGATTTCTTTACAATTGTAATGATGGTGTTTCAAACCTTTTTAAAAGGGCATTCAACTCTTTATTCATTATTATCCATGCCCCTAGAAAAAAAGGGGAATGTGGTTATTAAAAAATATTTTGGGTATAAAACAATTAAGCTATGCAAAAATACTTAATCCGTAATTTACATTCATTTATATCATACGACATTTTATATATATATATATATAAAGCAATAAAAGAGCGGGTTGGATATTGACCTTCTTTTTATTTGCAGTGGTATTTGTAGTCAATATATATTGTAGTGTAAAGGGACTTTCTACTCATTTGCCCTAACTTTCTCTATAAAGAAATTAATAACAAATTTAGGGAGAGTTGAATAGCCCCTTTAACGTGACGTTCCCTTTTGACCAAATTTATTTTATTTTTTGTATCAATATTTTAAAGAGTGTTTCTACTAATTTTACACTAGAGCAATTATGCTGCTGTCCTATGTCGTGTGTTGTGTAAGAAGAAAAAAAATACAGTGCGAAAATTACAATTGTATGTATTAATATACAAAAAAAAAAAAGAAGAAGATTATTCGGGCTTTCTTTTTTTTTTCAACTATCTATGTTTGTTTGTTTCACATTTTAGTACTAATTGCAAATAATATATTACTTGTCGACAATTAAATAAATTGTATTAACAAAAAGTTTTTCATCATTTTACTTTCATTTTGTTTATGTATATTAGAACAAAAGCTCTTTTAATTAGCGCGTATCAAAGAGAGAGTACATAACATAGAAAAATACAATGTATCAAATCCAGGATATTGTACTACATAGATGGTGTACAGAAACAACATTTGGAGAAGTATTCATGAATGAGTCAAAAACATTTTGAATGCGTGGAAAGAATGAACAAATTATGAAGATGGGTATTTATATGGCAACTATGTAGCAGGGTGCAATGTAAATCATATGCAATTCGGGCGTGTTATAAAAAAAGAAAGAGAAAATCAACCTGGCAACCCTGACAATTTAATGAATGTCGAGGGGGGAAGCAGCTTGAGCTGTCATGACGTTTTACTGAGCTACAAGCTGCTATTCTCCATTATATATACAACAATAAATAATAACATAGATGAGAGGCAGAAAATTAACTGAAATTAATGTCAGGAAATGATATATTTTTAACTAATAATAATTATACGAGGACTTGAGCCCTTTTTTGTTTACATTTTATTTGCTTTATTAACCTTAATGCATGTATTCTTCCTTCATGCGAGATCTTTACTATCAGGTAGATGTTCTCCCCTCAGAAGTAATAAAGGAAAAATGATAACAGCTTCGGAAAACAAAAAGACTTGTTTGAAGAGCCAACTCCACTTTTTTATCACACGCCCGAATTGCATATGATTTTCATTCCTAGTAGCAGGGTGCACATTGTAGGTATTTTTGTGCCCTTTGACAATTTTCTATTACTCCCATATTAATGTTCTGATAATCGTCAACATATTAAATATAATAAAATGACCTACTGGCAATAAATTTTTATACTCTTTTAGTTTGTATAAATACTTGTTTGATTAAGTTCCTCCCTAAAATAACAATTATTATGATTAGATTTTAGTTTCAATACGATTTGGAGATTGAGTAGCCGGTCAATAAATAAATGAAAAAAGAATATAAATTATATTTGTATTTCACACTCCAGACAACCAATGATTGATCTTTTCCTAAGTTTGGTAGCTCTTGACTATATCTTTATTGTTTTTGATATTTTTACATCTCTTATTATACAAATTATTAAATTTGAAACTAATTAATAAAATATGAGGGGTCTTGTAGATAAAATTAATAAGGATTTATGTACAAACAAAAATACAAAGAAATACCAATATAAATTATTCAATATTTGTATTTGTGAAAAAGTCCTCACTAAAAATATACAATTAAATGAAAAATTCTTATTGTACCTAATTATAATGAATCCAAAAATAATTATTTCTCTCTTGGTTTTAGTTCCATGATGATTTTAAAAACAGTCTTCATATTCATTTAATCTTTACACTTCAAAAGGTGAGTGAAGGAGATTTGAATTTACAAAGTTCTTATACAAAATAAATTCCCATGAGTCTTCTCAAAAATGTATCCGTGACGCTCATAGTGTGTAAGAGCCCATTCAAGTGTTTGGAAAGAATGACAACCTCGGTAATTAATTGACATTAGGTCATTTTTCTTTCTTTTTCTTTTTGGAGGAGTAGTTATCGAGAGATACACGGAGGATGACATCGTAATAAATATTCTCAAAGTATCACCAACTCCTAAGTAATTATTCATATTTTTGTCAGTTGTTGATTTGTACACTCACTAGTGTGTATTGAACGTTTATATTTAGGGACAATAAAGGTAATAAAGATTGCCTTTTGATTTTTTAATATTGAATGTAACAATTTTGATACAATGCTATATAAAGTCCTTTTGAATAAATAACCAATCATGGATTTCCCAATATTTTTGCTATTTTATTCGTTGTTACTCTTGTAAGTTTGTTAGTTTTCAAGCTATAGACAACCCTTACATCTTAAGTGCGAAAAGAATTCACATAATCTTTGACTATGAATATGTTAAAAGAAAAGGTATTAAGTCACTTTGTACTCAAAGAATAAATAGTACTATTCATATATTATTTCGTTTTTGGTCATTGGACATCTCGTATAAGATAAATGCTGATTGTTTTTCTTTGCATTTATGTGCTACATAGAGTCCCACAAATGATTTGTATAAGCAAACAATTTACAAACATCCTTAATATAACAAGCCTTTTTTTTTGCATGAGTCACTCCTCTCTCTAAACAAAATAAAAAAAAATGAATTATATGTAGATTCAAGAGTACCCTAATAATAACATTCATTCCTTCTTATAGTAAAAAAAAAAAAAAAAAAAGAGAAAGCTAAAAAAAGATGAGGGGAAAGTATTATAAACTTTTTTATTATTTTTGCTATTTTTTTTCCTCATTGCTTCTGTTATCAAAATAAGAAGAAAAAAATTCCAGAACAATAAGACTCTTTAAATAGGGATTTCATGATAATGTCTATGTACATATATATATATATATATATATATATATATATATATATATATGTTCAGTAGAAACAAAAGGAAAGTAGCTATAACAGATAATAGGTTTTTGTTTATTTTTGTCTCTCTAATATTATTATTACTTTATTTGTTTCGTTATGCTTACATTTATATCCTTTACATCCTTTATTCTTATCAAATTTTAAAGCCTTGATTTTATTCGTCTCTCTCTTTGTTTGTACGTGCGTACAAAATTTATATCCTTGTAAAAATATGTACATATTGAGTCATAATGTTCCTATGATGATAGGATTCATATGCTCATTAAATTGCATTGTAAATGTTGAAAATCAAATAACAAAATATCATTATTATTTTAGTGTATTTTAGGTATTCATGTATTTAAATATGAACTATTATGTATGGAAGTATCAGACTCAAAATATAGCATCATACAATTGATGACATCTACTGATGTTTATAGAAATATATGGCTTTGTTCAAAAGTCATTTTAATGTGCTCACTATATTAACACTTTCTAAAGAAAGAGCTATAAATGGACGTCCTACACGGATAGTTGGTACTCCTTATGCCTTTCTTAGGGAGCAGGTGTCTGCGTATTACGCAGATAAATGGCAGACACTTTGGACAAGGCTGGAATATTGCCGTCCAAGCCGCGAAGTAATGCCAAGAATTGAACTACACAGATGGAAACATCTCCTGGATTTTTCCAAAGATAAACTTAGCTCTATGGTGCAGTTTTCTACAGGGCATTGCTTACTACGTCGCCACTACCACCTTATGCACCCCCAAATTAACTCACTGTGTCAAGGGTGCGGACAACAAGATGAAGAACCTCTTCATCTACTATATGAATGCCCAAAATTCATTATTGAGCGGGCACAGCTTTTGGACTATCAACAGCCCTTTCAGGGGCATTCCATCTCCAAACTCTCCATTTTCTTGATGAATACTGACATTGGAGGTTGGCTGAAGAATGCACCATCCCTAGACCACGTTCAGGACGGATTGCAATAGGTTAACCAATCGGCCAACTATTGCGAGGGCACCTCAAGTTTAAGTTATTTTTACATGTGCCCGTACTGATTATATGTCTATGTTTGTGTGTATACATTTAACATATATATATATCATGTGTAGCAATAAACGTTTAAAAAAAAACAAAAAAACTATTGATTGATTCCCTCTACATAGTTGATATTCAATGACTTTAATTTGTTTTATTGATAGGTACTATTGATATGTAAGGAAGAGGCACATAACTTCTTGAAAAGGGATAAACAGCCTTAAAAGTACGAGACCCTCATTTTGACGTCCCTATATCCTTATGCTAATTTGGCAATTGTTTTTGTTCAATGACTCTTGAATAAATTATTATATGAAATATAAAATTATAAAGTTATAAGATCAGAAAAAAGTTGAGAGCCACTGTTGTTTGTAGTAATTAAAACACATAAACTTTCTTAGTATTGGAATACTAAATTGACATCCTCGTACTTACTGCTGGGTACTTACTCCTCACTTCTCGTGTTAAAACTCATAGCTTTGGAACCAATTCATAAGTGAAGTTCCGGTTTTATGACATTATGATCATATGATAATTTATTGTTATTGTTTTTGTTTTTTTCAATGGTAGGCCCACTTCTAGAGTGCATTCCCCCAGGTTATATATATATATATATATATCGGTTACTCTAACCCTCTGACCGTTAACAAAGTAGGCTTAATACTGCAAACAGTCTGATTAATTGCCTTTGTCAACATATATATTCTTTACGAACTGGATTGTTCGAACATTGAACGAATAAAGTGTATTTTATTATTTTTTAGTATATACCTTGTAGACACTTTAAAATGTACAATAACAGCAATAGCCAGTCAAGGTTTGATTGGTTCAGCTTTTGCTGTATTAAAAAAACTTAGTATATTAAAATAGAGAATTCATCAAATAATTTGCTTAAATAATATTTTAAATGAGTGAATATAAATTAATTTACTCATTTTTTTTTTTTAAATTATTAAAGTTATATCATTATATAGATTCTATGTATATTTTATGCCACACTCCATATTGGATGTCTAGGTATACATATAACAACTCAAAACAAATAATAAAAAAAAATTATATGTATGTCTCCCTATATTTGTACAAAAGATATGTTATGACTTTTTGTTCTTTACTATTAAAGATTTAAGACTCAAAAAAATATTTTATTATTATTATACTTTTTATAGGTAGGTACTAAGATACATAAATAATGTATATTTCATTGTGAGACACATTATTTTTATGGCTTCATTACCATTAGAAATGTTCAATGAAGGATATTAAGTAATTGTTCGCTCTCTCTCTTAGTATTTACAACTAGAAGATTTCATGGTTAATATGTTTTAGAACAAAAAAAAAATGTCATTTATTATAAATGGTTTTTCTTACGACAAATTATGGAAATAACCCATAATGTCGTACTAATCGTTTGTATGTATTTGTTTGTATTTTTTTATACTGGTCGTTGCTTCAATACAGTATATATATATATATATATAGGTAGTTCAATTTTACTACCCACAGAAATAAAATACAGGGATAACAGGAGTTGCAGAATAATCTATAAATGTGTTTTGACAACATTTTGATTCATATCTACTTCATCTTATGTATGTGGCCTTGTTTTCATTGTTCACTTCTTTAGTTTGTTTTTTTAAGCTACTAATTGACTAGTAATTAAATGTATGGCAGTGTAATAATAATTTTGCATGGATTTGGAATGATACAGCCGTTTGGAAAATATTTGAAAGACTTTGTTTTTAGAGACTTTTAGATCATTTGTAGAACCACAAACATTAAAATTAGTCATTGTTTTACAATATAATGGAATGATTCAGTCCTAGGATAAATATAAAGTACAGGACAGATGTCCTCAAAATCATTTTGGTTGTTCTGTTATTAATATCCTAGATGTGTTGTTTTTTTCTGCTTCATTTATAGTTTGTTTGTTTTTTTTTTGCATTTTTTTTTCGAGCTAAACCATTGTTTTCGTAAATACATTTTTAGATAATAATATAATAAAATAATTAGTTTATAAACTTAATTAAAATATACATTATAATAATTTGAATTTGTTTTTGAATAATAATCAAACAAGGTTAAGTCAATTGATTTGGAAACATAATTCTTGTTCCTCAAAATTATCATGACAAGAGAGTTTAAAATCAGTGAGTTAAACTGGAAAAATAAGGTATAAGAACTACAAATTAATTCAAAAAGGGACTACACATATGTCAATATGTGCTTTGAGTTTCAAACAAAAACCCTCTTTTTACTTTGTTGAGTATTTCCAATTTTGTGGTAACTAAGCAGCATATGTAGGAGGTTTTATGTTTCTGCTTTAATTGAAAGAAAAGTGCAGTTATGAGTCAATATCTCCACTCATTTATATTTCAATATACATTGCAGTTCTTCATGAACCATTATATGTGCCACACGTTAAAATGTGACGTCACATATACTCGACCAATACATGTATAATTAATTGTTATTATTATTATTATATATATAGATACCCAAGAAAATTTTTAAATCCTGATCCACTCTTTACACCATCATTAACTGAAGTATATTTCAGTACATTCCTTCTTCCAAGTCCAAATCGTGATTATGTCAAAATATAAATTCATAATTTCATAAAAATTTGCTCCAATCCAATTATACGAACCTTTCCCTTTTCAAATATGACAACAATATATTACTGATTAATTAATATTACTTCATAATCATTGCAAAAAAATGCATTCTTTACTACAATTGATATGCATATGGCTCTAACTTTTTTTTCTTTTTTTTTACAAGTTCTTCACTAAAATAATTTGTATGCAAAATATATATATATATATACATTTATTGCTAATTTGTAGATATTATTAAGTTTATGAGAACTTGACAGCTATTTAATAGACGAATTGTTTCATTTTTGCAATTTTTGTTATTTATTTGTAGCTTTATATAAATGCAAAAATAATAATTAAGAATATCTGAGTATTGTTATTATTATTATTGAAAATGCAATAGTTAGTTCAACTCAATTAGAAAATGTATTCAATTTTTGAAAAATAACATTTTTAAATAGTATTTTATTCGACTATATCTGCAATATATGTAGATATGCTATATATTCAAATTTTTTTTTCGCTTGCAATACTTTGTCAAAATGTAAAATAAGGTAGAATTAAAGAACAATTTTTTTCGATATTCATCGTTTATGTTCAAATTTATTTATATTGGATGGAAATGAGATAATTGAGTGAGACAAAGCTCCAAAAAGACGCCTAAAACCTTAGTAGGGCCCAGTTAATTAATTAACTCATTTCATTTAATGGGTATAGCACACACCGTCTCAAGATTAGTTAATTAGTTTAACTAACCAAATTAATTCATGGATGAGTTTACCATGTTTATGAATAATTATTTGCATATCAAATTTAAGTTCAAATGTACGTCATAAGTAAAACTCATGATATTTTATATACTTTCTTTAAAAAATGGATTATAATGGTAATTAGGATTGGGAATTGGGGTCTTGAGAATTATGATAGCCTCAACTCAATTTGATTGGCTGTATCGACTGAAAAAATAAAAATTATCTCATGCATATGAATATTTCTATAGGTTTCAATCAGTTATCACACCTGACGTTTTTAGCAAACAAAGAATAACGTAGTAATGTTGTTCTGGATATTCATTTCGGTTTTAATCCATCCCTTATAGCCTTGGTTTCCTTGTTTTGATCTCAGTGCCAGTGGAATAGAGAAATACTATCAATATCTGATTGTTAAATTTGTTACTCGAAAAGTTATTTATGGGTAGCTATAAAACGATTCAATACAATTTTGTTCAAACTAATATCCAAAGAAACAAACCTTAAAGAAATGAGATCTCTGTAAATCCTTTGATTATTCTCCACACAAATAGAGTTCAACACTGAATCTCAATTCCTATTATCATGTGTTTGTTTTGTTTTTTTCATCGTAGGAAGGAACATAAAATATTATTACATACTTATATATTTTGTGGTTAAATTCCTCTTGGATTTACAAGTAATTTATCAAAGATCTAGGTAGTCTTATGTTATTACGTAGGTACAAAGGATGTAAAAGGGCAAATCAATATCGTTTATCAAGATTTTCTACTGATTTATAGAACAGTAGATATAATATTATATATTGTTCATCCACAATTTTGATTCTAGTGTTAGAGACATTGAGTTTTATTTTAGACATCTATTCTAACTATACCTAAATTATTGTTAATGTTGTATACAAAATAGTGTTGAATTTTGAAAAGGTGTCTTCCTTAAAAATAGATACAGAATGAACAATAAGGCCCTGAAGATACTTTGTCTGCCATTAAACTTGATAATGAAATAACTTGAGATGTGGTTAGTAAAAAAAAAATTACATCTGAGATGATTTTACAATAATATGGTAACACTAGGAGACTATTTGAATCTTAAAAAATAGAAAGGGACTATGAGTCCCAGGATTTGGGAACTCTTCAAACAATCTTAAGTCTCATTAATCTGTGACTTTGAACTCGAATTGACTCGTAGTGACTCTAAAGTGAAAGGAAACGTGACTCGACAAAAATGACAGCTCTCTCTTGTACCCTTGTAACACATAGCTGTATGTAGCAAAGGTTTTGTAATGCTTTTAGCTCTAAATAAATAGAGTGAGTGCGTTGATAATTTATACACATAAGATATTTATGTTCATAACGTATATATATATATATATATATGCACATAAATTTATGAATCAATTCCACTATCATGAAAAAGGCTCACAAAAAGGAGCTGTAGCAGTAGATGTGGAGGACATTATCAAGGTCTTTATGACTATATTATAAACTATTATTATTATCATTTTTTTTTTTTTTTTTTTTGTAAAATACATTTAACATTATATTATGTATATGCATATATTTTGCTTCTCGGTTGGGTATTATGTTAGGCCTTATTTTAGTCTTAATAAAAGATTACATGTACATATGTAATATTATATATAAAGGCATTACTTATATATGCATGATAAAATTATGCAACTTTGTTCTTCTTCCATTACTTAAGTATGCGGTAGTACCTCATTTGCAATCCCTTTCTATGCCCTTATCTTGGATTTAGCAGACAAAAAAGCTTGGGTCATTATTGTAAATACAATAGGTAATGGTGATAACATGGAATTAAAATACTTAAAGTCACAAAGGTCGACTATAGTCTGAAGACTCAATGCATGAGGCCCACTTACAAATATTTTTTTTAAAGGTATTATTTTTTTCTTGAATGGTTTTTAATATTAACAATGACTAGAGCTGTTGAAAAAGAGGAATTCCCGGCGTGTGAAGAAATCAAACTCTTTATGTTGTCAAAAAAAATTGGCGATTATGGGAAAGGACATGTCTGTTGGTCTGATTTAAAGTCGGATAAAACCGATATATTAACTATACTTTTTCAAGTTCAATATGAGAATAAGAAAGTTCAATATGGGAATAAGCAAGTTCAATAATAAATAATAAAGAACAATATTTAAGAAATCTAATATAATAATAAATTTATTAGAATCTCATGTCAACAAAATTAATCACATCTACAAAACGATTCTGGATGCTAGCAATACAATTATTGCAAATCATTGAGGTGATTAATTGTTCCAGAGCTCTTGATCCTTGCTCCAAAATGCTGCAAATCATTTCTTTCAGCATTTAAAATATTCTCAATTTTTCTAACTAATTCTCTTTTCACAAAGGTTTTCAATATTGACCAAATATGATCAATTGTATTGAGCATAGGACTGTAAGACCCAAGTCTTAAAATTTTGTGAATTGAAAACTCTTCTTCATTCAAATATCTTCAATCCTGGAATGTACCGGAGCATTATCAATTACAAGTACTACTGGCCCTCCATATACATCATTTGATTTTCTTAAGCATTCACTCACTCACCCACTCACTCCATTTCTGTATCCTCTTTGAAACTTCCTCGTCTCACCTTATTTTTTCACATTCATTAATCATAAAATTTATTATTCCGTTAAATTTCCTGAATATTGTTTTTTATTATTTATTCTCATATTGAACTTCAAAAGGAACTTTGTTGCTTTTTTAATGAAATGTAATTTTGGATCTTGTCTTTCTTTTAATACAACAATTTAAATTTTGATCTTTTTTTTTTTCCTTTATAACATTATTTTTATTTGAAGTCAACTTTCAATTGTTTGATCTCACAAAAAAACATTTTTGAGAACTTAAAAAGGGTGGTTGTTTCCGGGGGGGGGGGGGGGGCTCATACTAAAATATCAACAGTTGAGGCAAAATACGTAATGTGATATACTATATTTAAAATAAAATGATGTACACATCAACTGATTTCGGATCTTTCTGAAGGAATATCTAATTATTCAAAATGTCATTTTATCTGACGATTTTTGTATTTTGTTTATGCATGAATATTTGGTTTTTTTTTATTTGCATAATAAGGACTGCATATTTATTATTATTTGACTAAAAAGCATATACATAATAGCATTTGCTTGCACGTTTCATTTTTTTTTTTTTTCTAATTTGTACATTATATATACATAGTATGATTCCCTTGGGAATTAGATCGAAATAATGATATATATATATATATATATATGTTTATATAGGTCATATTATTTATTATAAATAAACTAAAAAAAAAATAAAAAAATGGTGAGTTATCTTTTATTCATCAATTCAAAAAAAAAAAAAAACGAAAATAAGTTTAACTCATAAACTTGATAAAGAAGAAGACGGAATATTTTTCTTTTTTGAACTAAATTATTCTTATCATAATATATATATATATATATGTAAAAATACATAAGTATATTATTCTTTCAGATATGTTCTTGTATACATGTATGGTACATATACGTTACAACTCAAAATTAATGGGCCTTTTGATATGTTGAAGGCATAAAATGTAAATAAATGTTTGTTATTGCAACTTTATCATAAAAAGGTTTTGAGAAGGAAAAAAAAAAGAAGTTTATTCTATTTTTCTTTTTGTTGTGTTTTCTTTAGTTTGGAGTAGGGCAAAAAAGCTAAAAAAACATGAATACTTAAAATTCATATTCTGCCTTTTTGACAAAATGTTATTATTATTTTTTTGTAAATAATTGAGTGCTTTGGTTGTAAGAGCCTCCTTATAACTTGATCTAAAAAAAAATATTACTTTTTAAAAAGTGTGAAGATTTTTGCCTAATTTTTCAAAAAAAAAAGAAAAAAGACAATTAGTTAACATATTTTATTCCAGTTGAACTTTTATTTTCAAATTTTTGAAAGTCTTCTAATTTTGAAGATTTACAGAAGTAAATTGACTAATGTTTATTAATTATTAAAAATACTTATATACTGGGTGAAATGAAATTAGTTTTAGTTGTACAATGAAATTATTATTTATATAATCTGTACATTAATATAGTTCGTGTAAAAATAAACATTTGCTCTTTTTTCCCCCATATCCTAGAAATATTTGGTTCCCATATCATTCAAATGTATCTAAATAAGCAAAAAAATAGACCAATAATGCTATAGTTGGATAATTGCTAGTCAATTTGAACCTTTTTCATTTCTCTTTTTATAGGAAAGGTAGAGTAATACAATGAGATTTAGTTTGTGATAAAGAGTCTTTAAAATGATGTTTGAATGAGAATTTCAAAATACCACTATGAGACAATGCTGAAAATAGGCGGATACGAGTATTTTTAGCTTTACAGATTTGACAAAATATTTTTTTCTCTCCATAAATCAACCAAAAAATAACCCGTCTAAAATACATATATTCAAAAGGTTAGATACATGAGTTCAAACCCAATGCTTAATGTTTTAATTACAACGAAACTAAAATTAATATTTTTACCTGAGGTTAGATTTTGTATTTCATTTTCTTCATTATTTGACCTTGTTGGCACGGTATGAGTCATTTTATAAGCTTTAGCATAGATAGAAATGTATTTTATAAAACAAACTTATTTTCTACAAAAAAAAAACATGAATTGATATTTCATTTTGAATGATTCAATTCTTCCAAAAAGCAATGAAAAGCCAACCAATTATTTCCTCTTTATGGATTTTGTATGAAAAAGAACAGTTTCTACGTTTTTCATTTGTTTTATGAATAAATGGAAGTTTGAGTAATTTATTTTATATTATCAAAAGAGTATTTGCTTCTGTAGTGTCTTAACTCAGCAGTCATATTGGTTTAATTTTTAATATAATATAATTAAAAGTAAGGATCAATAGTTTCCCGCTTTATTTTTGTATTTATTTTTACAGCAAAAGACCTTTTTTAAAAAATTGAACAATATCACTTCCAATACAAATACACTCATATTAAGAATTTACATTAAATTCTACAGAAAATAATTTCCGTTTTAACTAAAATTGTATACTTTTTTTGTAGAAAAAACTCTGTCTCAATATTACAGAAAACGTGATGCCAAAAAGTCTAATTTGTAATCAAATATTTACTTCATGAAACCGAAATAAAAAAATCGAAGTTTTGTTGACTTTTTAGAGAAAAAAAAGATTCAATTTGAAGCAAATTAGCGAGTTTGTAAATATAAATGATATTGACACGTATATATATATATATATATTTTTGGAAAGTTCAAAACAATTAGCTATTATTAGCATTAATATAATACCTTAGGTAATTGAATTTTACCTATAATATCAATTTTTGTGTTGGTACTTCTTGTATTAACTTATTTTATGTATGGAGCAAGTTGATATAACTCTGAGGCCCGTTAGGGTAAAGGCGATAATTGATAATTAAAATTAGAAAGTTATTTTTTGTTTCTCTGTACAATTTTGAATTAATATAAATATTAAATTAACAAAAAAATATATATATCTGACTTTATGAGCCCTTTTAACTCTGACAGGTAACAGATCGTAATCTTAACATAATAGACAAGAATGGAAAATGTGGAACTATATTTTTTTATTATTATTCGCTAAGCACAAATCAATTTGTTCCAACTAGCGTGTATAAGCTACCTTCCAAGCAATTGATCGAATTCTTATAATTATATGTATATATATATATATATATTACTGAATAATTTGTCAATAAACAATATTAAACTCTTAAACTAACCTCTAATAGTTGTATTTTCATAAAATAAAGGTTCGTTTAAGAAATTGTGTAGAAAAATAATAATTAGCATAAAAATAATGACTTCGAGGGTGTCAATACGGAGTATGAGTCAATGTCAGGATGAGATGTAGCCAATTCAGAAACTGATTTGTGAATATTCCTCGCACAATTCATAGAAAATTGAAAGAATGCCAACCAGCCCCACTCCACCTCAATTAATTTATTTATTAACCAACATTTGGATGTTCTAATTTTATAATAGTGGAGTCCTATTTAATGCAATGCCGACCCCTAATAATTCTCTACTACAAATGATGGCACCACTTCAAATAACGAGTTAAGTTATGCATAAAATATACGCTAATGGTTATAAGATACATTTATATTATGTATGTATATACCATATAAGAAGTTCAAACTTATGTCAAACTAATTTTGTTATTAATATGGTTATGATTGATAAATAAATTCATAAAGAGATATTTGGGGGGAAAAAAAGTTGAAATATTTTTTTTGACATTCTTTTTTATCAAATTTTATTGAATTAAAATTATCATAAAATATTATATTTAAATACATATTTATATATATATGGTTTTCAATTCAATAATTGACTTTACATATACATACATATGTAGATTCTGTCAAAATTGAAATGGTAATACTGAAGATTTAAATCTAATGTCTTCTTACTTCTTTTTTTTTTAAGTTGTGTCGTAGAAAATTACTTATTTATTGAATGAACTAAACTTTTAATATTTTAAAAATATTAAAAAAAACCTGCTATGTTTCAAATCCATTAAGGATTGACACGAAGATTGTGAGTTGATACAGAACAATTTGACGAATTAATTTATTTAAAACTTCGCCGGTGTTTTGAGGATGTAAATTAAAAATTGGTTTTTTTGGAAAATTTGCCAAAGGGAAACTCACCACAAAAACTTTAGAATAAAAATTTGTACTTCAAAGTTAGTAGTAAAAAAAATATTAGTTCTTGGTTGTTAAATAATAATTTTGAAAAATAAACTATCTTGAAAATAAGAATTCTGATAGACTACAGATTTTTTACTTCTGGGTTAGAGAAAAAAACATTTCAGCACCTTTGTAAAATCTTTGTAAAAATTACTACAGTAATTTGAATAGGAAATAATTCCCTAATATCTTAATGATGTAGAAATATTTTTTTATATTAAAAACCTTACACCGATTTTTCCTCACATGAATAATTAGTATGTACTCATAATGAATTTGTATAATTAACTTTATTTATTAAATGTTAATAAGATTTTAATTTAACATATTGTAATATTACTAACAAAGTTATTTTTAATCCTAGTCTACATATGTTAAATATACATATAGATATATGTTAGTGCATATTTTCATGAACATAAGAATTTAACAATGTAGTTTTTTCTTATTTGTTGTTCATTTGTCAGCTCTTGAGTCTTAGTAGTAGCCTTTTGAAAGTTAAATTGCTAAACTTCAATAAAAAAATCACTGAGTTTGTAATATTTCTTTTACTAGGGGTGTGGAAAAAGACGACAAAATTGTTAAACTACCATATAAATTATGAACCGTTTTTCCTTTTTGTTAGGGTAAGGTTGAGAGACACAATGAAAATATCCATTGATTCATTTTAAATGTTATTAAATGGAGCAATGAATGCATTACCGTAACAAATGCTTTTGTGAAATTTTTTTATCATTCAAAAAGACAGAAATAAAAAGTTTTTTTTTTTTTTTGTTAATTAATGTTTTTAAAGAAATTGCTGCAGGCAAATGTATTACAGAGTAGCATATAAAACTAACCTTTGAAGAAAATAACCATAAGTCAATATTTTTGAGCTAAAATCCTTAAAACAAGGATCATAACGTTTTAAATTACTGCAATTAGTGCTTTTTCATTACAATTGAATTTATTTTTGGTAGCCTTTAAACGGTATTCTGTAGCAACAACAGCAGCAGACCGTTTTAATGCTGAAAGAGAAAAAAGGAACATCAAAACAGCTTTCAACAACCCCTATAAATTGATCATATAATTAAATTTTTCTTTTAATTTACTTGGAAACCTCAAATTTAGACTCTCCGAGTCCTCCTGGCTGATCGTGATGTACGTTTAAACAAACGAAGGAAAAGAGGGACTCGAGCTATATATTAATAGCATGTAGCTGATTTTCAAATCGATTGTTTCATTTATTTTTACAAATTTGTATTTTAACTTCTATCATTCATGTAAATATTTGTATTATTTGTACATATAACTAACTACCTTTAGCCTTGAAAAAATTGGCATTGTGAGTTGTTGTGAATTTTGTAGAAATTTAATAATAAATATTTATTTATTTGGTAATTTGTCATCAATTTTTCAAATATCTCTATTTACTCCTCTCATTTCATGTTCCAAATATGGATTTGCACAGACTTTAGCATAAAAGTTATTTTTGTTGATGTTCTTATGGTT
This sequence comes from Lepeophtheirus nordmannii, assembly GCA_963680855.1. Taxonomy (NCBI): domain Eukaryota; kingdom Metazoa; phylum Arthropoda; class Copepoda; order Siphonostomatoida; family Caligidae; genus Lepeophtheirus; species Lepeophtheirus nordmannii. Next base: position 1,340,054 of record OY804518.1, read on the forward strand.
TTTTCTTCAAAATCATTCTTTTCTATTATTTCTTTAAAGACTTCAAATTCCTACAAATATACATACATTCATTCATACCTAGCATTTACGTTTGTATCAAAAAAAATAAATAATATAATCCACAAAATATGAGATATAAACGATGGTATTACATGCTTATTTATAAATTAAACATCATCAGTGAATAGGGTCTGTTTATTTATTTCTTTTCAAATATTATTTGATATAAAATAATAATAATAATAATAATAAAACCATGATCAATCATTCTGCATAAATAAACTTCAAAAGATGTTGGTTAATATTTATGTATTTCACAAATATATATATATATATATATATATATATATATATATATATATATATATATACGTATATTTTTTCATTTCCAATTTATCGTTTAAAAAAAACCTCTTTCATAGAGTTTTTTTTTTTATTTTCATTTTTATTTATTAATGATATATTTTTTTTTATTATTTTTCAAAGCTAACTCAAAAACCCACAGTTTTGTATGCATGTTCCTTGTCATTAAATTGCACAGCAATTTTATACTCCACAAAATAAACCCATCCTCAAAACATTTACAACTCCAATGCAATATTTTTTCTAATTTGGCCCATTTAGTTAACCAAGGTGCTTACAATAATGGCCTAGAGATCCATTCATAAATAGGATTTATATAATTTAGTTTAAAAAAACAATAGTCATTAATAAACAATCACGATCACACACATTATTAATAAGCAGAAATGTTTTGGTTCATATTATGTGAGACTTTTTCTATATGTGAATCACAGACTTAATCTATTTGAGTACCCCTAAATTTGCTTTTTTTTAATTAATCTGTAAATTTGGTACTTTTTAATCATATTTGGGTGGTTTTTAGGGACGATAAGCAGTTTTGTTTGTACATATTTTTTTGTTGTCAGCTGTTGATTTATTTTATTCCCCTCCCCTTATTAGTATTATGTATGTTTGTAACGTTTTGTTACACAGGTGAATATATCATTTAACGTAGTTGAACAATTTGGGAATAATTGGCTAAATACTAACTAATTGATTTTTTCTCTATGTAGATGAAAGGTTGCGAGAAACCTTTCCTTTTTAATAGGTTACAAATACAGCCATAATATTTTGTATTTGAAAGCTGCTTAGCATTGATGGATTTACCTATTATTTATGTAATTCAACATTGTAGATTTATCTCTTAGTAAACAGATGGGTATATATGGTTTGATAAAAATACAACGCATCTGGAGATTATCAATGTGCTACTGATTTTTTTATATTTTTTTTATTATTTCCTGACATTACAGAGTGATATTGAATGTTTAAAAGTGTTTACTTTTGGAGGGAAAAAGACATTTATTTATAAGACTGATAATATTAAGTACCTTTATACAGTTTTTGAACTCTAGTGTTTGTATGTCCTACAGAGTAAAGACGAGTCAAATATAGAAATGGTAAGATAAGAGATCTCTGCTTTAGTTAAGATTCCTTTTCAACTTTTTAAGACTTGAAACTAAATTTTGGAACACTTCTACTGTCATAATTTTAAGGACTTGAAAGTATTTTAATTTACAAAAAATAATACATATACTTCTTTCTTTCAAAAAAATAAAAAAAATTAGAAGGTTTTGACAGAATAAATCTTAAATGCTTAAAGAAAAAGATTTATTTAAGTCACAGGAAATGTCCTTCCTTGCATCCTCTTACAAACGGCTATCCTTTTTTATTTAAAAAAGCCTCTTATTTATAAGTGTATTACATCATTTCAAGCTGTGAGTTTTGCTTGTGTTTTAGACCAGTGGTCCCCAGGCTGCAGACCAGTACCTGTCTGTGGATCAATCAGCACTGAGCCGCACAAGAATTAATTATTTATTTCTGTTTTCTACTTCTCAACCTCAAAGGACCCACGAACAGCCAAGGAATGGATACGTGACCCATTTGTCAGTACGAACCAGCTGAATCCAGCATGTCCGTGCAAGAAGAAGACCAACTGATGGAGATGGCAAATGACGGCAGCCTTAAAACAGGGTTCGAGACAATAACTCTGCCGGTGTTTAGGATTAAAGTCATCGTAGAATACCAAGAGATCACTAACACAGCGCTGAAAACCCTGTTGCCATTTCCAACATCCTATCTGTGTGAAGTAGGTTTTTTTGGAGTGACAGCCAGTGAAACAAGGCAAAGAAGCAACACACTGCGGGTATCTTTGTCTGTTATTACCCGCAGATGGGACTATTCCGTGTAACGAAACAAGCTCAGGGCTCCCATTGATTTAGCGTTACGGATAGTTTTTGATGTTATAATATGTTATATTGTTGGAGCAATGTGCTAATAAAGTTCCATATGAGTATACGGTGGATTCACATTTATTGTTATTATTAATATTTCAACCCCTCGGTCCGCAGTTAGAAAAAGTTTGGGGACCACTGTTCTAGACGATGTGATTAATTTAAATTTAAATGAAATAGTATCATGTCTTTGATTAGTTTGTAGTTGCATAACATTGACGCTGACTTCCAAAAAACCAAAACTGAAAAACTTATACAAAAACCATTTAGCTTTTGCTGACAAGATAATTGTCACTTAATTGTTTGCAGTACAATTATTTTAAAAAACTTAAATTACCTCAGACGTCATTTTGACGAGATTCTGACTAAATGTACCTAGAACTATCAAAAACCATCATGTTGATTATTCTGATTTATAAGAGTCATAATTCAGTCTTTTACTACATACACATGAAATGGATTCTACATTCAATTGTAATAAAAAAATATATATTATAAATCTTTACAACTCACTTGACTGGTTAACTACGAAAACAAAAGAAAGATATTGTCAATAAGCAGTTATCTTATATAAAAAAACCATGGCATAATTTATATTTTTATTGAAATTATATAAAAATATAACAAAGAAAGTTATTGTGAGATGGTGTGCCATGGTATGTATAGGTTTTTGAATGGATGACAAAGGTAGTAAAACAAATATATAACTAGAGAACTCAATAACCCTTTATAGATATGTACAAATGAAATCGAACAATAATCTCCATTGAAGCACAATTTGTGTGTACCCATTTGTATAATCTACCACAAAGATAAAGCCTATATTATTCCATATATCTGTTACTAATTTTAAAAAGAACTCCTTTAAGTCAGACTGAGTGTCTGGGGACTGGGGCATATCTCTGACAAAGTAAGTAGACCATTTTACAATCAATATTCTAAATGAAACCCCTAAGATCTTTGTTTATCCCCTCATTCAAAAGTAGATTTTAGTATCTAAACTATGTAAATCGATATATAAAGGACGTGTAAAAAAATAATAATCATCTAAAGTTGCATTGTATTGTACATACATAAAGATAGATAGGTCCATTGTAAGCTTATTTAGAAAATAAATTGAAATAGTCAATAAGGAAAAAACAAATATGAGAAAGGAATCAATAAAAATGCTACAACCAACGATCTATAAAAAATTACGATATTTTTTATTTTTTTATTGGCAAAAGTAGCAGATTTATTGCTAACGACTAAATATTAATTTATACTCTACGCTTACAAGTTAAATAAACCCAAGACATAGTGAAATACACATATATATGTACATACAAATATAGATATACATATATACGACGTACAAAGCCCAAACAATGAGAATGATTAATTTTAATTAATATATATTTATATAATATATATCTAAGTATTAATTGGGTTGTCAGAATCGATGATCATTTTTAATATATATCATGGTAAATTAATTTTAATAAAAAAAATTAGTATCATGTCAATGTCAGATAATACAATATAATATATAGATCTGTAGATTACACATACTTATTCGTTTGTCTGTATATATTTATACTTTTTTTCATTAGTTCTCCATGTTTTGAAGGCGATAGCTTCTAATACATACTAATTTAATAAACATATGTACATAATGAGAAAATATAAGTTTTTACATTCGTTTTTTTTAAAAAAATTACCCTATTAGAAAGACGTATTTGTGGGTGGTCCTAGACTTTTCATTTCCTAATTATAAATACATTTTGCAAATTCAAATATTGCTCAATTTGACAAGTCTTTTACGGATAAATACAGGGATATCTACATAGCTATAAATCCTATTTTTGACTGAATCTCCACAAAATAAAAACAACAAGAACGACTTTTCTTAATAATATTTGAGGTTTTTGTAGAAATCATAATGCTGACAATACTTGACCATACATCAGGAACGTTTATTTTATAAATATACGTTCCTAGTATTGTTATACAACTCACGAATATGATTCAATTCGTTCACATGTTTATTTTTATCTCAAATACTCGGACAAATGTTAATTATTTTGATAAACATTTATGCATTACGACTTGTATGTACATGACATTAAGCTCTAATTGAGAATTAATTATTTCCAAAACAATGTTCTTGTAACTCATGATCGTGAAATTATTCTTTTTTATACTGAAATCACATAACATAATTGAAGTATATGTTCTACATTTATTTAATAATTTTTTTTGAATAATTAATTATCATCAAATAGCAGCATTCAAATTCATTTGATTAAAAAATCGAAATTTGTTCGAAAATAAGATTTGGAATCTGGAATCAATATTCAAAACTTGAAAATATATTAATGCTTAATTGTTTAATATTGAATTTCAATGCTGCCAAATTTATAATTCATTTAATTAAATAAAATTTCTTATTTTGTTGTGATCCAGTCCGGAGTTTCAAAATCCTTTCAATTGTATTTATTCAAAGATTGAACTTCCGGTTTTCACTTCTCGTATAACATTCGCCAGAATTTTTTTAATGGTAAATGATGAAGAAGTATTGAATTGAGTTAAGGTTGCCTGCAAAATGAATTTATAATTTGGGGATGAAATTACTTAGTAACGTAAGAAATTGCCAGGATTTTGGACAAAGAATCTCATTGTGAACTTAGAGTATTTTCATGAACTCAGTTTTATTTGGAGTGGTATAATGATCAAAGGGAGCTTGAAAGATTAATCTTCCAAAGAAAATGAATTATGGACTTTCGATCGATTGATGGCAGTGAGTTAAGGAATTAAATTAATGACTCAAGAGCTTATTTAAAAATTTATACCAGTCCTTAGGAAAAAGGATTCAGTTCCGATTTGATCTTCTTTTTTTTCTTTTTTTTTTTCAGAGAGGCAATTATTGTTTTTATCATAGTCATTAGTGGAATGAGATATAATAAAGAAAAATAAAACCTCATTTATTACATACTATAAAGTGCCTGTCAACACAAAACAAAGTAGAATGATTTTTATCAAAATCAAGTCTGGATTAATTTGAACTTACTTCACTAACTACCCTTCATTATTATTGACTATATAGTTTTTGCAATTAACTCTTCTTTAGTTGTCCTCTATCACAATTAAAGAAATAAATTATGATATATATTATACCTGAACTCTTCACATCTCAGCCAAATAAGATTTCATAAATTAAATGAAGGCCCTAGAATGTAAGGAAAACACTTTTGACTACATCGAAGTTTAAATATGTAGCTCATAATTGACAAAAGTAGGTAAGGGTCCGTATATTTTTTTTTTTTAATGAAGTAAAAAAAAATTAGAAACTTCTAATTTTTTTTGATTTTTATTCAAGACTGATTTTTTGCTGATGCAACAAAACATTTGAATACATTACACTGAAATGTTTATACTTTAAGAGATGTATCGCTAAAAACTATGTAGCTAGCTTTTTCTGGAACTTTCAAAATGATTAAAATATCTAAAATTGAAAATACAGTTAGAAATAAACAAATGTAGGGACAAAATTTTACCTTTTTGAAAATAATTCAACTGGGTTATAAAACTAAATTTCAACATTAAGCCTTGAGTGATTTTCGCTTTCATAAAATTATCAAATTTGGACAAAGAATCTACACGGAGCTCTGTATTTTGCTCTGAAGAATCTTGAGTCATCCATATTTGTGCTCGCCAGACAAATTGTATATCATTGTTCTTCTTCTTTTTTTTAATCAAAAAAATAATGATATTTGTTTTTTTTTTGACTTAATATCATTAATAAATATAGCAAATTTTATTATATCTCTCAAACTTTCCTCCAAAAAGAGATGGGGGGGGGGGAGAAAAAAGGCTCAAAATCGATTGGTTCTGAGACAATTCTTCCCAAATTCAAAAATATTCTTCATTTAATAGTTGTAAAAAAAAATTAACAGCTTAACAATAGCTAATTTAAGTTTAATCAATCAACTTTCAAAACACTATTAAGGAACAATTTAGTATAAAATTGATTGCTTTTTGGGGATACCATTTCAATAAACAGACCTATACAACTCGAGAGCAAACAAACCTTTAAATCGTATTATATAGTGTGCTACTAGTATTTAAGCATGTATGTTTAATTGAAAACATACAATTTATCAGTAGCTTTTTCACAAGTTTTTGAAAGTGTAAAGTTTAAAAATTATATTTTTTGTATTACTTTTTTTTTGGAAATTCTGCCTCATGGGTATGAAAGATTTGGCAAAAACTTGAAATTAAACCATGGCATTGGAGGGGGTGGAGGAGTATTGTGAAAATCCGTCTCAATGGATTAGACAATGAGAAATGACCCTCCTCTAGGCTCATTTTCAGTCCACGGATCCTCTGTGAGTCCCTTTGATACTCCATGAGAGATCAAATCTACAACATTCTCAAGATAATAATAAAACTTTCTACAAATTTATAAGACAATAGCCACAGTAATGTTTTTTAAAATGGTTTTTTTTTAATAGGTCTGATTGGATAAGCAGGTACATTTTATCTCAAACACGTAATATTCTCAATTCTAATTCGTTTTTATTAGAAGAAAATTAAAAGTTACAATCAAATCAGGCATCAAATCAAAAAGTTTCTAAATCAAAAAATGTTTTATCTACAGTTGATTGTTTTTATACTTTAAAAAAGTGATTTTTGGTTGATTTCATGTAGGAGCCAACATGTTACCTTCCTCTGTGAGGGTGTAAATACTGATATCTATATTAGTTAATGTAGTTTACCCTACATTTATGTATATACGTTTATGTGGGTAAGTATAATCTGGAAAGTAATGTATGTAACATACGGAAGGAGAAAAAAAAACTTTTTGTATCAGGTAACTTTTATAAAGCTATCAATAATAAATGTATGTATAAAATATATTCGAGTGTAAATACTTCCTTTAGTTATGACTGCTTCGATACATCATTTATCATAAGAAATAATATTAAGGAAATACGTTTAAAAACCATGGAATTTATGTACTATGTGTGTAGGAATATGCATCTTAAAATCTTCTTTTTTTTTTCTAGAAAAGAAATGTTTGAAATCCCGTATACCAACTATAAAATAATGAATTTAAGGTGGGTTCACAAATATATAGACGAACGTCATGTAAAGTTTGACGTTACGTCAAATAATTAAAAATATCAAATAAGGTTACTATTATTTGATATTAAAATACTAAAGTTCCAATGTTTTTTTCCTTAGAAGTGATTTGTAAAAAACATAAGCTTCATTCTTATGTCATAAGAAAAGATAAACAGACAAAAATTCACTCGCAAAGTCCTTGCAATAAAGTCTAATTTAAAAAAATGAAATATTAGTTTACATTCGTGTATGAATATAAACGTAGCCCAGACAATTTCTTTTTCAAATTGTCCTTGTTGTTATATTGACTAGCTACATGCTTACCTATAGCAGGGGTATCAAACATACGGCCCGAGGGCTGGAACCGGCCCGCAAGGAGGTTCAATCAGGCCTGCAGGATAATTTGAAAGTGGAAAAAATACATAAAAGACATGGATTAAATTTTTTAATTAAATGTAATTCATGAATTATCCGCTAGGAATAATGTTTTGTAAAGGTGTGGTTCAATAAATTGTTAGTTAAATTTTACAATGTCCTTGTTCTTCTTTAAATTAATACAAAGGGAAGAATTGGTATTTTGATTATTTATAGCTAAGTATACTATAATTTTAATGATCCGGTCCACAATGTCTATCTGGGGGTCGTATGCAGCCCGCAATGTGAAATGAGTTTGACGCCCCTGACCTATAAGCTTATATATACACAGCATTGATATCCATGTCAAATTGACCAATACAAAACTAGGATCAATATTTTTGCCGAATCTTTGAAGGTGTTGCCATGAAAACTTTTCTACTACGTATGTACATGACTCCAGATATTATTAGCTCCGTAGTAAGCTAACCATGAATTCTTAATTTCTATTGAGGGCCTTTGTCATTGAAATCATCAAGTTGACTCCAGATGTTCATCACATTATTCAATGGGTTAAATGTTATAATCAGTTAATTAGATTCGTAGGTTTATTATTGTACATACTAATATAAAAAAACGTGATTTCAATGTTAATTGTGTAACCATTCCAATAGCCACATGTTCTTTATAACTACGTACCTACATATGTACACATGTGCTATGAATCCCACGAAGAAAACGGATATTACATAATATTCATCTATTCAAAAGGTTACGCCCATAACTGTATGTAATATTATTACATTAGTTGGTATTTTTGTTGTTGTTTTTTTGATATTTTTATTGAAGTAGGGTCAAAAATAACTTTTTATAGAGGAATGTTATAAAATATTAAAAACAGGCTTGTGCCTCGGGAGTTCTCCATAAAAATGGTTTGTATTTATGAATTTGAAATGTTTAAAAATGTCATAAAATATTGAAAGACTGCCTCAGTTTTAATTTTTAACAAAATTTCGTGAGTAAGGACGGAGGCTTCATTAAACTAAAAGTATTTTGTACAAAAAATGCTGAATATTTAAATACACAAATGACCTAATCATAGTAATAAAAAGCCTTTATTAGGGATGTATCAATCCCCAAAATTTGATATCCCGTTCAATACTCATTTTATATTTTAAAGACGCTTCCAAATTCTACATAAAATCCGTCCAATGAAACCATTTTTACGAGATGAATTCATAATAGGTATGTGCCAATGACGTTAAAATTTTTCTGAAGTACTTTATAGAATAAATTCGGAACCTTTTTTCAAAGATAAAGAATAAAGGACGAGACAGTCCAATGATATTAAGTTCCATATTTTGAACTGATAGAATTCAAACTTTTATTATGTTAGTACAGAAATACTTGGAACAGGCATTTCTAAAGTTACAATAATATTCCATAACGAATAATGTAATCAAATTTATTATTTTGTGTCAAAATATACAATCGTTAAAATCCCGTTCCATAAATTATTTTAAAACCTTTCATTTCAGTCGGAGTCGGAAGGGAAATTACCTCCAGTAATATTTTAAAATGCTTTTTTTCACTAATAAAATTGAGGCTATTTTTTTTCCTCTTTTTTTATTTACTCAACTCTAATAAGTAGTTTAAGTCTCCCTTTCTCAAAGTTTGAGACTTTTTAACATCCCTGATATTTGAATAATTTATAAGAATTTAAAAAAGACCTCTCTCTAAAGCCTCTCTGAATTCCCTTACTTAGAAATTTATCTTGATAATTTATTTGAATTTGTTAAAAATAAATAAATAAAAGCGATTCAAAAGTTTCCTAAAGAACTATTTTATCCCTAAAGAGCCTCTTTCAGTTAAAAACTTTTCTTTATCTTTATTTTATATAAAACTTCTTCGTATTCCGTTATATATATATATATATATATATATGTATATTTATTTTTTAAACATTGTGAATCTATGGTCTTATGAGTTATTCGATCTATATCTCCGAGGATTTTTCCATTTTTTGTATGAATGAATTCATTATCTCTAAGAGCAAGTAAAACAAACAATTATTATAATTAGAAATAACTCAATTAAAAAGTACCAATTAAGGATTTACATTCTTGACGGTCTGAAAAATAAATATACATACTGGCCAGACATTTATTTTTATTTTTGAGTTGCTATCTTCCCTTTTCATGTGTTTATATTTATTTATCGTATATTTTATTTTCTTTTTGCCGAAGGAATATTTTTGTCATCAAATACTATATTTTAATACAATTTAAATTGATAGTGTGATGCATATTGAGGGCTGGATACTGATCGGAAATGTTAGTCTTAAGCCTTTTTCCCATGTCAAAATAATTTTTTTTTGTTAAATTTGTAAAAGTATTAATGACAACGCTCTCAGTATTAATAAATTGGGTACTTAAAAAAGCAATGAGGGATCAACACTCGCCGGGAAGGCTTCTTTTTTTACATCTCGACAAACGTTAATAAAATCAATCATATTAAGTGTGTAAGAAAAATTAATGAAGTTCATCAATTACGTGTGCACGTTTCAGCGTAGAATACTGGATAATATATGAAATAAACTGTCTGAGTTAAAATTTAAATTAAGAAAGCACACAATTATTATGTCATTTTACTGCCACACAAAGCATATTCAAGGGCTGCAGGTCAAAGACCCCTAATATATGGAGTAAATAGAACATTTTTTTATTCCATCTACCCACAAAGTTACTAAGTAGAAACACGATTCAAAATACATGACACTGCGTTATAGTATTACTCACCATTAATAAGCGTGTGCCCCTAAATTTTCCATAGGATGATACAAATATTATAAACCGATTTTCAACACTATACACATACGTTTATTTCCACACTGCCTCGCTCCAAATATGATTTTATGGTTAGCGTAGTATGACATCAGCAAAAATTTCTTTTGCCATTAAGATAAAGCAGCTTTCTAAGAAAAACTACTTACTTACTTATGTATATATGTACATAGTTTTAATCTCAATGTAATTTTTGTATAAAAGTTATCTTGTTTCTTATGAGTGAGGGTATAACATCATATGTATAAAAAAACACAGAGATTTCTATCATTAATTAATGAAGCCATCCCTTTCTTCAAATTAAGATTATCATGACTAAATTCTATTATTTTTAATTCTTAGCAAATATTTGACTCATCATACTCACGTCCAATTTCCTTTCTATTCAATTAAATTATTTATTTTGCAACGCTCCTTGACTAATTAGAGAACCAATTTGAATTAAATTCTATGAATAAAACATTCATACGATGATAAATTATAGTATGTACTCCCACAATGCCTCATAAATGAATCCAACACTCCAACATTATTTTGACATAATCAGTCATAACTTTACGTTATAATTGATCCAAATTTGTGTGGATATAACTTTTTAGTTCGGCATCATAAGTGGGTAACTGAGATTTTGGAAATATATAATATGTATATATCATGACGATCTATTTATATTGAATCAAAAAAACCTCTACATAATATATACATCGAATAGTACAAAATTTGAACTGTTTTTGTTTTGTTTTTTTACACAATTTTTTTTTATTGAGTTACAAAGACATTAAAAGTTTTGATTATAAGACCTGCTTTTTTGTGTTTTGTATATTTAGTTATCTCATTAATAACGATGGCAATTTATGAGTTAAGTAACAAACTTTTGCTTCTTCTTTTTTTCTTTTTTTTTTCTCCTTTTGCTTAAAATGTCACTAAGAAGAGAAAAAAAATATAACATAAAGGTTTTATTCTTTATAAGACTTGGCCTGAGACCGATTTTTCTTATTCCGGTCTTAGGTAATCCCTTTCTACATAGATCAATATTTCGACTGAGAGTAAGTCAATGACTATAGAACAAAATTTAATCGCTGACAAACCATTTACCCTTGTTTGATTAGTTTCCGACAGTAAACTATCAAAAATTTTATGGGTGTTTCATCCAAATAAGTCACTCTCAAACTTCATAGAACGTCATCAAAATAATATTTCCTCATTTACTTAATTACATTTAGCTTTTCAAATAAATATCGGTTCAGATAGTAGGACGGGTCCAAAGATCAAATTAAATCGTTTAAAAATATTATAATGGTTAAGTACCGGTTCAAAACTTTCGTAAGACTGAATTGAGTACATTAATTTCCCCCCCCCCCTCCCTCTTCATTGGTTATATATATCAATATATGTATGTAGTAAAAAAAATGGTGACCTAATTTTAATTTCATCTGTTTCTTCTCCTAAGGTTTTTTTTTATTTTTTATCAATGTGATATATGAGTCTTAGTCTCTCTTTTTTTTTCTTTTTTTTTTTTTCTTGTAACCATTTCCAATTACTTTTTTTTTATATTGTGTTTGAAGCTCAAATCACATAAATCTTTATATATCTTTAAAAAAAAACTGCAAATGTCACGCAAACAATTCTTATTGAATTTGCAAGTGTGCATAGAATTACCATTAAATACAATGATTTTTTTGTCGCATAGTTTGTTAGGCATATATTTATGTATACATATTCAATTGCAATTTAGAATTGTATACATATTATTGTTTATGTACTTAGAGGAAGTTTGTATCTAAATATTTGTTAATCAAAATTAAAGTATGCCAAAAAATCGGCAGGAAATGCAACTATTTTTAGTCGTAAACTTAATTTTAAATATTTATTTATTTAGTAAATGAAATTTTGGGGCTCAAATTGATGAAAAACTCATGTTTCATCATCATCACAATACATAGAACCTTCAAAATACTGCATTGGAGGGTCAATTTATGTATATGTAGTGAACATTTTTTTATATTTTTAAATGAAAGGGATACAGAAATAAAGCAGAGCGTTATATCCCGTACGTACATTATTTCAACTCTAACTAACCTACAATTATGTTTAGAGAAATACATTTTAATTGTCATGACTAATGACGTTGTTAAAAAAAGAGTATAATGTATAGTTAAGTATATCTAGGAATGTAAATCATATGCAATTCGGGCATGTTATTAAAAAAGAAAGAGAAAATCAACCTGGCAACCCTGACTATTCAATGAATGTCGAGGGGGGAAGCAGCTTGAGCTGTCATGACGTTTTACTGAGCTATAAGCTGCTATTTTCCTTCATATATGTATACAAAAACCAACATCAAACCACAAACATTACATCTGGAGTAACGTATTGTAATACGTTACTCCAGATTCATTATTATATTCACAAATATCATTAACTCCATTCTCTTCAATGAATTATATTCATTTTTTAATTTTTCCTTTGTTCCTCACCATGATATAATCTTTGCAGACTGTTCTTTTCTTGTAAAACATTATGTTGAGGTAAAGTTGATGTTACCTTCTTAAGGGAAAAAAAAAGTGATAGCAGCTTCGGAAAACAAAAAGACCTGTTTGAAGAGCCAACTCCACTTTTTTATCACACGCCCGAATTGCATATGATTTACATTCCTAAGTATATCTATCTATTGAAGTTTGAGTGCGTTGCACTTCATAGTCTGTAATCTATAGGCATCTATTCATACCCAACTGTGTGAGTGTTCTGATTTCTTATCCCCTTTTGATACAACTTTTTTTTTTTTTTTTGGCAACTTGCTTTTGCTTTATGTGATCTCGTAAAACAAAAAAATTTGAAACACGTGTCTTATACAGCAAACTACCTTTACCTAGATAATTTTGATTAATACTGCAATATACGTACTTTTCTTCTATTCACTACAAGGCAATAGCTTGGATTATTTACGTTGAGTATGTGAAAAATAGTACGAGGACACACGTACAAGAATCAGAATCTTGCAAATAAATAATTTTAAGCTCTCCTAAAGCGTGCAACACGAGGCATCATAAATTAAGAAAGGCATAGAACGCTTTCACTAACAGAGGATGATGATATTTTCGAAATTATGTAAAGAAGGAGAAAGGGGGAACCTACATACAACCTATGGATCAAAATGATTCCCACCCTGTGCCCTTCCCGTATGATGATGAGTAATAGCTCTAGTGGCGTGAAATGAATAAAAGAGCCATCGATTTTAAACAATATCTTTCAAAAAGAGAATTAAAGAATATTTTTTTACATATCATCATCATCTTTAGATACAAAGTTCCCTTTTTATAAAATCTGAATTCTCTCCCTTCAACTTACATGTAAACGAGAAAAATGTGTAAACGACTTATAGTATAAAGGATTTATCTCTAATACAGTTCCATATGAAATATTATTCTGGCGACTCTACAGTGAGTCATAAAAAAAAACTCTATTTTCCCTTCCATTGAACAGTAGAAGGAATAAAGAAGAAGAAAAAGAACAAAAAAAATGTTTTTATTTCTATCTTTATATATATATATATATAACTATACATATATGTATAAGCTTTGACTTGATCAATACTCAAGAAGAATGAGAACAAGACAAGTAATAAAAAAAAAAAAAAAAAAAGATACATCTATGGAGGAAGAAGTATAAGAGAAAAGAGATTTCGAGTGCAAAATACATACATACAATACAGATATATGGTTGTATGTACAAGTAAGTAAGAGAGAGGAAAAAGTACTTAGAACATGAATACTGCATAGAAATTGTTTAATTGTTTGTGAAAAAAAAAAAAAAAAAAAGTTTTTGTCTTTAGAATGGAGTTATATGTATATGATTATACAAAGAAGTTCGTGCATATGAGAGTATAATCAAATCCATGGATTGAGAGTAAATATACATTTATCAATTCTTTTTATCTTTTGTCAAATCAGTTTTGAAAAAAAAAAAAAAAGGATTTCAAGAACAGTACTCATTATACCTAGGAATGTAAATCATATGCAATTCGGGCGTGTTATAAAAAAAGAAAGAGAAAATCAACCTGGCAACCCTGACAATTTAATGAATGTCGAGGGGGGAAGCAGCTTGAGCTGTCATGACGTTTTACTGAGCTACAAGCTGCTATTCTTCATTATATATACAACAATAAATAATAACATAGATGAGAGGCAGAAAATGAACTGAAATTAATGTCAGGAAATTATATATTTTTAACTAATAAATAATTATACGAGGACTTGAGCCCTTTTTGTTTACATTTTATTTGCTTTATTAAACTTAATGCATGAGTTCCTTCATCCGACATCTTTACTATCAGGTAGATGTTCTCCCCTCACTAATATTGGAAAAATGATAACAGCTTCGGAAAACAAAAAGACCTGTTTGAAGAGCCAACTCCACTTTTTTATCACACGCCCGAATTGCATATGATTTACATTCCTATTTATATGCTAGTCCAGTACATGGGCGTCGTAAAGAGGAATGGGGGACTAAGAATTGAAAAATGTTATTTCCTAAGAAAAAAAAAAGGAGAAAAGTTAAAATTTAAAAAGGAATTAAAAAAAGAAAATTGAGCATTTTATAAATTTAAATGTTAAAAAAAAAAAACACACACACACAGAGAAGAAGAAAAAAAATATAAACTTGCTCACTTTCCAGCTTATAAACCCTATGTACACCCATTGGTCCAGTATATCCACCAAACTAAATACTAGGACTGTTTGAGTAACAAAAACAAATAGTATGCCATCATGAATTTGATGATACCTTGAACATGTTTTCTTCAGGTGAAGACCAGGGCTCAGTCTTTTCAATATTTTGTCTGTTCCATACTTTTCTTTCTCTATATGCAATCACAATAGTGGAGCTTTTTAGAGATCAAACATCCCTCAAGAAACATCTTAAGTTCAAGTACATAGTGGGTAGACTAATAATAATAATAATAATAGTTAGTATGATTTCCACACCTTCAATAATAATAATTATACGTAATAACTTAATTAATCTTCTCCACATTGCTCTTTTTTATTGATCATACATATGTATAATTAATATTTCTAATCTTGTTATTCCTAATATGATTACATTAATAAGATCCACCATTTAATTTGATTACACACATGGAGTGATATTAAATTGGAGCTATCATTTCTATCATTGATAGATACATATACCTTAACAGTCTGATGATGAACTATGTAGATGCATAGAATAAAAGAATATTAAAATAGAAACACAACTTATTTTATATTATAGTACCTATATAAATGAACTTGTAGAGTAATTATTTTAGTACTGTACTATGAGGGTGTATGTTTGTCAGTATCAAGGAAGCTCTATTTGTAAAACCTTAAGGAGAACACCTATGACATTTTTGTCATGGTACCTGGCATTTTATAATTAAAAAATGGGTATTTATGTAGCTAATTTGAAAACGTTTTGTTTGCACATTCCCAATTTTAAGGATATATGTCAATTATTGTGAACTGTATCTTACAAGAATTGAAAGTATTTGCAATGTGTTCAATACAAACAGTTTTACTTTTTTTATTGGATAAAAAAAATTGAGGAAAATATATATTTAAGGTTGAAAAACAGTTGAAACTAACTACTAATCCTTTTGAGACGCTACAAACTGCGTTTAAATGCACTACTAAAAATCCTGGGTCACAATCAATTGTGGCTAACTCCTATAGATTACTATATTTGAAAAACAATTACAGTTGTCTTTCAGGTAAAAAAAAAGATGAAGACTTACAGCATTAAATGTCCCGAATTATGTAATAGGAACAGAGAGTGCTCAGAATCCACTCAAATTAATTCATTACAGACTTTAAAGTCAAGGTCAAAAACTTAATACCTTGTGAAATTAGTCAATTTTGTATTGTCCATTCTTCTAAATGTCTAAAAGTATTTGTAATTGTAATTTGTAAAATAAATACCAATGGTTATATATCAATGTATGTACGTATGTATGTAAGTCAACGCTCTAATTTCTTATCATAATGTACGTATGTATGTACAAATCCTTTAAATTAATTTATATACTGAAAGATCATGCAAATGGTAGGTATTTAAAAAGTAGAAAAGAACATTCTCACAAAGAATTCTCCTATCAAAAAATTAGGGTTTTTTTTTTTTTAAATCAATAACTTTTAAACAAAATATAAATTTATATATTTGTATTTATGTATCTAAATATATCTTGAATTTGTTTTATTTTTTGTAAATATTAAGAAACTTTTATGAAATATAATGTACACATATATGTTTACTTCTTCTTAATATATGTATTTTTATGGGTTTAATATCAAAATTACACTGGTGATTTAATCAGTCATCAAAATTAATAAGTTTTTTTTTATATGTCAGGAAAAAATATAAAATAATTTATAAATTAATTTTCCCCTTCAAAAAGTAGTGATCTACGATAATTGATACACATGAATAAATGTTCTTCAATTTTTAATTAACCTATTTTGAGCTCTGATAATAATTAATTAGGATTCTTCATCACGTACCCGTTTATACTTATGAAATGAGACTTTTGGCTCTTAGGCAACAGATAGGGGTATTTTTAAACCATTTTAAAAGTCATTCGGCAATAACACTCAGAAGATTGTTTGTAAAGTTTCATACAACAACGCATATTTGTTTGTTCTTGAAAATGTCGAATTTCCTGCCTTCAAACTACGATTTGCAGACTTTGTTGATTTTCTGTTATCATTTTTTTTAAATGAGAAATAAATATAAATAATTATTTAATGTGAAGACTTACTATAAAGTAGATGGAGAAACATTTCCTTGGAGCATAAATAAATGTAATGTAATGCAATAGAGTGATAAATGCATTAATAATTTACTGAGAAGTCAATCAAATAATATTAATTTAAAACTAATTAATGACAGTGGTCAGCAGTCAAAAATCCTACGGGGTATAAGTATAATAAAAGTTAGTCAGTTTTGCACGCTGCTTTCAAATCTGTAACTATTTTTTTCGAGAGTTCGATGATTTTCTAGAAATCAAACCCTACTTTTTGAGCTAATTTGGCCCATTTTCCAACTTCAACGTCAATTTAAGCCAAGAAAGATACTGCTTTTGACATTAAAAAATAACAATTTGCTAGTGTATTTAATGCAAATTCCATTTCCAGTTTTTGTTTTGACCTAAAGTGACTCCTAGGGGCATAGACGGTGGGAGTAGACCCAAAAGTCAGCGAAATCCTTTGTACTTAAATAACTCCTTGAATATTACGTAAAATGGATTAATAAGGAATGAATTAAAGAGCTAAGACCCACAGCTTTTCAAACGGAATGTCAAGCGTTCGATAACAATCCTTAACTAAGAAGAAATCGTCCATCTAAATGAATAAATTTTCATTCAATTTCGAACAAAAATTTGCAAGAATTCTAAGACTCACGGTAGAGCTACTCAAGTAGTAACGCACATAAGGAGTTCAGCTGGTTTCTTAATTCTATTTAAGTACAAAGTACTTAAATACACATGGTGAGTGCTACTTGGCCTTCCCTCAAAAATCTTTGTAAGATAAAAATCCTGTACAAATTGCCAACCATTAAAAATATCGCAGGCGAGAAAACGCTTAGTATTTACAACTCCACGTTTGGCCATTCTACATAGTGGACCAGTCTAATTGCAGAATAGACAATGCTTCAAATTAGTATGTAAGGGATTCAAAATAAAGTACAGGCTTTTATTCATCATGGTGTGCCTAGTATGAGCTTTCTTTTCTTTTGGAATTCGATCTGATAAAGCTGTATCAAATATTGTATTTGAGTCATTTATATTTGTTTTTCGTATGAACTTAAAACTAGTGAGAGATATTATACAAATCATTTTTTTCTTCTTTTTTTGTGTAACTTTGTGTACACACATTTCCTTTCCTTCATTCAAGCGTATGTGTTATATGAGCACAGAGAAGTAATTCCAAGAACACAAGATAGGTCAACATACATACATATCAACAAACAACTTTAATAAATATATAATGAGTATATAACGTATTTTGTTAATCAAGAAGAATGAAATGTAACAAGAGTACATATGTAGAGTCAATTTTAACTCAAAGCAAAATGAGAAAGGTAAATAAAACATTTATTTAGAGAGTTGATTAACTTTTAAATTTTGAAAGAGGATGATGATATCATATAGAAGATACCTACATGTACATATATGTAGTATCAGAAATAATTATAATATAACATATATAGAACTAACTGTCAAGGGGACATGAAATTGAACATGTTCTTATTGGAATGAAAGTAGCATATAAATTGTTATTGATATCTTACAACCATCTACAAGATAATGTACTTGTCCATTCCATAAATATATATGTGAACATACATATTTAAAGCTTTCCTCTAGATAAATAAAGTTAATTGATCATTTGTAAAATGTATCATTCTACTTACTCGCTTGTTAGAGCCATGAATACAAATTGAAATTTGGTTGATATTTCTCAATTAAAAGCATGGAACACTCTGCCTAAAACATTTCCTCACGTAGAAATTGACATAGGAATACGACATACTAGAGTATCTACGTTGCTTTGATGTCTACTATATGTACATACCTAAAATTGCATTGCACTCAACTACGTAGCTAGTCTTTTGAATTAGTTGCTTGTCTCTTTTTAATTCTAGTAATGTCATTGTAGTATTGTTAATTCTTTTTTTTTTCTCCTTTGAAAAGCACGATTTGATGACAAACTGCAACGATATTTTTCTACCCGGATAGCTTTAATGGTTATTTGATATGAGCTTTTAATATCAAGTAGCATGAAATAAAATAAAAAGATTTAAATTAAAAGATATGATTTTGTTCTGTCTTCAAATTGCATTTTTTTTTCTTTGTGCAATTTAGACTCATTTGACAAGTTTCAATAGTTTTTCAGTTTTTTTTTTTTTACAGAGGTTTTCAATAGTTTTTTATCTAGTTTTAAACTTGAGAAAATCGCTTACAATAAAAGAAAAATGAGGTTAAAAAATTATTCTTTTATTTGGAACCTTTAAATTTCTTATTGTAGACGATAACAGCTTGAATTAAAGAAGAAAAAAACACCTTTAAGTGAACTTTACTTTTTAAGTAATTTAGAATTTTAAGAGTTTTAAACACAAAATATTAAATAATCCAAGGATATTCAGGAATAAACGAAACGTTTTAAAATTATTCATGAGTATTTATTTTGTTTAGTTAACACATGGTTCAACCCCTTTTATTCCATTACCTTGTTCAAAGGTAATTATGATTTATCAATGATATAGGATATAACCTATATGTATGAGTCTTCAAACCTGGGAAGACGATTTCTTATATGCTAAGCAGCTTATTCAAATGCAAAACTAGAGAGTCTACACATTAGACGTGTGACTCATGAATTTTTCCTCTAGTTCATTATGATATTTGACTGTTGTTGTATTTTTGTTTTTTACTATTTTCGCACTAATCTAACTTCAAAACTTGAGTTAATGCTTTAAAAAATGTGATTTAAATAAAATTGACCCAGCATCACATATTCCAAAAGAAGTAATCATTCCCACCAATTCATAAAATGCAGTTGCTAGATCAAAAGTCTTATACAATTATATGTAAGTGCTTTTAGATAAATTTGAAGGAGAAATGAAAAAACTCTCACATCTTTGAAAGGAAATTTTTGTATGTTCTTGGCAGATCTTGATTTAGTAATGAAATTTTGATAAATTAAAATTCGAGCAGTACAATTGTGGGATTGACACCAAAATGAAAAAAAAAGTAATATTCTTTTCTTTTCTATTCGTTCAGGCAACGAGATCCTTACAACTTAAACCTTGACAAAAACTAAAACCTTCGAAATGAGCATTGATCCATACTATTCTTAAGGCCAAAACCGATCTAGAGCACCCCCTCATTAACCTCTACTACCCTAAAAAAGAGTGGAGGAAATAAAGCATACAGCAAAACCTCGAACAATCCAGATGATTGGTTTCAAGGATATGTCGCACTGCTTGGTTTCAGACTATTGGAGACACAAAGCGTTTATGTGTGCCACAAACTAATATTGTAGTATTAGTATATGTACAATACACATTAATGGTGGGTGTTATCTATAAAACTTAGTGATGCAGAGATAGTTACGCTCGCCGGGATTCCAGCACTTTTTACATCTCTAGAGATGACTCGCCATGGCACACCAGAGTTTTTATTGGTGTACAATCAGACATGCTTAATAGGGATGGACATTTTGTTGAGGTGAGAAAGCATGCTCGCAATTACTTTTTATCAGCTGATTGTTACTTGACAATAACATTAAATAATACACAATAGCTACTTATAATTGTAGTCTTTTTTCACCTCCACGAATCTCAGCAAAGTGAATTCAAGTTGATGAATCAACTGATATTTGTCTTTTCTCCCTTCAAACTCAACTTTATCTCAACATTTTGCTCATGTCTAATAATAAACATATAAAGTGATTTACATGATATACACTTTGCAATCCACTATTGCTCCCTCAAATGCTCCACCAAATAATATATTTTTTATCGTTCCTGATGATGTATTTTAACGAACCAAATTAATTCATAGCACATTTTCATAATCATAAAAAAAATTGATTTGTTTCACTGTCATAATGATCAAGTCACATATACCCGACCAATACACATGTTTTATGATACTAAACTATAAACTTACTTGGACAGGATATAAAACCCTGATGGATTCAACACATTAACACAAAAATGACTTTTGAATAAAAGAATTAATATTTATGTATTTAAATGTATTTACTTTGAATTAATCATTTGTTTATAGGTAACTGATTTTTGCTTTGCACAAACTAGATTTGTATCAAAAATGAATAGGTCAGTCATATATAAACTATATAAAGTATCTATGTACATGCCTATAAAACAAATTTACAAAAGTTCTAAGTGCACTCAAGTAAAATATTTCTCTCTTAGGAGTGTTTGATTCTACATTTGATATTATCATTACATTTGCCCCGAATTTGCAACCTTGCCAAAAAGAAGTATGTTTATATAGATATGAAACTCAAAGGAGTATCCCATTAGAAATGTCATACATCTTCATCAAGATTTGGAAAATAAAATTAGAAAGCTCCTTTTGTTTTTAAAAAGGATTTGAGAAGAAATGTAGTAATAATTACTTTTGTTTAAACTGCATTGAACTTACAAACATGTCCAAACTTTACTTCTTTTTTTTCTTCTTTATACTGCATTGAAATTGAAATGAAACAATGTACGTATATACATATATCACCTTTATTTTTGAATTACCACAAAATTTTTGATTTATGATACTTGTACTTTTCAGTAATCACTTAATGTAATCCCTTAATGCTCCGTTTTTCGTTAGAACATATAAATATGTTATAGAATATGGGAAGACGGGGAATGGTCGCAAACTGGTACTATATAGACACGTAACTATGTAAATAGAGATTGGTATTGAAAATAACAAGGCCATGCTTGTTTGTTACAAATTACATATTTTGAATTTGATGTTGTCAAATGCTGACATTGTTCACTATGCCGGGGTATGATTACAACAGTATGTGGTGTCTCTTACTTGTCATGTACATATATTCAATGATAGCCCTCAATTTGTATTTATTTTTTTAATGATGACTTGCCTGTAAATTACATTCAGTCAAGTATATTTTAAAAATACATATTTATTTTTTATAGCTACAACGTTTTTTTACAATATTTTAAATATATAAAATACTTTGTTATTAGATTAGTGCTATTTTGCTTTCAAAAAAAAATTAAAAAAAATTATAGAATCTTTAGCCGTATTTTCCTTCAAGAGTTGTGTCGAAACAATATTAAATACGTAATAGGCATCATGTATGACACGTAAATCATTGCAACCGTCTTCCCTAAATATAATAATATCATTCATACAGCCATTGTTTACAATTTGTAATATTATAAAAATATATAAAAAACGTAGATAGAATTGAGAGTGGGGAAATAAAAAGTAGAATGTAATGTTGTATCCTATATATATATATATATATATATAAATGGTTTTCAATCCTCCTTTCCTTTCCACATACATATATATATACATATAGAACATGGTTCCATACATATACATAGTAGAAATACCCCTGTCACAAACCACAAAATAAAGGGAAAATGGGGCCATAAAAATTTCCGACCTCCGAATATTGAGTGGTGGTCAAATATAAAATAAAGCAACCTAATAATAAAAGAATAAAATAAATTCATTCATTTCATTTACTAGACCATAAATTTTTTATTATGCAAACATGAAATAACAAGCAATATATATATATATATATAAAGTTCCATGTTTGTCTCTTTTTTTGTTTTGTTTTTTAGGTTACTTTCCCTTCATTTGATTATTTTTGAATATAGAAAAATCTCATTATGAACACAATTTGTTATTTTTTATTTTTCTACGAGGGATTCAATGAACTTTATTGAGCATGAAATGTAGCTTAATTATAATTACAGAGGAAAGGAGATTTTTGTATATTTTTTTTTTTTTTTTTTTTTTTGTGCTCATACAAACAATGAAATAAAAAGCTATGAAACAGCACTCCCAATAAAAAAATATATATATTTATATATATAATTGCTATTACTACAAAAGATTCCCCTATATACTAAGGAGTTGAATCAGTTGGGAAGCGTCCGTAATTATCAATGCAGGCAGTTTTAAAATAATACTAATATACTGCAAATAACTGCCTCGATGTATGCTAACATAGTCGTCATTATTTAGGTGCTATAAATGTATATAAATAGTTATTAAAAAAAAAGAGGAAAACAAATAGTTATTATAATAAAAGTTTGCAAGAGAGTAATTAAGGCCTCCTCAATATGTAGGCATGTCCACACGCAAACGATCCATTAAAGAATGAAAATTTTGTCAACTCATAATGAAAATTAATTGATGAAAGGTACATGAAATGAAACACTAAGTAAATGGGATAATTTTTGAGACGGAAAAAAAAATTGCCTTTCTTTTTATAATTAATATTTTAGCTCAGAAGCAACTTTGTTAATTCTGACGTGAAATATTAAAAACTATACTAAACCAGGATTTTTTTTCTTTAGATGAAATAAATATACGTAGAAATAGTATAAAATTACATGTTACTCTAGTTATTGGTACAAGTAACAGACACAAGAAACAAAACCAAAAGGTTTATTTTAATTTTCATCATTTAATTACATAAATGATGCATATAGATAACTTAGAGTGTTTCCTATGAAGCAATTAGATGTATAGTGAATTGAAATGTTACTTGAATTAATATTAAAAAAATATGAAAATATTACAATTGTACATGGTTCTCTAATTATTTTTCTTCTTCTTTTGTTTTTTTTTTTAGAGAAAGGACATTTGTCTCATAAAGACAATTTTATTGGTAATTTCATTCTTTAGTAATTTTGTACACAGAAACAGCACTTTGACGAGTTTAAATTTATTAATTACCATATATACAACCAAAATCTCTATTAGTTGAATTTAACTAAGCAATTTTTTTTTTTCATTCATCTTGTGTCCTAAGATTTCGTTTCGCTTTCATTGTGAGGTACAATTTGGTTTCGATCTTAATGAATTAGGAAAGGAAAAGCATTAAACAAAATATACTTTATATTATTGTCATCATATAAAAAACATTCATTCAGTACGATGATTTGAAAAACAAGGAAAGATTAAAGTTCAAATGACAAAACTCTGATTTGAAGTATGAATTGATTTATAATAATAATTTGTGTTTTTTTTTGCATGGCTATTTACAGAATCAATAAAAAAAATCAACAATAAAGAGAGTATTTTTGCTTTTATTTCTCTGCCACATGAATTTTTACAGCAAAAAAAAACTTATTTGTTCCTCACACATCAGTTGAACTTGTTGTTTCCTTTTTAAAAAGCCTATAATTGAGTCTGAATAAAAAATTAACACAAATCAATTTTATAATACATACATATATTAGCATAATTATTTATTTTTAAATTCATTAAAATTTAATCAGTTTAAACTTTTTATTTGCTTATTTGTTATAGAAACAGTTAAAGGGTAAATATTTGTGTAAAATATACTGGAAACAAATATAAGTCCTTTTTTTAGTTTTTCCTCTTTTAAAAATAATTTGATTTATTTTATTAAAAAGTTTCAAATTATAAAAACATAAAAGCAACTTAATTGAAAAAGCTTTGTACTTCAATCCAAGCATACCCCTTTATTATACAATATAAAAAAAAGTGTTCAGTGCCTAAGTACCAGGCAATCTGTCGATTTACTAAATACTCCGTAGGTCCAATCCCCTCATTTTTATTGGTCCTTGAATAACGTATCAAATTTTAAGATAAATACGTACAAAATAGTTTGCTATTTGTAATAATCATGATTTAATTTGGTTTATTTATTATTTATTATTCTAGTGAACCATTGGCCGTTCATAGTTAGATAGCTGATGCCACATTTCAATATCTATTATGATGGGCAAGTATGTTCCATGGTATGGCTTTCTACCCCCGATTTGGAAGAACCCTTGGACCGACAAGGACCATTAGAATCCAGGCATAATAAATGATTTGTCATGATTTGAACCAGAGCACATTCTTGACCTTGACTAAAATTCTTAAGATCAAAGACTCACAAACTTGAATAGGACTCGTAACAGAGATATGAGACTTGACTCGAGATTGTCTCTTAAAAAAATGAGACTTCACATGATCTGTAGTTCAAAAGAACTTGATTTGGGGCACGTGAGCCCCTCCTTTTTGGTAGAATTATCTTCATGACTGTATATACCTGATTCAATCATTCATTAATAGGTTATACTGGAATAAATCTACATAAATGCACTTTATTGAATATCCCTCTCATATTTCACTCTCATTGTTACATTCAACTCAAATCTTTATTCCTCAAAAACCTACTTTCTTCATTAGGTTCATGATGCATTTTCAATAATTTCATTAGATGATGATTTATTCATACGTAATTTTCCTTTTTCTTCTTCTTGAGTATTTTTACTTCAAGAGTTTTCCTTTTATTCTTTTTTTTTTCTTCATTTTCTTCATGATTGGTTAATAACTATTGAAGCAAAGCAAATTATTTATATAGGTATTTATGAATGTCTAAGTATATACACAGATTTTAAATGCTTTTTAATATGTTGATTCATGTACAAAATATGTACATAGATACATAACATATATGTATTTACAACATGACAGTAAAAAATAATATTCATATGCTCTATTGATGCATATAATTTGAATATAGAGTAAGGTACATTAAGATGAGGGAATGACGGTTCGTATATTATGGTCCTTATGAAAAAGAGGATCGAATTCACGACGAGCTTTTTGGGATAAACAAAAACACACTGTATTCTCCCTTCAGCTGATTTTGATCTTTTGACTCTTTTGATTTAAAGCAGCTGACTCTACGTGTTATGAACTCTAAAAGGGTATTATTATTATTTCTGATTTTGATGCATAAAAAATATATTAAATCAAGGATTGCGCGCCCTTTTTTTGAATTTTGAATATATTAGAAGTAGTAACGATTGGTTTGTGATTGGTAAAATTTATAAATATATAGTATATGTAAATAATAAATTCTGTCAAATATTAACAAGTTGGCAACAAGGAAAATACAGAAGGGTAGCTACCAGTTGTTTTTCCAAATTTTTCCTTTCCCTTTTGTCAGTCGAGGTTGCGAGTGGCCAAAAAAGCTCGACGTGATTATTGGGGAGAAATAACAATCCCTTCTATACATGTTATTTTATTAGCTCGTCGGACATCACAATGGTATCCCCACAATTCGTTACATAGTGGTATTCATTGGATCTTTCAACCTTTCCTTCAAAAAGAGAAGGACAAGCTCGAACAAAAAGTCTGAAATAGTTTTATTATGCATAGTTTTAATATTTACACATAAATTAATAGTGAGGCAGTCAAATATCATTTTTTTTTAAATAACTTCATTTTATGTAAATAACATATATGTGATAAATGTTAGAAAACTGAAAATAATATGGAACAAAGTTACGTTCCTTGGACAGAGAGGTCTCAACCGTCTATTTGAAAACATGTAATTTTGACACTTTAATATATATTTTTAATAAAATTAGTTGAGATCCATTGAGTTGGAAATTATATGGGATATTTTGTCTCTTTTGAGCGACTAAAGTATGTAAAATTAAATCAAGTAATTTAAAACATCCCTTGATTTCCATAACAAATACAAAATAACTATAATAATTAGATGATTTTTTTTCATAGAGATTTAAACAAGTAAGAGATAATTAATTAATTAATTAATGAGCATTGGCAATTAGTTTCAAAAAATATATATGTACATATGCAGAAACACGATACATATGTTCATAAAATATAATTAAAATTACCGTAATTTGTCTTTATTACATCAATATTAATATTATATATATGATTAGATTAAAGTAAAAACTTGCACATTATCTCATTAGAGAATTCGATATTAATATTAATACATCATATATAGTGGATAAACTATACATATATTATTAACTTAAATAATTTTCCGGAGGAGGTGCAACTAGTATTTGTAGGCAGTTGTTTTGTTTTTATTTAAGATTCGTTTTCTGTATGAGTGCAGAAATGGATGGATAAATTGGCCAGTCGATATTTAGAGGCTTTACGTATATGGGAGAAGGCTGATAAGCCCTATAGAAATTTAAAATTATATCTTTAATTTTAAAATTGAAATAACTATATTATTACAATGGTGTGAGGAAATTAAAAAGGATGGGTCAACTGCTCAGGATAATATGTGTATTTTTATATACATATATAAATATCTATAGCAACCATTCTGGAAAAAAAAAGTCTGCCTTTTTATTCCATTTTATGTTTTTTACATGTAAATTTGTAAAACTCGTACCCATTTATACTGTTTGTTTGACCGAGCAACATAATCAGCCAAGAGACCTAGGAGAAAGGGTAGAGACTAAGGGTAACTTGACCCAAAAAAGGACATAGGCTATGTCCCGTCGGCCTTCAAAATTCTCCGATTCGCTGTAGACTGAATTAGAGGCAAAAATACAATTTGAAAGCTTAGCAGGCCAATTTAGGGGGTTCATGTGATTCATATGACCTTCCCGAGGTCATCCAAAGTAAAATAGGTTTGACTCATGTTTCCGCCAATTCTACTTTATCGCTAATTTTATACTCAATAGTTTTTTTCTCAAAATATCAACTGCTTGCATTAGGTATAGGTCTAAATCAGGGGTGTCAAACATACGGCCCACGGACCAGAACCGGCTCGCAAGGAAGTTCAATCAGGCCTGCAGGATAATTTGAAAGTGGTAAAAGTACATAAAAGACATGGAATAAATTTTTTAATAAAAATGTAATTCATGAATTATCCGCTAGGGGTGCATGTTAGTCCTTCTTTGTAAGTATCATGTAATTTTATGTAAAGTTAATTATTATAGTTTTCGATACCAGTTACTTAATGTTTGTACAATTTTTTAAAATGTCCTTGTTCTTCTTTTAATCAAAACAAAGGGAAGACATGATGATATTTTGATTATTTAT
This sequence comes from Lepeophtheirus nordmannii, assembly GCA_963680855.1. Lineage (NCBI taxonomy): Eukaryota > Metazoa > Arthropoda > Copepoda > Siphonostomatoida > Caligidae > Lepeophtheirus > Lepeophtheirus nordmannii. Next base: position 1,368,268 of record OY804518.1, read on the forward strand.
AGATAAGTATGCTATAATTTTAATGGTCCGGGCCACGACGTCTACCTAGAGGTCGTATGCAGCCCGCGATGTGAAATGGTCTAAATAGATGTTAAAAATTGATAATAGCCTTTTAAAAAAAACCTACTGGTCAATCTCTACCCATTATCAGTTAAAAATAATGCATCTATCTCGTGAGTAAATTGTTATTTATTACCTGATTTACTCTTTCTTTTAGATTAAAATATTCCATGTTTTTTAGTAATTGCAAGCTTCATACTTTACTTGCCAATATATTAAAGTGAATCACAAGAAAATTACAAATACAAGTCCTTTAAAAGGAGTGTGTAATAGTCCACTCCGAAGCTATAAAACAATGTGGCGAAAAGACGACTACATGATCAATATTTGTAATTTTTGTTGACCTTATTACTTTATATAAAAAACAATGTGAATTCTGTAAAGGAAAAACAAACATAAATATGTATACTCATTACTTAAAAAGTGACGTCTTGGAGGGGGAAATCAAGCATCATAGGAAGGGAAAAATCTCCAAACTAAAAAGGATCGTGTCACCACTTTGTTTTATATATTTGATCCACCTCTATTACAAAATCTTTCAATTAAAAAGTGGATATTAAATAAATATATTTTTGAAGACTTTTGAAAAATATTATCTATTTTGTTTATTTCTTAGTAGGTGAAAATAAAGTTGACAAAATTTAAGACAACTGTTCAAAAGGACATAAAACCAATATATTTAAAACAAAGACTTAAATGCCGTCGGACAATTAAATTTACTATCTCATCATTAGGAATGTAAATAATATGCAAAATGCCGCGTGCAAGATTTTGTGGAGTTGGCTCTTCGAACAGCCCTTTTTGTATTCCAAAGCTGTTATCATTTTTTTACTTTTTTTATTACTGAGGGGAGAAGATCTACCTGATAGTAAAGATCTTGCATGAAGGAATACATGCATTAAGGTTAATAAAGCAAATAAAATATAAACAAATATGGCTCAAGTCCTCGTATAATTATTATTAGTTAAAAATATATAATTTCCTGACATTAATTTCAGTTAATTTTCTTCCTCTCATCTATGTTGCTATTTATTGTATATATAAAGGAAAATAGCAGCTTGTAGCTCAGTAAAACGGTCAAGACAGCTCAAGCTGCTTCCCTCTCAACATTCATCAAATTGTCAGAGTGGCCAGGTTGATTTTCTTTTCTTTCTTTTTATTTCACACTCCCCATTTGCATATTATTTACATTCCTACTCATCATCATCTCTGGTAATAGTATATCAGAGCCTCAAATCCTAAAAGATTTTTCAAAAAGTAATATTTTAGTGACTTGTACAAACAATGTACAATTCAAGGAGGGAGAGATTAGAGTAAAAAATTTAAGAGAGTAAAATGTTTATTTTTTTATCTCTTTTTATTGTTCTTTGAATAAATGTAATCATACCTAAGATTAGAGTTTTTATAACTCAAATACCTACTTAAAAAGAAATGTAATTAATAAAATGCAGTCAAAAGGCCAGTAAAGGTGTTTTTGCACTTTTCAATATATTAGATGTATGTATGTATGTGTCATATTCTAGGTATAAAAATATGCAATAAAGGCGTCATACTGTGATATATCTACTGGTAGAAGAAAAAAACACCATAGGAACCCGACGAATATGATTTCATTGAGGCCCGATAACAATTATGGGATGTTAAAAAACCAATAAGTGTATTTTTTTTTTTTTTTACTCTTTTTCCTTCAAATTAATCTTTGAGATCCATGTAAAAAACCAATAAAACTTAAACTGGATTTTGTAGCCAGATTTAAAGGTTATTTTATAACTTTGATTTTATGTCAAATAACATAATAAAAATTATTCTACTGTGGTCTAACGATTGGTTTTTTGTACTTGTTTAATGTGTACGCCTAAAAATGCTGACTCATGTTGTAACACATATAATCACAGATATCTCCAGTTTTTAAAAATGTTTTGAATAATCATATCTTTGTATTGTACTTGAGTAAATGGCTTACAATTGAGTATAAAAGAGAAAACATTTTATTTTTATTTTTAAGCCAATAAATTAAAACAGCTTCTTTCTTAATTATATGTCTACAAGGGGTGTAGATGGAACTTTTAAGCTTGGGGGGGGGGGGACTATTCTAGAAAACGTAAGTGAAGAGGAGATAATTATGGGGTCATATTGTTATACACGACGAGCTTTTTTGTCCACTCGATATACTATACATTGATAAATTCAACCAATATATAAATCAATCTTTAATACTTGTTTATTATTCAATAATTCAAAAAAAAGGGCGCGTAATCCTTGATTTCATCTATTATATTATAGGTATATCAAAGTCATAAATAATACCCTGTTTGAGTTCATAACACGTAGAGTCAGCTGCTTTAAATCAAAAGAGTCAACTGATAAAAACCAGGTGAAGAGAGAACGCAGTGTGTTTTTGTTTAACCCAAAAAGGTCGTCGTGATATGACATGATGAGCTACTGATCCACGCCCATGATTTTTGTTCTTTTATGTTAAAGTCTTGCAAGAAACTTCGTTTTTTTTTTCATTGAAGCTTCCTGGTATTCACACAATAAAGCAGGAAACATAATCCATCCTTGAGTCACTCTCAAAGTGAGCCTAGACACTGTACTTATTTTTAAAATTAAATCTTCTCCAAATACAAAATGGTGGGTATATTAACCGTTATTTCTTGCTTATACATTTATTTAAATAGGTAGGCTTGTATGTTGTGTACTGAATCCCCTGTTTCTTTTCGCCTTCTCCCACTCTATTTTCAGCTTTGACTAAATATGATACTTATTTCTTTGCTATCAACATGTTTTTAGACCCATAAGGATTTTAACATGGGTGCAGTTTGCACTGAAAACTGAACCAATTCGTTCCACCAGATTTGCTACATTTATATTAAAAGATGTATATAAATAATTAGATATATACTTATATATGTATATCTATAATATATAGTCTAATCCGAATAAGTGAAATAACACCTTGGTATAAAGGAAAAATATTACTTTTATTCAAAGTGCATTCAAAACTTGATTTTTTCAATTGAATCATGGTTATTTCTTCGTTTTTAAGGTTCTTTAATTGGTGCTATATTTTGAGGCACATAATCAACCAATCTGGAATCTGTTTTGAATAAACTCAAGTCCAGTTCAATTCTGTCAAAAGGTATTAGTAGAAATAAACAAACACGAAAAAAATACTTTCTTCTACAAGATGAAGCTTTTATCATCCCCATACTGGTCGTTCTAAATCTCAGGAGTGATTGAAAGAAATAATTTCATAATGAAACAAATTGTTATGGCCTTTTTCAAGTCCGTATTTTGAATTATTTTGTGTAGAGTTATCTATACGGAGTCAAAGATTAAGATTTATTCCTACTAGAATTTAAAATGAATTGGTTTAACCAATCAAAAAGCACGAGAGGATCTTCAAAGGAACACTATCGTATATCATACGGCTTATTTCAAACTCTTTCTTTGAACGTTAACGACGGCAATTATATGGAATGAATAAGAAATCGAAAATAAACATAGAAATATTGTCTAGACTATTTCGTAAATAAAATTTTGTCTTAGTAATTATCACATAAATCAATACCTTTCAAACTTATGAGTAACCTGTTATATGTGTACGTATATAGATGTTTAGTTAATTAGCTCATAATTAAATTTTAGACACAGTTAGACAAAAAAATCAATCATTTTTCTTTGTTTTTGCTGATATATTTAGTTTTATGTAAGATTCTTACATTAATTCATACCGTCCAACTGAAAAATGATGCACATACTCGTGATTGAGCTGATGGGTTATTAATTATAGTAAAGGAGATGAATTTATGGCAGGGATATCCACTCAAAATAATTAATTATTTTTGACCATGTCTTTGTGAATTTGATTAATTTTATATGTGGATACTTTTAATAGAATGTATTTGCTATAAAATTAAAAGTAAGTTTTTATAGACAAATGAATAAAGAACCATTCTTGCTGAGCATATAAACCATGACTGAGATAATCTCATAAAGAATAAGGTGACATTAACTTGTCGAGCCTTAAATAAGGAAGAAAATTAAATTGTTGTTAATATTTTGCAGTTCCATTACAATGCAGGTTTTATTTAAGTCATTTAAACTCATCATTACCAGAACAAATGATTATTTTGTCCAATCTTTTCACTATAAAGGGTATGATTTAAAAAAGGGGTGGGCAATTATTTTTCTTCAAGGGCCGAATGATGAGCAGAAAATATTGTGGAGGGCCAGACCAAAAGTTTAAAATCTACTTTTAGTTAGTTCTCTTAAGTCCAAGCAATTTTTTGCGGGCCGGATTTGGCCTGCGGGCCGTACAATGCCCGGGTCTGATTTAAAACATGTTTAACTCATTTGTAATGTCAAAACTAATGATGCCCTCCAACACAATTGAGAAAAATGATGACAAAAAATAAATAAATACTGCTAGCAAACTGACACCCTTTAGAAAAAGTCCCCGGGAAGGACTCTTTTTTTACACATTCATCTAGAATATTATCCAGTGTATTTATATTATTCATGTATTCCCACTTATGCGTAGCCGTTTATGAAGTAAGAAACTTGATTCTGAGATTAAGTTGATGTTATTCGAATTGCTATATGTGCATATTTAACTATATTTGTTGAGTGAGCATTCAAACCCGAAAAAGATATGAGATTCTACACTAATAAACGTATAAAACTCGTAAAATATTTGATGGTTCATTATTATTATAGTAATTTTAAGAAGAAATAGGCTACATTTATTGAACATAATTGAAAAGCTATTGAACTATATTAAAGAAATTGTATATTTTATGACTTATTTTCTATGTATATTACATAATTATGCAAATACTGTGAGGGAAAAAATCATAAAATAGTACGTAAATACATTAAAAATACAGGGTTGTTCGAATAAGGAGAAGTGACTGAGGTAGAATTTGCCACTCAAACAATATTCACTTGTTTAAATCAATAATTAGAATTATAGATTTACATAAATAATACATAATAATTTAGAATGGCAATTAGCCTCTCCAGTTTTTTAGACCTTTCTACTTTTCTCTAATCATAAATATTACGAAAAACAGTGGCTTTTTATGAATATATAATATATATGAGATTTTATACAAAATGAAATCAGTCAATAATGAAATACTTGCAAAATGAGCAACATACTTAAATAATTGATATTAGGGATGGGTATTTTGTTGAGGTGAGAAAGTATGTCCGCAATTACTATCTGGTGCCTCTTCATTTTATTTGCTTATGGTTATTTGACAAAATTAAATTATACACAATAGCTAGGAATTGTAAATATTCGAAGAGTACTTTTTGTTTTCCAAAGCTGTTATCATTTTTCCTTTATTACTACTGAGGGGAGAACATCTACCTGATAGTAAAGATCTCGCATGAAGGAATACATGCAATAAGGGGCTAATAAAGCAAATAAAATGTAAACAAAAAGGGCTCAAGTCCTCGTATAATTATAATTATGAGTTAAAAATATAACATTTCCTGACATTAATTTTAGTTAATTTTCTGCCCCTTATCTATGGTATACATAATGTTATTATTTATTATTGATGTTTTCATTCGTACATATAAAGTACAACGTCATGACAGCTCAAACTGCTTCCCTATCAACATTCATCAAATTGTCAGAGTGGCCAGGTTGATTTTCTTTTCTTTCTTTTTATTTTACACACCCCATTTGCATATTATTTATATTTCTATGTATCATCAAGTTCGTGGACCCATCTGACATTTTTCTTTTCTTCCTTAAACTCAACTTTATCTTTACATTTTGCCCGTGTCTAATTAATTAATTATTGTACTCCTTGTTAAATTGTCTATGAGTCATATGAACCACAATCAATTTCATAAATTAACAATTACATTTTATTGTTAAAAAATTATGTACATAATATGTATAGTCAAAATTTGGATAATATCAACTCTTTCTTTGAGAGCAATACTTATAATATAAATTCTCCGAATAATAAATATTGTAGTAATTTATAATTGACCTTTCAATATCCCCTGTATGATCCATATTGCAATTCTGCAGACATGGACTTCAAAATTTCACTTGTGAAATTTAAGTTTATCTTTACTAAATTTAATTAGCAAAAAGCACGGAATTTAGTTATGAAGCAAGTAAATAAATGTCGATAAATTAAATATGTTAAAGTATTGAATAATTATTTTTACATATTTTCATTGAAGGGATAAGTGAATAAGTTATTACTAAAAGCTCATTACCTAGTGTGGTACTATTTATCTATTCTATAACATATATGTAGTATGCAGACATTATGTTATGGTTGCAATATACTATTCATTAATTCTACACATCAATGAACTAATATTGACAAAATGCTCAGGAACCGAATTATTATTAATTTATCAATCGGCTTATTAATAGAAGAGTCACAATTTGGTACAAGTTATAACTTGTACAAAAAGATAGTACAAATACGAAACATTTTAAATGAGGAATTTATAGCATAATATTGATAAACTGTACAATATAAAGCAATAATTTAAATTCCTTTGGATATTCGATAGGATTATATGAGCAAATTCTAATTTCCCCCATGAAAATTACAAATTATTAAGTAAGTATTCTATAGCTCGTTAGATAATTGTTGATTAATACATATGGCATTCATTAATACTTGGTAATTTAAATGCCTCGTCTTATCAACTTAAAATTAATAATTCTAATATCAGTTGAAATGTACAAATTGTAATGCTAACTTGTACAAAATCTTAATTTGTATATACTATATACAACAAGGGAAATGTGACGTCATCGTAATAATTTCTCTTTCTCTTTTCATTCAGCTGCAATAAACATATTTAAAAGAATTGACGATAGCCGGAGCCGATGCATTAATATGGATATTTGGTCATTCCTTGGTGTGTTACTACTCCTATGGTCAGAAACAGAGTCGTTGCATAGTGAGAGGGCCAATGTGGAGGATGTTTTAAATGACTCTGACTCCTACGACAAGGAGCATGCTCAATCTCGTCAAAATTTTCCTCAAGAGCTCTCAGTACTTGGCTACGTTACTCCATGGAACTCTAAGGGATACGATGTGGCCAAGATATTCAAATCTCCTAAAATCAATCTCATTTCCCCAGTATGGATACAGCTTCATCCCGATCTAACTCTTCAGGGACTCCATGATATAGACAAAAGTAACTTCCTTTTTTACTTAACTCAAATAAATACGAGCTAATATCTAATTACTTTGTTAATTTAATTGAATTAGATTGGATTAAGGAGCTTCGTCCCTCCAAGGTTTTACCTCGCGTCATTTTCGATAAATGGGAGGCAAAGGACTACCTTGAATTATTTCAAAATCGACGCAAGAGTCGAAAAATAGGGGATATCCTCTCGGAATTTTGTATGGCCAATGACTTGGATGGAGTTGTACTTGAAGTTTGGAGTCAACTTGGAGGACAGGCTCGAAGAGAGCTCTCTGATGTAGTCAAGCGTATATCTAATGTGATTCGAGGAAACGATAAGCTTGTTGTTTTGGTCATTCCTCCTGCAGTTTATGACACTGATAATAAGAATAAGGGATTCTTTGAAAAAAATGACTTTCAAGGCCTTGTACATAGTTTTGACTACTTTTCACTCATGACCTATGACTACTCCAATCCATATCGTCCTGGGCCTAATGCTCCAATCTCTTGGGTGCGTAAATGTATCGAACTCCTTGATCCAGAGGGTGCGCATCGTTCGAAAATTCTGATGGGTCTCAACTTTTATGGTCTAACATATACTGCAGATGGGGGTCGCCATGTTGTTAATCATGAGTATAAGAGCATATTGAAAGAGTCTCCAAATGCGGCATTTCAATGGAATGATGGAGTTGCGGAGCATTCCATCGAGCTAAAGTATCAAGGAAAGAAAAATACCATTTTTTATCCTACATTAAAGTCGATTGCAATGAGGATTGAATTAGCAAAAGAGCTAGGGACTGGGATTTCCATTTGGGAAATTGGACAAGGCCTCGACTACTTTTATGATTTGTTTTAAAGTCCTTGAGCAATGATTGCATTTCTACGTTATTATTTGTTTTGTTTTCTTGCGTTTGTGAATCTATGTTAGACTCCTGTGATATATGTTTTTGTTTCTTTAAGTTTAATTATATTTTGTTAAATGACATGTTTTGGTTTACATATTTCAATTTCAATTTCAACGAAATGTAATAGCTATGCTCCTACCTACATATAACCAAGGACTATACAAATTGAATACAGATGGCAATAATTGGATTTTTTTATTTAATATTGATATCAAATCTTATATTTAATTGCCTCATTACTTTTGATAGTTGAGTGTAATCAAACATATATTAGTTGGTAGTCACTCATCAACTCATAAAAAACTGGAATAAGGTATTTACCGTTGAGGATATAACTACGTATTGTTGGCGTGGGGCAACTCCCAATGAGTAACACGTTCAATCAATTTACCATCGAACTTCACTATGTGATGTGAATATGTTTTAAATTAATAAGTATATACATGACATATGTTAACGACAAAAAGAATTTAGAAATTTACAAATAGTCAAAGCTACATAAAGTTCTAATGATGTTGAGCGTACTATATCTTTAAATATTTGGGAGCTTTATCATGGATTTAAACCAATCTTTTTTTTTTTTTTTTGGCTAAAAGATCAATTAACTTTCATCTCATTCTCTTTATATTTTCCTTTCTAAGAAGTAGAATATTATACCTTTATATGTTTCAAAATTTCTTGGTCTTTTAGACGAGTGGCATTCACGATTTGACATAGTACGGGATTAAAAAGGAACTTTTCTTGCGAAATTGTTTTTAGTTAGTTTATTAATATACACATAAATACTTCATACGGGATTCAAACAAATAGACCAATTAATAGTTTTCTTTAATATTTTAACATTTGAAAGGAAATCAAAGGATCCAAGACAACTATTAATTCAACGTTTAGAAAAAGCAAACCGGCTATCATACAATTATGTAATATAATAACAATAAGGATTTTAAGACTATAATATAATAGATGGAGGATAATCCAAGAACCGACTTAGACGGCTCTTATAGGAATGGATTTGGGCTCAATCTCCTTGTTCATGGCATTTCGTCTGGATTCGTTTACCCCATTAAGAAGGAGTCTTCTCATATCCGGCGGTGGCCTTTCCCTAGCATCAACCTCGCTATCATTATCCTGTCCAAAATATCTGCTTCCATATCTTCTTTGTTGTCGCTCCGGTTCAAATCGTGGAGTTTCTCTATTATAGTCGTAAGTGGAAATGGTTTGACGCCGTTGAATGCCACTGCTATTAGTGCTTACTCGGGCAGACCCCCCGCTACTGTCAGTCGAGTTTCTCTTCATATGATGATAGCCATGAGTTGGAGGTTCTAAATTAGAGGAGGGGGGAGGTGGAGGAGGGTGTCGAGGAGGTGAGGATGAGCTCATTCTATTGAAGGAATTTTGTAGGGACTTTGAGATACGGCCCAAGGTTGAAGAAGGGAACCGTGGGTCCTTGTGTGAATTATGTTTTTTATGAGTTTTGCGATCCAATGAAAAGTAGTTGTCTTGAGCCATTCTACTAACATGAGTTTTTTTATCGGGGTTTCTTCTATCTAAGGAGGCAGTGTTATAATCTTGAACGTGCTTTGTTCGTTCAATTGAAGATGGGGGCGAGCTGTTACGATGAGCACCAGTACCAATATTCGAGACAACAATTGTTGGTCGCTTTTTCCGTGCTCTCTCGAGTGTCGAAAATGGGGAGTTCTTATTACTTCTGTGTTGATGAGGAGAGGCCCTATACTTTCTGTCCAAGGAAGAGGAAGGAGATCCTCGGTTACTGTGATGTCTTGAACCCATAGGAGACGCTCTATTGCTGTTATGTTTATGGCCAACAGGGGATCCTCTGCTAGTGTGATGTCTCGAGCCGATTGGAGAATCTCTGCTACCATGATGTATTGTTGCAGCGGGTGAATCCCTACTCATGTGATGTCTTGAATCAGGGGGAGAGTCCCTATGATTATAACTTTGTCTTGGGCCAACGGGAGAGTCTCTGTTACCATGATGTCTTGGGCCAACTGGAGATTCTCTATTACTATGGTGTCTTGAACCCGCAGGAGATTCTCGACTATGATTCCGATGATGTCTTGAACCTACAGGAGATTCTCGACTATGATTCCGATGATGTCTTGGACCAACTGGAGATTCCCTATTACTATGGTGTCTTGATCCTGCAGGAGATTCTCGGCTACGATTACGATGATGTCTGGAGGGAGAATTACGATTTTTACTCCTGTATGATGAAGTAGAACCGTCTCTACTTGAATACTCAATTTTTGGTCGACTGTGTCGACGACCTCTCTCCATAGTTGAGTAGGGAGATTTCATTTCAAAATTCGAAGTACTCAATGTGAAAAACGGAAATTTATTTGAAGATTTTTTTGGTTCTGGCGCATTATTCAAATTCTGTCCTGATTTATACTTTCTTGGAGGGCGCTTTGGTATATGTTCATCATATTCTGGCGATTCGTTTTCGTAACTTTCATCTTCAAACCAATCTTTATTGGCTTTTTCGATTCTCTCTCTTTGTTGTTCATAGTGATAATGCTCCTTCGGATGTTGTGGTAAAAGAAGAACCGAGGAATAAAGGGATTTCAAAGAACCCAAGAATGATTTACTTTTACTAGGTTTTTCCCTCAAACCATTGGATTGAAATGGAGTATCCTTCGACTGGAACGACATTGAACGCTTAACTTTTCCAACTCTCTGTCTATCTAAAGGATCCGGTACTCTAGACGGATAATCATCTTGAGACGAAGATGCAATACTCCATCTTTTATTATTTAAGCGTGTTTCAGGGGGCTTATGTTTCTTTTCATAGCCCAAGGGTTTATCTCTTCTAGGTATTGGAACAGGTCTTTCATCTACATCGTGAGACGTCATATGAATTCCTCGTCCAAATTTAGTTCCCTCACTAATTGTCTTGCCTTTTGGAACCTTGTAATAGTCAATGTATCTGTCCTCTTTTCTCCGCGAAAATTGTCTTTTGTCTCCATCTCTTGACACCGTTTCTTCGGTTGATTCGTCACTTCCAGCAGGGGATTCACTGCCTCTGTCTTCTGCAATCTCTTTGGTAACGAAACGATCGGTACGAAGTTTGTCCCCATGGATTCTTTGAATTTCGTGAACATTTTCCTTATCCACTTTGCGATTTCTATGCGAAGATTGTGAAGTTACATGAGCTGGTACGGCCAAAGAGTTTTGATCAATATCGTATGGAGTGATAACACTTTTGACGGTTCGGCCCTGTCTGAGAACTTTTTCTAAATCTGAAGTTTTTAAATCACCCATATTATAACCTGCTGCACTTGTCGTAGTTCTCTCTGACATGTCCTGAGTATTAATATTTTGTTCTTGTTTTTCAGAGAGGATTTTATCACCTGGAGTCCAATAAGGATCTACAATCTTATTCAAATCATTAGCGGGAAGTATACTCTTATCCTCGTCTATCTCGTTTTCATTTGTACGTGTATCCTCAACCGTATCCACAGTGATTTTAGGAGTATCCTCTTCAATCACTCGACCATCTTCCAAAACAACTTGTCTCTTAACTCTTTTTTCTATATTTTTTTTAGTAATTGTAGCAATTTTACGCTTAGAAATCCATTCCTCTCCTGCACCAAATTGCAAGGGATCCTGCAAACTCTTGTTGTTCCATTCAACTAACTCTTGGTTTGTCATGTCTTGTAAAAAAAGTACATGTAAAAGGAATAATATTAAATCATCTATTACAATATTTCTCCAGATGCTCGTTTTTATTTTTCTGTAGTTGAATCACACGTAGGTATTGTATTATTGGGTACTATACGTATATATATATATATATATATTTCTTCCTTTTTTCAAACAAACTATGGTTTCATGCAAAAAGAAAACTTGAAAGGAGTTTCACTACACCACTGAACTGGAATTATTTGTTGTTAAATACTTTTGAGATGTTAGAAATTAAGAGTCTTTTTGATTCAATTATCTTCCAGGTGTCTGAATATGCTGTTCTTCGTCTCCTTAGTTTGACCCGTTCATTCCTTGTATCTATGCCTTAATAAATGCCCGAAATTATTTTGAGCTCCATACTACTGCTACTATTATTAATTTGTTGTTTTCTTCGGTGTTGTTGTTGTTGTTGTTGTAGTAGTAGGCTCTGATGGTGGACCTGCTTGAAGAACAACAGGTTATGAATGTACAATCATAATATGTATGTATATTGAGCGCTTGTGACTCATTCAAGTTACTGTTTGTGTGGATGAGTGACACAGTGTGTGTTGTGAATCAACCAATGCGAGTGTGTAGAAGAGCATAATGGCTCAATGGAGTGAGTACCATGGTATTATTATTATTATTATTATAACATTTGTACTAAAATCCGGCAAGCAAATCTTCATTTAAATGTATGTACATATATAATATGTGGTAGAATAATGAATAATACAGGGATGTTAGTATTATTCAGTCTGAAATCCAAGGGAAAGGTAGGTATTTCAGAATATCCCCCCCCCAAATATCATTTATATACATACATAATAGTATTTAATATTCTTTGTTGTTAGACTAAATAGCTCATCCAGCCTAGAAAAGGGGCTTTAACAATAATAACAATAATAATAATAATAATAGACATTGCTCGTTCCAGGCAAACCTTTTTGGAATGCGCTTAAAAAATTGCGTAGGTGGAGTATATATACATATATACATACTACATTATAATATGGAATATCTGAGTAGGGAATATTCTCTACCCCTCTACATATTATTTCTTCCTTTCTTGAAATGCTTACTTACACTACTTATAGCTTATAAATAACTTAGAGACGTAGTAGTAGGTACATATTCTACAAAATAATTCATACCGTGAAAAACAAAAAAAACAAAAAAAAAATTCAACTTTTTTTCCACACACTCCGCGCCTAAAATTCAAAATGGATTTACCGTAATTTTTTATTGATTTTATTTTTAATTGAGCTGTTATTGTTTTTAATAAAATTGAAGAAATGTAGGTTCTTCAAAGAACGTAAGAAAAAGTAATGGTAGAGAACATTTTAACCTTCAAATCCATCTTCTTCAAGGTTGCTACTCGACCTGATGGATATGTAACATCAATGTTTACATACCTTGTTTCTTTAAAAGCACTCATGATGGAATTAATGCATGTAAGTTATCATCAATAACAATGACACAATGGATGATATCCTCTCTTCATTTGTGGTTGACCCAATTAATTGATATTACAGCATACGATACGTATGCTGTATGTATACTATGCTATATACCTGAATGAGAATACAAAGAAAATGCACAAAATTATAATACCTACAATGGGTGGAATGATAGTTGATTTAAATTCATCTATTTATATAGGTTCTATGTATATAGTATACAATCCACTTATAAAAATGTTATTCATGGAGCGTGAAAAAACACATGTAAACATCTGGGAAAAATGTGCCATTTTTATTGAGGGTAGAATTACATTTATACGTCATATACTACTCCTACACAGCCCTCTAAGAAAAAAAAATATTTTTGGTCGAACAAAATATTTAAAAATAGAAAATTGCTAATCCCTCAACAGTTTCCTAAAAGAATGCCTAAAAGTATTGCCAAAAATCAAAATTAATGCTACCCAGGTTTATATTTGATCTATAATAAAGGAATAAATATACCCTGGAACTCAACATTAAATCGTTCCAGAAGGAGTCTCGAGAAGCGATATAGTTGAGTTTCGAATCAAACTGTATTTTGTTTACAAAAGTTATCTGAACTTTTGTTCGAGTTCAGTAAGAGCTCTTCACATTTTGTGTCAAACTCACAATATTTCGAGGGATGCAAGAGGTCGAGACCCAGGGTTCTACAGTATATTATAGTGCGGCAAAATAGTCATTTTTCTTCATTGTAAAAGTGGCATCCTATTAAACATTTGGCGAGAATGAGGACCTAATTGTTTAGTTACGAGTTACTTTCGGGTCTTTTGATACAATATATAAAAATTCAAGAATATAATACGTATAAAAACAAAAACTGAAAAAAATTCTGACTCACCCTAAAAGACTCCACCTGAAGCTTACTATAATTTTACAAAATTTGATGTCGACAATTTTGATTAAATGAATTGAATTCATCCAAAAAAATAGACCCAGTTCAAAGTGTTTTAATAGTCTTGGGTTTGAAAGTAATAAATACAGTAAGAAGTCAATGAATTAATATTAATTCATAATTAATTATAGGTAATTAATATGAGTTTATTAATACAAATAAAATGATCTTAATTAAATATTTGCATCAATTATGGAAAAAAATATATATACTAACAATAGCAATTCAATTTTAGTGGCAGTCAAAATAACAGTCCCACCATTCTAGGTAATTCATACATTGAGTTATTCTAGTACTAGCAAACATAATCAAATATATAAAGGAAATATATTTACAAAGGATAAATAAGAATGACATCCTAACAATTTAAACCAGTGTGTCTCAAACTATTTGTCATATCGAATAGCCAGATGCACTTCATGATTTATATTTTCGTTATCCTATAAAAAACGAGACCAAATTTCTAGCTGTGGTTTTTACTATGTCATTAATATGCTGAGAGATAAAAAAGTTTGAGAAACACTGGTTTAAATGGATAAATGATACTTTTTGAATATTGATATTTCCACAACTTCAATAACGGTTTCCATGCTTTTTTTGTCAGCTGTTAACTCCTTTGCACTTGTCTCTTTTTAGTGTTCCTAAAGTTGTTCTTCTAAACTCGAATTAAATCTTGCTATACAATGAACATGCCCATTTTATTAAATAAAGAAAACTCAAACAGTTGGAAAGAATGACCTGCATACATATTTTATCAGCTATCAGTCAGTTTCAAGCCTTTTTTTCTTTTTCTTTTTAGAGGAAAGGTTGAGAGATACAATAAAGATCACATCATAATTTTACTTAACTTGACTTACTGGCTGCATGCACGACTAGATCTAAACCTTCCCTTTTAGATAAAAAACAATTAGCTAATTTTATTTTTGCTAATGATATAATTTAGTATGCTTATCAAGTAGACTTTAGCTCTCTGCTTATCATTTTCGTAGAGTTAATCAAAGTTAAGACTGTTCAAAATTGACAAAAAGCCTATTTTGAAATACATAGATTGATGGCTAACGACCCTTTCATATTGGGCTTTTCTCTCTCTATCTCTTTGAAGGATGGTTGTAATGAAAAGAAAGGATATGAAGATGCAAGAGTTGATACATTGACAGCTGATAAAAAATATACATAAACATAGCCAATGTATACATTTTCATGGTTTTGAGTTATCATCAAAAATCTTCTTGATCGTTTTTTGATTTTGTCTAACCAACATCTTTTGAGCTATTTTTAAATGTATTTCATATAGATATTGTATAGAAAAAGTTGATTTCGGGCAGTGCAAAACTAAAAAAAAAAATGAGGAATAGACAGTAGCAACCCCTATCAAGATGGAATATGTTGATTTTTTTTTTTTTTTCATACCTATTTTGGTATGAAATATATACATATATTTGTGCAAGGTACATATGTCGTTGAGTAAGGAAGCTCAGAAGAGATTGGTTTAAACTAACTATAGTTAAATAGTATGCAGAACCTTAGTAGACATAAATTGGCATCTTTTATGATGCAACAGACTCTACATACTAAAATCATGGTAGTCACGAGTATATGTTGTTAAATATATGCAAATGTGTCTACAGAATATGCAATATGAGATGAACACTATAATTTGATAACGTATACATACAATTAAACTTCATACAAACAAATCATTCAAATATCATGTTACAAATATCTTGAGTCTTCTATTATGAATCGATCACTATACATATATATATATATATATATATATATTTATATATAAATCTTGACCATAACTCTTTAAAAGTATGACATCTATGAATATAAATAAGTACAGTGGTCGGAGGTGAGCTGGGGACTCAGACTAGAGTCAAATTACAGTACAATTAAACTGCAACTTCAGACGGAGTACACAAAGTAAAGTAACTCATAACTCGACTCAAACTTGAGCTATATGACTCCAGAAAAAAAAAAAAGAGACTCCTGAAGATCGTCTACAGAGCTTTATAACTTGTACTCGAGCAAGGACTACTCAACTAGCACATATCTAAATTCTTATTCAACTCTAAGCTTAGACTCGAGCTCAAGAAATGACTCGTAAAAGAACTCATTAACTACAATGTCTATTACAAACTCTTATCAATCAAAAGAGTTGATTGACTTACCTAACTATCAGTCGATATTCCAGAAAATAATTTGATTTTATTTAAATTGTATAACTCAACTATTTTTTAATTAATATAGCATACTTACAAAGCTTAATGACAAATCACAATTGTATATGGTTGCGTATAAAACACATTATTTTCTTAAAAGAATAACTCATGCATCAACAACTAATAACTAAGAGATATCATTTTTCATTAGAGCAAAAAAAAAATAAAAAAAATAAAAAAAATATCTGAATCATCATCCTTATTCACTCCTATTAAAATGACTGACATAAAATTATGAGATGTCGTGTTGATGCTTTGTACAATTAGTCAAATAATTTAGGGTTTTTTAGTTTTTTATATACATATGTATATAGAAGTGACAAATGTATTCTTGTCATGTCTTCAAGACTAATTTAGACGTCATTTCTTTTTTTATATTAAAATATACATACATATACATATATAGTGCCTAAGAAATTTCACTATGAAATTAAAATGAAAGAAAAACATAAAAAAAGTTATTAAAATTTTGAGTGTCTTGAAAATTAATTTCAAGAAAAATTGATCCTTAGAAAAGTGTTTTTGAACAAGTTTCAAGGATAAAGGAGTTCCTCAGTATACATGTACTAACAGATGTACATAATACAACTGTCTGTACGAACATACATATAAAATAAATGTTAAATATTTTACAAAAAAAATAAATAATATTAATAATTAATTAATCATTGAAATCTTATATCTAGCTCCTACTCTGGATCCAATACGAGTCTATAATGGATGATTAACTTCCTGTACTCTACTATCAAGGATTGTAATCTTATCGTATAGTAGGGAACTCCAACCCTGTTTTAATATCTAGTCAAGGTCAAGTCGAGTCTGAAGTTTATCAGTTTAATGAGGTTTAAATCGAACTACATACAGTCTGAGAAGTTGTGTGTAGTTACAACCCTGATGCAGTTATTGCCATAGTATTAAAATTCAATTAAATAAAATGGTAAATGACCCTTCAATAGTGTCAATAATAATTTGAAAAGAGGGATGTTGGTCGTGTCTCAAGTCTAGGGTCATCTTATGCAAGTTTGAATCGCTTAACTTTGAGTCCATACAGAGTTGCAAGTATTTAAATCACATAAAATTGTAGTCAAGACTCAAATGAGTTGCAGCTGGATGAGGCTTAACTGCGAATGCAATCTGAGTCCCTAGCTACTTCTCAAAAAATATTTATATCCACTTCTCGGGATACGCCTCCCTTTATTTGGAAATAAATGGAACTTAGTCCAAGGAATAAAGTGTGTTTATTCATCAATGTCCTTTAATTTGTATCATCACGTAGTGTAAGGCTTTGCAAAATGCATTATTTGTAAGATTTTTGTTGTTTTTTTCTATAGTAAAAAAAGGTAAATAAATGAATTCCATTTAGCATCATCCATAATTACAAGTACAACGATATTAAATGATCAATTTATCCAAATAAGGGCTTAAATTCTAAAAAAGCCACACAAAGATACGTATATGTTGTACATACCAACGTGAAAAACGTGATCAGATTACATCTCTAAATCATGACTCCAAAAATCCTTTGCATCTGTGTTGATGATAATTGATTGAATTATATTAAGGAAGACTTTTCTTAATTTGTTCGTATGATTGCCACAGAGCAACAAAGTTTGACATATTAACATGTACATATATATAGATAAAAATGTACCCATGATCCAAGTATTTTATTTTATTCTTGCTTTTGAATTATAACAATGGGTTTTACATATTCTATGCACAATTGAACAGTACTTAGGTCAACTAACACATTATCGACTCTTTCAAAAAATGCAATCAAGTACAAAGTGACCTAAGAATAACAAAGACAAACAGTTAGGTAAATTGTTCTTATACTCTTTTTACACTTATTTGTAATATTCTAAAAGTATCTATTTATTTGTATGTAGGTCTATTGTTGCATTTTTTTAAGCAATGATATATGTACATTGTACATACATGTGGTTGTCCTTCTTATTAGCAACTTGCAATTAAGCAGAAATGAACAATGACTAATAAAATAAACAAAGACAGTTTTTAAAAGATAATGACTAATAAAGGACTATAAATGTATATACTTTGGATTCGCCTGACACGCCATGCAAAAGAACAATTCAGAGAAATTCATTCAGGCATTACCTGTAAAAAGCAAAAAAACTCACATTCTTTACACTTGTTCCTATTTATTAGTGGATTTTTACTTATATACTCATTTCTTTTGACCTCTAGAAAAAATAGGATTTGTCATGAAAAAAAAAGAGGAATTGCAATTCATCATTCCTTTTCAACCATAGTAAAGAAAAATACAATTCCAATTTGATAATTCAGTCACGATCCCCGACTTAGGTAAAAGAACTTATTTTTTATTTTTTCAGGAGAGAGAGAGAGGACAAAACAAGACAAAAGTGCTCATATGGGCTAATGCCTCTCTATACTTTTAGACTAGCACCCCTTAGGGTGCACAGCATATAAGCATCTCTACTCCGTTCCTCATTCTAACAAAAGTAAATTCTCAGACTTTTTAATAAAGATAAAAAAAAATGTGAAAATTATATTCAAAATTCATGATAAACTTTTTTGTTCATCATCATTTCTTTGAGAAAAAATCGATATTGACATATCTTTATTGACTTCAGCTTCAGGTACTGTCAATTTGTAAACTATTTAGTTATTTGTTTTGTTCTTTTCTCTAGTAATATGAGATGAAAATAGTTTTATAGACAAGGGTTTATCAAACTTTTATACAGGCACCTCTCACTTGAACAAAAGAAGTTATCTATTTTTTATAACGATCAATAATTAATTTGTATTTGTTGATAAACTTTTAGCACTCTCAACTGAAGTAGCTCTACACTCCCCTCCCCTTATTTGAGTGGCCCTGATGTAGAAAGTTTGATATTGACAATTTACTCAAAGTTTAGAATCTGTCTCTGTCCTAGGAAAAATATCTTGTCAACAATATGCTTACATTTTTAGAAATTACAATTTTTTTTTTTACTACAAAAGTAAAATCGTTTTACATGAACAGATTTGTGGTCAAAAAAAAAAAGGGAAGAGTGGAGGTAGGACAAATTCATTGACATACAAGTTCTTACATATTTTGCCAAATGGTAACTTTGTGAGGAGTTCTATTTCTTCCGGTAGGTGTCACTCCTAATTAGAAATGTAATCCACTTATCATTATTTGTGAAAATAAAATTGTAAAATCAAAAGTGAAAGCAAAAAATAATTCTTTTTGTTTATGTTAGAGATCGTTAGAGGATGTAAAAAAATGGATTTGTATAAAGTTTTTTTTTTTTTTTTTTCCTTAATGAAAGGTAGAATAAACTATATTGGAGTAATGTATATGTATGTTTTTACATTTATATGACGTTCAAATATTGTTTAGGCATAGATGCAAAATATACATAAATGTATTCGGCCATCATTAAATGTGAAACTTGTTTATATATATATATTTATTGTTCAATGTTATCCTGTTAAAAACATGCAACGTAGTATCGTTGGGACTGTTGTTATTTATGTCACTATTTGAGTTTCTACTCGTAATTTCTATTTGATAGAAGAAGGTATACAAATATATGATGGTACTACCTATGTTTGTGTGTAAATTTGTATCTATGTTTTTTTTTTGCATGGTTGACAAATTTATCACAGACAAATGCCCACCTCGTAAAACATTAATGTCGCGAAATATCAAAGATGTTGGTTCATGAGTCATTTTTTAGGAGTCTTTAGTTTTTAGGAATGAGCTCAAATCAAGTTGCATGTCTTTTCACTTCAAGTTGAATAGTCACAGTTTAATAAGATAATTGAAGAAGCTAAATAAAATCTTTCATTTTATGCAAGGATAATGAGTTTCCTTCTAAATGAACATTGAAGGCTTTCTGCAGCTTCTTTGTGTATCCAACCTTATTTCAAACCGGTTTTTTGTGCAGTTTTCAGATCCTAAGCAATCAAAACAGTGCTTACATGACAATCAAACTCTATTATTCAATCGATATTTTCGACAATTTGCCTTCCAGAGCGTGATGCATCTTTGACATTAAAATTACTGGAACAGAATCGACGAAATCAAAATTGTGAATGATTGATATATATATATATACATAAGCTGTCAAATATGGTGTATTTTATCTTTGCTGGTGTCCATCTTTGACGCACACTTAAACAATACGGAGTCAAACAGTCAAAAAAGTTTTTTTTAGTATGAAATTACATCTTTTTAACTCCATCTTGCGTAAACCGATCGCACTACTACAACTCCAGATACAGATCACTAAAGCCATCCATCCGAAAAAAGTTGGGTTTCTCTTTACCTCACCTCTTATAGGTACATATTGTAGGTGCCTTACCTATGTATATTATAGATATTGACCTTTTTATTCTTTCAATAGTTGTAATTGAATTTGATTACATCAATACATATGTAACCACTAAATTCATGCAATTTACTGATTGAAATTAATAATGGTTACCTCCTAATGGTTACCTCCATCATTGTTATTTTTGTAGGTAACCCCTTCGTATTTTTTTTTTTTTTGAAGGTTGAAGGACGATTAATTAAATGTATTTATATACCCACGAATCTATTGTTAACTCAGACACATTTAATCCATATGTTATGTGTTTGGGCTCTTTACAACTATGTACTAATGACATTGCTGTATTTTGTATGTTATGTTCTGTCAATGGATTGATTTTTTTTTTTTAAATACTTCCTTTATCTACCAACTACATATACCTAATACGTCTTTTGACATTTTTTAAAAAAGAGAGAAGCTGGAACAAAGCACACTTTAGATGATGTCCATAATAGATACATGTTTGAATCATTCATTTGGACCTTTAATTATCTATGAGTCATTATATAAATATAATAATAATTACATGAGAGATAAACTTATTAAATACTTTATCATTCATTAAGTACTAGTTGTTGTTTTTTTGTTTGAAATAAATAAATAATTGCATTTAGTTAATGCTTTTATGTTGCAAATTGTTCAGTAATTGCCAACATCTGTTTTGTATTTATATGTTTATTTATTTTACGAAAACACAGCCTCATTAACTTCTATTTATTCCATTATCTAAGGATGACGTGTTTTTGAGTACATTTAAACAAATATTTGAGTAGATAAAGTCTGCACACTTAATTCACCTGACAAAAGGGATATGTATGTTTGTGTGTTTTATAGGAATGCTGCTCAATTTTTTTTTTTTTTTGTACCAAAGTACAACAAGTTTATTCAAGTTGTTCCAATCCAATCTTTACATTAACATCCAACTTTACAAGCTAGTAAATAAAAATAACACGAAGTCAATTGTATAATATTCTTTCCAGAGTTAATATAAAATCCTGGGGTAACGGGGTTCTTCTACTTTTAAATTTATATAACATAGAAAATATTTTTGATGTTAAAAAATTATCTTCGTTTTGATAGGGTCCGATGTAAATCAAAGTATAATGATTTCTTCTTAAAACGACTTCATATTTTTGATAAACAAATTCAGTTAAAATATCTCGATATCAATTTGTTACTTGGCAATCTGTTGTAAAATGTACTATAGTTTCCTTAAATTCTTTGCAGAAAAAACAATATCTGTCTTCAGATGTTCTTCCATGTGTGTTGCCAACCGTAAGAGTACCTGTGACAACTTTGTACCTGAACCAATATGTTGAGAAGTCTAACGAACTACTTGCAATGGCCTTAAAGATCTTTTCAATGGGTGACGTCACATTTAGTTATCGGAACACAACAATACGTTCTTAATAGTTTGGAACGCTTTGAATCCGGACTTTTCGAGATATTCAATGTATCGAACTTCCATGTAAACGGTGGATTTTATTGATGAAAGGCTCCTAAAATGAAAAATTGTACCTAGGCCGGACTGATCGAATCTGAACTAGCTCCCCCGCCCTCCTCTCCTTCTCCAGCTGAATTTATGGAACAGACATTAGATTTTAGATCTACATACATACTTATATGCATACATTAGTGATTGAGTTCTTGGGATGAGTCTTTGTCTAAAGACCAATGTTTGAAGGTTCTTGATTTTGTTTCACTCTCGACATCTCAAGGCTTTAAAGTGATCTCAATAACAATAATAAACTGTATACTTTTGCTCAGTTATCCTGACCCAACCTCCTGAGACTCCTTTATGCTCTATTCTTCCTCTTTGATTCTAATCAATACAAACTTTTTTTAATACAAAATTTGATATCAATGCAAATATGCTGTATTAATGTAAAATGCTTTAAAATGTATGTGTACATACGTATATTAAACCTGATCAAAAAACCAGTTTTTTAAAATATATTTTGAAGTTTTTGCACTTTTAGATATGGAGAGTTAAAATGTTAAATTTTATTTGCTTTAAAGTTTTTGAAAACTCTGCCTCATAGTCCTATAAAATTTGAAAGATGTTTGATGTTTTTTCATAATTTTTAAACAAAAACAACAATCATTCAATAATATAAAAAAGTAAAGACTCATTCTTACTCTTTAAGCACAAATTTAACTATAAGCTATATCAAGGGAAGAACACATAGTAGGAACCGCTTTATGGGATAAAATAATTGTCCATTTCTAACAATTCCTTCATTTTTTGGTTGCTAAAAAGTTATTTCCGTTAAAAAACAAAGTTTAATAATTTATTTGTATTGTCATTAATTATACATATAACAACCATTTTGATATAATTGGTAATAATCGTAGCATACAAAAGATAAAATTCCCTTAAGAGGTGCTGTTTTGATGTATGGGTCAATAGAGAAAATACTCTAATCCAAACAATAAAATCAAAAAATTCAAATTTAAAATAAGGAAAAGGCTTCGCATATATCTGACCCTGCAAATTGTAAAACCGGCATTTCCTCCTCTTTAATTTGAGAACCGTAAAATACAAATTTTCATATATATATAGGTATGTAAAAGAAATTTATACTTTATAAATAAATCCAAGATCCCTAAAATGTCTTCTAAAAACAAAATTATCTTCTAGAGTTATTACTATAGACTATATATTGTCCCAATTAGGAAATGAAAGTCACACGTCTAATCCTTTAAAGTCTAAAAGTTGAACTACAAATTCAACAAATTATATTGTAAAATTGGTATATTTATGTATTTGAGGTAAAACTTGCATTTGATAGGTATTTATGTACTTGGGCCATCCTTCAAACCTACTTATGGAATAAGTTTTTTAATTTACCCCAATTTTATTCTTCAATCTTTGACTCATCATTCTTTCAGATTATCCTTTTGTTATCAAATAATAATGGAGCAATGATTTTTGTTTTTTTTGAAAAAAAAAATATATATATATATTCATATGATAAAAACATAAATAAAATATAAGGTACAAATGTTTTTTATTTTTAATTTTTTATTCGTATATTCGTAGACTCATCCAAGATTTTGAAGTAGGTATAATTCTTTTCTTAAAAATGTTGTGCTTGTTTTGACTTTTTTCATTCATCTTTCACTACCGTAACTCTAAAAATAAAAAGATAAAATATAATATAAATATTTTCTTATAGAGCGTGACGTCATCGTTCTAAATGTCGGCCATCTTGTTTGAAACATGATCAGCCTTGTAGGAAAAAATGTCACAACTACAACGGGAGTTCTCCCAAAATTTATTTTAATAAAAAATTTGAATGACAGAAATTAGAATGTTTAATATTTATAGTAAATAAAACCTTTTCACAGAGATGGGGACACGTATGTACTTGCTACTCCAAATCGATTCCCAATTAAGTATCCTTAAAAGTTACAACTTGAGGCTCGATTTGGACTCAAAGTTATTAAAAACTATAGATTTCACGTGTACTCAAGTAGAACAAAGACTTGAGACTTGGCTCAAATACACATATGTAGAGTATAGAAGAAGCGTAGCCCGGGTCTGATTCACACCTGCGTCTATATAAACTTTGACTCGACTTGAAGTACTCGAGCTCAAAGACTCGCAACTGAACTCGGATTCGAATAAAATGTAGAGAATAATGTGTATACAAAGTTATTTGAAGATCCAAAGACAGGGAGTTTTTGATAAATATGTAGACTGTCAAATAGTTCATTTTTACATGTGACGTTTGTCTCATGAACAAATCAATAATGTAATCTAAGACGTTAGTCAAAAACCTATAGAAATTTGATGTTAAAAATACATATTCTTATATCGTATGTATAATATTATATTAGAGAATTGAATTGTAAACTCAAGTCAAACCATAACATAACATAACGCAACTGTTGTATTTATTCTCTCTGTAGATGGTTTTGTATGTATATACTATGCTCTACTAAAAAAACATATTGGGTGGATATGCCTTATAATTTATTTACTTCCTTTGACTTGAAAAGGAAAATAAAAATACATTCATTCAACTAAGAAATACATATTATATTATGTACATATAAATAAATGCTAGGTAGTGGTATATTGCGACAAAAATATATGATATATGTTATATAAAAAAAGTACCGCGAGAATAAAAATAATAATAATAAAAAACTAAAAAAACTTGGGTCTTTGCCTTACATACGACTACATATATGTTATTTATATTATATGTTCAAAATTGATTCTTTTCAGATAGAAAACAATATATATATGTATTCAATTTTCTTTCTTTTTTCTATGTATGTATGTATGTATGTGTCATTTCATAGACTTTACATCCTACCTCCATTTATTTATTTGGATAGGTATATATGTAATATATTTACCTAATGTACAGGTTTGCAATTTTGTTATATCAATCATGTAAAAAAAAAAAAAAAAAGATTAATTAAATCGTAGAAATTGATTCACTTTTCAAAGGAATAACTTTATTCTCTGTGTCGACAAGTTTGAACGGTTCTGCAATTAAACTACTATTCACAATAGTCAAATGATTATCAACTATGTATATGTAAAAGAATCGATCAAATCCTTTCGTTTTGAACCATTGATATAGCTTACTAATTGTTTATATATCTTCTGTACAAATTGAGATTTTGTACAAGATTTAACTTGTACGCAGGACGAGCTTTTTTGTCCACTCGTGACCTTGACTGACAAAAGGGAAAGGAAAAATTTGGAAAAACAACTGGTAGCTGCTACCCTTCTGCATTTTCCTGGTTTTCATTTTTATATTGCACTATACATTGATATATATATTCTATCAATATACAAATCAATCGCTAATATTGATATAATATTCAAAAATTCAAAAAAGGGCGCGTAATCCTTGATTTCATATATTTTTTATACATCAAAATCATAAATAATAATAATATCTTTTTTGAGCCCATAACACGTAGAGTCAGCTGCTTTAAATCAAAAGAGTCAAATGATGAAAATCAGCTGAAGGGATAATACAGTGTATTTTTGTTTATCCCAAAAAGCTTGTCGTGACGTCACATCAGTGTCTTTTTTTTTTAAAATTAGTATTATAACAGCAGCCATTTTTAATTAACAACTATTCTATGTTTCATCTCATTTTTTTTTTTGGTTGGAAATATCTTTAGTACCCGGTTGTAGTAATTAAAACTTGTGTAAATCACAACATGTACAAGATAAAAATACATTTATTAGACCTGTTTACGATTGGTTTATAAACTTTGAGCTCTTTTCATACGTCAAAAGATATTTTATAGTTTTACATATAAAATTCAAAGATTGCATCATTACCATTATGTGGAAACATCTAATGAAACTTTAGTCATTGCATAACTTTCATCGCAAAAGGAAAATGAACAGAAAATTCTTTGACGTTCGATTAATGTTTGTATATATATACATATATATATAATAAAAAATCCGTCTTCCATGCCTCAAAACCTACATACTATTCTATTTAACCATCATTATCTGATATTCGACGTAATTACATCATAAATATGTACATCCCTCGTTATTTTTTATATGAAGGCATCCTGTCATCTATTTAAGACAATATTCATAATTAAAGTAATGGTTTTTGTTTGTTTTTTAAATAGTGCTTCATCTGGAATTTAAAAGTCACTTTCTGCCTCAAATACATATTTTTATTTACTTACTCTTTAGTAGAAGAGGATTTTTTAATCCAAGGAAAAATCCTTTGACTGTTTCCAAATGTATTTCCATCTTCCATGGTTTGAGCTAGTTTATGATTGGCTGTCTCTGGAAGACAGCATGACATCAATCCAGCCATAATACTAATAATTCCAAATATCATTATGGGAATGCTATTGCCATATTTGCTCTATTAAAAATAATGAAGAAAAAAGTTTTAGGAGTTTTAAGACGTAGCAGAGACTCCATTCCACATAGTATCGCAATGATATCGTATCCCTAAAACATCAACAACCCATTTGTATTCTTGTATTCAGTTGACAATTTTTGCCTTCTTTTGCCTATATGTAGCGTTCTAAATCTTGATTGGTTCAGTGGAAAGGATCAGTTATTAAGCTGTTCCTACTATTAAGTAAATAATAGTCCCACTGTCGGGGGAAATAATGATCAACTATCATTTAATAACAGACCTCTTTTCTTTTTCTTTTTTTTTTTAGAGGAGAGGTTGAGAGATGTTTATATGATCATCTGCAAAGTCAAACATTCCATCTTTTTGAAAAAAGTAAAAGGTTTTCTGAGTAGGGTGCAAATTTTTCTTTAAAAATAGTTTCTTTACATAAATATAATAGAACATATTGAGCATGACTACATTATTCTGAAAGTAGGTCATTTTGGAGGGGGTATAAGTAGATTGAGTTTATAAAAAAAATAAATTGCATTTCATAGAGGGATCTTCACTACCTATTATTTTAATTTCATTTCAATATCACTGTTTGTTTTCTTTGATTAAAACAAAAATGACTTTTTGTAATGACTCTTTTGACTTTACACAAAAGTTTAGTTTTTTTTTATTTCATTTGAAAAGTCATTAGATGAAAGTTTCTTTACAATAACAGCAACTATAGCATCCACAGAATGAAAAGAGAGAGAGGACACTCAAATAATTTTAAAAATCCCTCTATTTGTAGGAGCCAATTGTTAAATTTTTTAGGTTATAAATACTCCTTTAAAGAGGTCATTTCTCTTTTCCAATGTTTCCAACCTTCTAATTCTCTTGAATATTGCATGTCACTTGGCTATTTATGCAATTTGTGGTGTCTGTTGGTAAAAATGATCTGAATGAATAGCAAAATATTTAATTGTTATTAAAGGAAGGATTTTGTTCATCAAAGTACGGGTAGTGAGCAAATTATATCCCGTAGAATAATTAAACAAGGTCATTGTGAAAAAAGGATTCCGAAATACAAAATATAAATAAATAAATTACCAAGTAAATGATGGAAGGAGAAAAAATGATTCCAAAACCACCAATGAACTCACAAATAGCCATTCCTTTTCCTCTTATTTCCGTTGGAAATATCTCTGAGGCATAGAGTAATGAAATGAAATAAGCTCCTGTTATGAAAATACGTCCAGACAGTGCAATAAATAGTCTAAATGTATGGAAGTCTGTAAAAAAAAAATATAATTATACCATACATATTATTATAAAAAGGATTCGTTGAACATTTCAAGACTTTTGAGTCAATTCCTTTATATATAAAAAAATGCATTTAAAATATTCATGCAGATTTATGGATACAAGTACATACACAAAGATATTTATGAATGCACAATTATTATGCTGCTTTGAAACAGCCGCCTCTCCCATTATACGTACAAATTACGTATGTTTATAGGAATACGTCTTATAATGTATGTACATACTTGCAAACTAAGAAACTTCCAGCAAATTTTTGTATCATTGAGCATAATTAAAGTCTTACTTGAGCGTCTCAGCAAACAACCCTCACCTTATTTTTATCCCTATATCAATGTCCTTGTGTCTACCTATCCCATAATTAAAAATGATGCGTACTGAGATGAGATATTTGTATGGTTTTTTTGTTTTTTTTCAGAGTAGTGACCTTCTTCAATGCCCTTGCATAAGGGAATGGAGGAGTTACAACCATGTGACTTGACGCAAGAAGAAGGAAGATAGCAACACCTATACAGAGTCATGGGTGTTTTCTTCCTCTCTTTAAATGCATCTTCTCAAGGGCTTGTAGTATACACATATATAGATACACATATGTGGATATTTCTATCCACCCAGGGAGCTCATTATCAAATTAGATTGATGTAGTAGGGCGTGGGGTTTGGAAATCCAAAGGAGGTCTTTTTATTTATTTATTTTTATTAAAATTTGACGTCCAATGTTTGCAAGACATCTGTGACGTATCATTTAATACAATGAGAGAAAATTAAAAATAAAAGAAGCATTTATTTTTTGTCTAACAGATCCTTACACTAGAATGAACATACTTTGATTTCCTATCAACAAAAAAACTTGGCCTCATGGGTGTTGATAATATTTTATTAAAAAAACCAATAAAAAAACCTTTTCCTTGTATTTTATAGAAAAGACAATTTAAAAAATATTTTTTTACATGAATTTATAGAGATTTATCTGACCAAACACAGTACAAAAAATAGAACATTCTCCTATCTTACTCTACAACTCATATTTTCTAATTTTTAATATTTCTTGATGAACTATTTCTGAACTCCTATGATGATTGAGGCTATTAATTAATTACAAAAATAGCCCAATATATATATGTACAGTACATAAGGAAAGATTATGACTCTTTGGTACATTTAAAGTCAAATTTTGCACATGATTTTATAGGGCTGATATAATTTATTTGAGAGTAAAAAATTACCGATTGATCTATGGATTTTTTTATTGAGAATCAGTCTGAACGCAAATGATTTTTTTATAAGTTTATGTTTTTTAACAATAAATAATCTTTGATTTTCAAAAAGCAATACAGATGTTGTAGGGATTTTTAGGGATAAGTTATATGGTTAATTTTTTTTGATTTTGTTTTTTGAATGTAAAATAATATACATTGGTAATTATGGGTAACCTAGGTTCATTACATTAATGCGTTTGCCCTACCTAAAATCGGATAATTTAATCGACTGGATGGATCCAATAATTTAATAAGAGAATTAAAATAAAGTGTTCTCAGGGCTTTTTTTTCTTCTTCAAATTAAACTTAGTATTAGAGTAGATCTTTTTTATTTCAAGATTCCCTTTGTTGTGTTTTTTTTTTAATTTTAAGTAAAATCAACAGAAATTTAAAGACCCATATTTAGTTTATACTTATTTATTTGATAATGCAAAATATGAGATTTAAAAAAACTTTTTGTTGCCTGTTGACATTAACTAGAGAGGATATTCGTTCCAGGATCAAACTGCTTAACCTTGCCCTTGTACCTATAATTACAAATATAATATTTACTAATTCTATTTGACTCTCATTTCACGCATGTACATAGAATAGAGAGATGTTCCATGGAGCTACATAAAAACAGGTTAGAGGGACGCGGGAGATGTACACATCTGCTAAGTTTTTCACGTCATATTTATGTGTAGAAGCACTTATTTGATGAAATAACATTTTTGCTGTAATTGCGTCATTTCTTTATTGTAATAGTCAAAGTTTTTATTTCTTTTTTCGTATCTCTATGTGCCCACACTCGACTCATGAAAAGGTATTTTATTTATATGTATTTATTTGAAGTGGTGTTTCGTGGGATTATTAATGTCTATTGAATGACGTAATTTCAAATGATGAAAATAGTTTTACACATACATACGTAAGGAATGATGAAGGTAGGTAATTCCAATGATGAATCCATTTTTAATTATGGTAGTATTGAGTTAATGAATTAAAAAAAAAAAAAAACTTTTGCTCCGTTAGAAGCGTACATTTGTAAATATACATGACACATTTATACAGATGTTATGTATATTAAGGCCAAGGGGTAACATGAAAAGAAGCAATACCCCAGGATGGATAACAGATCTAAGCATATTGCAAATTACCAACTATTATTTTGAAAGTTGAGGTCTCTGTATATTAATGTAAACTTTAAAAATATTCATATTTTGTTAACAAAATATTTGTCTAGGACACTTTTCCTTTCGTCAAGAGGGGAAAAAAGAGCTTTTCTCTTTCAATTATCTAAGAACTAGAATATTAAAATAAAAATTCAGCAAAAAATAAGAATACGTTAAGAGATTATGTGTACTTTAGTCATTTTAATTTTGTTTTAGTTCACTTCATATAAGTATATAAAAAAATATTTGTAATTTTCATATTATGTAAGCCTTTGCGGTCCAAAAGGAGGCGGGTGGATAGTGATAAATTTGTTTATATGAAAATTCTTTAATATTTGATTGGAAACTTTAAGGATCCTTTTTTTTATAAAAAAAAAAATGAGTCTGACCTACATTTGTATTTTTCGATTAATTAATGATTTTTTATTTTTAAATGATTCTGAGACACTTCAAATTGCAGTCAAAGGTCACTGTTATAGAAAAATAATTGATATATTGTTCAGTATATATTCAAAAACACTATCCAAGACCATCAAATAAAGACTCATAACGGCCTTTAATTAAGCACTATCAACATTCCAGAATATTTTAACTAGAAATTTAAATTTAAAGACTTGTCAATGAAATTTTAGGAAGTCAAAATATAAATTGAGAAATTTTTACTTTCAACATACATAATATGTAGATTTATGTATTTTGGTGAAAGAAGACTTTTGTGCAAACAGACCAAATGTGTTTTTAACTAAGACTGAAATGAAGGTTCTCTTTATTTTTTAAATTTAAAAAATATATATATAGATATATATCACATTGCAAGATCTTCTTCATCAAAAAAAAATAAAAAAAATATCATGAGTCAACTTTAAATGGATATATGCGTATTCAGTCATCTAAAACATTTGACCTCAGAGTCTGTCTGCATGGGTACATTCTATGTACATAGTTGTATGTTCATACGAACAACGTATTAGTTCATACATACATACACACATAGATGCATAACAAAAGAAGCAACTAAGTATACCAAAACAAGAAAACGGGTTTTTTGCGATTCTTAAATGAGCAGATATTTATGTACATATGTACATTTGTAAGCATGGTTGTAACTGTAAGGTTAATAAAAATGAGAGCATCTCTGACGATGATTTGTATAAGTATATACTCATGTAAGTACATTAAAAAAGGATGAAACATCTAATTCATTCAAACAAGTATTTGCCCACATATAAAACATATCTTCAACAACACATTTTTCTAGGATTACGTCAAGAAACTTTGGTAATTCTACTCATGTAAAATAACGATTGGTTTAGTTTTTATAACAGTATATTATATTTGCACTTCCCACCCATCCTTTCATTATATATTTCTATAAAGCAATCCTTTTTTATTCAAAGATAAGCTACAATTGTAACTTATTTATTTTTGTCACAAAAAAAAATAAGCAAAAAAATTGCTTATTCACTTAAGTATAAAAAGAATGAATTTGAGTCCTTACTTTAAAGAGACTCTTAACAGTTATTTCATGTTGTACAGAAGTTTCACGTATGTAAATTTACATAAAGCCTTTACTCTTTTGTACATAGGTATATACATCTATAAAAATCATTGTCAATAAAGGATTCATGCCAAAAATAAAAACTGGATTCGTCATGTTGTCACAATTATCAAATTATGTGTAGGGTGCAGCATCATTGATTAATTGAATGAGAACACTCAATTGTTGATAGGTATTTACGTTCTCTCTTAACGTTGATTTGAATTTTTTTTTATTTTGAGGAGGGGTTCGATGTAATTGATTGGTATTAGGTGGATCGACAATAATGTGGGCTTGAGCAAATTTGATCGAATAATGTATGTAATTGCTGTGGATATTCTTTTTCTTAGCGAAAAAACCTCATGAAAAGTTGTGAACTCTCTTCATTCTTGCAAACGCAAACTTGACCGGATATGTCACATCTGTAGGCTCTATTTCCCCTCCTTACCCTTAGTTAAATCATTTTTTTTTATCCAGACAATTAATGTACTAACAAGGAATTGACATTACTTTAAGTTGTTTTTCATGATTTTTTAAAAAAAACTATTTGAATGCTATTATTGAATGTTAAAAAAAATATATATTAATTTCCACAAAATTCAAGACATGGTCAGAACGGCCATGAATAAAATTAAAGGGCCTTTCTACTCCTCTATCTGCACATACAACTTGAATCAATCATTTTTTTAAATTATCTAGCACGAAATTTTAAAATGTTTCAAAACCTTGGATTGGTGATAAGGAGCATTATGAATGAACTGGAGTAACCATTCTTAGACTTTTGTTTCTTTAGGGCTTTCAAATTTGAAGAGGAAAAAAAAAAATAGAACAATCAATTAATAATTAATTATTGCAAGTTGTTTTTTTTTTTCCTCAAATAATATTAATCACCCTCAAAAAAATCCCAATTTTTAGTATCTACATCTCAACATTGACAAAATAATTTACAAAAAAGAGAATTTATTATTATTTTGAAGTCTCTATTAATATTCTCAATTGTCTTTCATGAATGGATTGAAATCACCGAGTCCACAATTTAAAAGATATAATATTCTTTCATGTACTCATTCATAATACGTAGCATTCAAATATGTTTTAGGTATGAAGTAGATTATGAGGTGTAGGCGTAGCATTGCTACTACCCATTTGATGATGCAGTTTCAGAGTCCTTAAGAAAACCGTTAGATCCATTTTACATTTAAGTATAAAACAATAGTTTCTATCTTCTATAGGTAGAGAGTGATTTATATATTTTATTAAAAAAAATGTACTACAGTATCATTCATGCATTAAAAGAATCCATAGTTAGAGAGCTCTTTTGTAACAAATGAAACTGGGCAAAGTTTACTAATCAGGGTCTTCATTAGGGTTAAAAAAAAATTCATAAGTGGGACAATAATCAATACTAACATAACAAGAAAACAACAACTAACAAATGGTGATACTATAAGTATTTTTGACTGAATCCCATCCATTCGAAAGCTCTTACTGGATGTCTATATGAATAATCCTAGCTTGGAACGCTGAAACAAATACAAAAAAACCCATTTTTATAAAAATAACGTGACCAATTGATGACACTATATTCACGCAACTTTTCATTTTTCTCCTTTTCCAAAAAGTGCCAATGATGCCTTGACCCCCCCCCCCCCCGCCTGCTCCAGGCCCTCTGGTCCTGCCTAAGATTTTTCATACATAAGTACACATATATATATACATTTGAAATCTTAGTCGAATTCTTTTTAATTAGTTTTGGTTCTATGTATAAATGATGAAGTATCTCGTTTTCAGTGTTATTTTCAAATGAATTGTATAATTCCATGAGGCTGTGTAGGAAGATTTATACTTTCTCCCACGAATGTCTAGAAGACTATGTACATGAAGACTACTTTTAAGAAAAAAATAAAATACTAAGAAAATTAGCACATATAAACATACTATATAAGAGATTTGAGGGGCCTGGGGACTCCAACTCGAGCCACACTTTAGTCTCACTACACTTCAACTTCAACAGATCTGAACTTGAGCTCAAAAAAACAAATTTGATTTAGTTTCGTAAAAAAAAAGAAGAAGAAGAACTTGTGAAGAGCACAGAGCTGGGGACTCGAGTTTATAACTACAACGGACTTGTGTTCCATTTAAGCCTCATTCAACAGTCAAACTCGATTGGAACTTGACTTTAAACGACTATTCAGAACTATTGACTCAAAACTTGTCTCAATTACGTAAAAAAAAAATGACAGCTCTTAGATGTATAGGTATGATAGTTGTCGATATATCAAAAGTAGAATAATGTATCAGTTAATATCACAAAAAAAAAAAAACCATTCAGAGTTTGTAAATATGTCTAAATAAATTTGTGAAAAAGGTAGCAAAAACAAATTAATACAAAGGAATTCAGGTTATATAAGAGATATATTCATAGTACCGATGTTCAACTCCTCCGTTTCGCAATTTTTGATTTTTTTTTTTTTTTTCAAAATACGTGTTAACCCACACGAATGCTGATCCTCAATATATAAAAGGTATAATAACTCTAATAATAACTTTGTGGTTTCTCTTTTTTTAATTTGTGACTTTAAAATAGAGAAATCATAATAATTAGAAAAATTGAGCATGGGCTTCAAAACTTGTTCTCCTACCACACATACATCAAAATGATTAGTACTAATGAAGTATGAAAATAACTTAAAATGAGGAGACACAAAAATATTTTTGTTACACATGTAATCACATATAAGTATATATAAAAATGCCTACTCATAAAGCAGCTTTAAGTTCAAAACGCCTACATATTGTTGTCACATACACAGAATCAAATCAGTGTGTAGCAAGTTTCATGGAATGAGGGAAGCTGAACGTCAAAATATCTCACTAGAAATATTATTTATCAGAATACATACATTTTATATTGTTTGCTAGGAGTCGGAAAGGACATACAAAAAAAGAAAAAAAAAAGAAGAGTATCGTTGACCCTTGAATGTGATTAATTTTGTAGGTCAATAAAGTCCTTTTGTTTAGTATTGAGTATACAAATTAGTTCGGTTCTTTTTTTGTAATTTCTTACTTAATAAATTATACCCATGGATTTCGACCATAAGGCAACAGTTTGCTGCCTAACTTTCAATTACTCTGCAAGCTCCTTCTGCAATTGATTTGGATATGAATGAAGTAATGCCTCCAATTATTTGTCTTTGAATTTTTTGAGCACTCTAGAGCGAGGCTTCTTGTCCTTAGCGCTAATAAAAACAACATTTTTGAAACGTCAAAACCATTTTATAAATAATTTACCAAATGGAACATTGTGATCATAAGCTTCTGCAAGAATTTGATGCACTTCAACTGTACTTTTCTTCAAATTAAAGCAGATACATAAAACCTCCCACAAATGCTGCTTAGTTGCTACAAAATTTGACATATTCAACAAAGTAAAAAACAGAACTTTTACGTTTGAAACTCAAAGTGATATAAACTGAATATTATTGACAAATGTTCTATCTCTCTGAAATCATCAAAATCAGCCGTCATTATGATACATTTATAATGGTCACAGACATTGTTTGAAAATGAACTGAACTAATTTTTACTTCACACTATATTTCTAATAAAATTCTCAAAATGATTGTAGAAATACCCTGAAAAATCTTCTTAAAAAGAGGTTAGTCCTATACAAGTATTTTTTTGGAGTTTTCATCAGAATTTTATAGAATGGATAATCTATATTAAACAAGAAAGATCCAAAAACATTTTTCATCCTCGTGCGACGAAATAGAATATTTTATTAATATCAAAAATTGACTTTAGGATTAAATACTTTGAGGTAATTTAAGATAAATGTGTGATATGACTTGTTGATTGTCTTTATCATCCAACTTAGCAACTATGAATGTATCTATTACTTTATTTAAGTGTATATAGATAAAAGTTTGCAATTTTTTGACTATATAATAACAGTTAAAAATACTAACAATTTGAATCAATCAATAATGATTTATTGAAATAGGATTTAAGTTAAAATAGTATTTGTCTTATACCTTAATTAACAAATTAAAGCGTATTTTGAACGACTTTATTACATATGTATAGTCACACTTTGCTATTTGCTAAAATTACATACAAGAAAATGGAAAATAAACTTTGAAATACCTTATTACTAATATTAAGAGTCATGATGTATTATATGAAGATTACATATATAAATCAGTAGGAACATATAACAGATGACAATTCTACGTCAAATAGAAAAAAAAATTAAATGATCCACTCTTTACCTTGAGTTCTTTATACAAAAAAAATAGTGTGAATTAATAATGATTTTGGATTGAGCATTGTTACACAAGATTAAGGCAAACCTTGAACTTTAAAAATGATCTTAATAACCCTCTACAGTTTGTATTTTGAGAAATTTTAATTAGTTAATCTTAATTTTGCACTTTTTTTATATCAAATTATGAATGCAGTGCTGAGGAAGTCAACTCTTATAAGTGATCCTTTCAGAAAAAAAAACCCTGAATGGAACAAATTTAAAGACTTTTCTCAGTTATTATTTTGAAAACAAAAGAAATCATAGACAATTAAAAAAAATTTAGTGATTGGAAAATTTAGTTTCTGGTTTTTTCTATGAATGAAATAAACTGACATTAAATTCACACGAACATACATATAAAAATGAAAAATCCACATGAAGTAACAAACTTACCCTCTGGAGCAAATCCATATGAAATACTACTGAATCCAGAAAGTAGCAATAGGGAAGATATTATATAGCGTCGACCTAATTTATTGATGATAAATGGGGCACACCATGCTCCAACTTCGACCAAGGAGCCATAAATGAAATTAAAATAAATACTGCTCCCCAGATTGGCTGTATTTTGAACATGACCATAGTAGCACATGAAGCAACTACAGCTGGAAAAATAAATGTAGAACAATATTAAAAACAAAATTTTAATAACAAAAATTATTACCAAACAAATGTGATAATGGAGCAATTAAGGAAAAGACGTTTAAACATTTTTAAATCTAAAAGGGATCTTCCCTTCCTCAATTCTTTTGTCGTTTCCTTTCCTTTGAAATGTTCGCATATAATCTTGTTGGATGTTTCGTTGTTCTATGATAATATATAAAAGAATAAGATGAGTTCCTAAAATTCAAACAATTCAAAATTTATCAATAATGAAAAATATCAAAACAAAATAATGATTTTTTTTTACACAGATATACTATATATATATATATATATATATTCCCTAGACTAAATCATTTCACATATAAAATGGAAGCAATTAACATTTAATTTTAGAGAAAAAAGTTTTTCTTAAAGGGTATTTGATTTTTTTTTCTTTCTACTCAAGAATATGCTCAAACCTATTAAAACTGTAATAAAATTTCATTTATAAATTAAACATGTGTTTGCTATTAATACCTATATTGAAGGGAAACGTTTGTTTTATTTCTTTTCTGAGTAAGGTTTTTTAAAAAAGTATTAAAACAAAAATGCCATTGTGGAGCTATACTTTTTTGTTTATTTTTGAAATTAAACTTTATTTAAATGGGATATTTCTAGCCTCAAAGGACTCTATAGTATATTCATACATACTGATGCTTCTAATTTATGTAATATTTTTCCTAAAACTATGTCAAAGTAGCTCATTGCAGTCTCAAATATCCTTGAAAATAAAAATTAGTAATGATTAAAACTATCATAAATGTCATATAACAAAATATTTCTTCTACACATTAATGATACAAGCACAGCACTCTGTTAAACGCATTTTTTAAAAAACCCCGTAATAAGTAGGATGAATACCAATGGTGGCTCACAAAATGTATCCCTGACACAAAGTAAAATACAAAAAAGTATAAGACGTACATATGTTTTATAATGGCAACTGATTTAGGTGGTTTTAGAGAGTTTAAATATTTGAACATAATATTATTCAGTTTGAGCTTCAAACGAAAAGGTCTGTTTTTTACTTTGTTGAATATGTCAAATTTTGTGGTGACTAAGCAGCATTTGTGGGAGTCTTTATGTTTCTGCTTTCATTGGAAGAAAGTACAGTTGAAGTGCATCAAATGATTACAAAAGTTTATGACTGCAATGCTCGATTTGATAAATTATGTAGAAAATGATTTTGACGTTTCAAAAATGTTGTTTTTATTAGCGCTAAGGACAAGCCTCGCTCTGGAGTGCTCAAAAAATTCAAAGACAAATAATTGGAGGCATTAATTCATTAATATCCAAATCAAATGCAGGAGGAGCTTGCAGAGTTATTGAAAGTTAGGCAACAAACTGTTGCCTTATGATCGAAATCCATGGGTATAATTTATTAAGTAAGAAATTACAAAAAAAGACCGAACTAATTTGTACTCCCAATACAAACTGTCTATTCCTGTTGTAAAATGTACATATTTTATGTAATAGTTAATGAACCTATTAATATACAAAACAATCTCTGTTTGACTCATATATACCTATATATAAAAAGTCAATTAAAACCATTTGGTAAAAAGGAATTACATATAATACATATGTATATATATAATATACGTATAAAAATGCTGCCTTATCATGGAATGCGTCATAGGTAACATGATTGTAAGTACATATATTGAAGCAAATATCAATGTATGTTTGTCGGTTGTGCAAGGTAAGCTTTATTACGACACATTCCTAGATTTTTTGTACATATACATACATTCATATAAATATAACACATTTGTGCTTTATTTGATTTTTTATGCTCATTCAGACGTGGTCGTGTCATTTTGTTGCTACCTATGTACATGTGCCAGCCCATACTTAATTTTATGTATGTATGATGCTGCTTAACCTCATAATTAGATATAAAGCTGTACTACTATCTTTATGAGCTTTGTACGTACATTTAGTACATTGATTGCAATCTGCATAGTTGTGATGTATCATAGAATTATG
This sequence comes from Lepeophtheirus nordmannii, assembly GCA_963680855.1. Classification (NCBI taxonomy): domain Eukaryota; kingdom Metazoa; phylum Arthropoda; class Copepoda; order Siphonostomatoida; family Caligidae; genus Lepeophtheirus; species Lepeophtheirus nordmannii. The sequence continues at coordinate 1,407,113 of OY804518.1, forward strand.
AGCCAGTATATTTTTTTACATGATGAGTACATGTCTTGGTTTGCTCTGATAATATTATATATCATGAGATATAGAGATTTTCTCTTTTATTATGTTTGAATATATAACAAAATACGAAATTATTTTTTGCCGACAATAAAATAATGGGAATCTTCCTCAAAATTAGCTAAATTGCATTACAATTATCCCTATGAGAGAAATCGCTGAAAATATTGGATAAAGTTCAACCTATATCAGACATATTAACTAGGATACAACCAACATGAGTATTAATATAAAATAATATTCATTGAGTTACATAATATTATATTATAGCTCAATGCGAAAAAAAATCGTTTAAAATAAAAAAAACAGTATTTTTCTCAGAAATTAAAACCCAGACGGCTCTGATCACTTCATCAGTATATAAGTAGATGAAGAAACCAAGAATTGCTTACTTTTGCAATAAACGATATAATTACTAGTTAATACCTCACTTAACTTACTACGTGTCTGAAAGGGCAGAAGCTTTAAAGGTAGCTATACTAAACCTGCGGTATTCACTCCTAAAACCCTGGGTAAATAAATTAAATTTGTTTCAAGCCTAAGCTTGCTAGGTTATACTCTTAGCACTTATGTTAATGATATTTAACACACTGCTTTAGCATAAAAATGAAATCATAGCAAGGACTTGTGTGCAGAGCTCTATGCTCTGTTAATCGACATTTTTGCTAGAGTGAAATGATTGTCCAGTTTGATTTATATATATATGCATTAGTTAAGAAATTAAATAGACTAGGTTCAAGGCCACCACTAGAAGTATATTGATCTTGTAGTATAATGCATTTGCATTTATAATTATATTATAAGTGAATATCCCCGAATGATTGTGAACAAAATAGTTTCTAAGTCCAATAAACCACAAAGAAATATATATATGTTAGTAAATTATTTCAACCTAATTAGTATTACATAAGTACATATTGTGTAGATTTAAGACAACATATCAAATCTTTTTAAAAAAAACCATTGAAATATTTGTAACAAGCAAACTACATTTATTTCAAGTGATCTCATTATCATCATAGAGAAATTTTAACTATAACAAACAGTTTGAATAATATTAATAATAATTAATGAATCAAACTGAGAACATTTTGATACTCAAAAAACAGAAGGGTCAAACATATTACATATATGTATTATATATACATAGGTTATGAATGAAGTGTGCCACCTAGCAAAAATAATTTAATTGATTGTTCATTATTTTCAAGAAGGAAGCATTATATGTTGTTGCTATGCAAAAAGTCTGTTCATAGCGTCAAGTATATATTTATAATTGTCAAAAGAAGCAACAACTATGTATTTATAAAGGTACATAAATGATGCTGCGATATTTACTATATCACTCAACCTTTCCTCTAAGAAAAAATAATCTACTCAAAATAATGTCATTCTTCACAGCTATGTATAAAACTCATGTAATTTAAATTTAGTGGATCAACACTAAGAACACTAGAAAAAGGCAAATAAAGTTGTGCAATACACTCCTTTAGACTGGATTTCGTCATTGTAGTGTTTTTCATTTAAAGATCCTTTAGAGACACACACGAAAGGAATAAAGTGTTTGTTCTTTGATTTGACGCAGTGTCTTGTATAGTTTGAATTTAAAGAGTCTCAATGAACAAACATTCCAGACTGCTCTGTGCTTTACTGGACAAGTTAAATTTTATTATTGTCATGTTCAACTTCTAGTCCATATTTATATTTAATTAAAGTGTCTATAATCATTTTTTATCACTTTGAATGATAACAAGTGGGACGAGCATTAGCTATAAAGTATTTTAAAAGCTCTCCTATTTTAGAGTATACTTTGATTAAAATCTTGTAAGGACCGTACTCTATGAAAACTTGAATCAAGAGTCGTGAAGGTGGGTGGAAGGTGGTGGTGTGGATACAGTTAAGAAGAAGGAAGCAGATTAGTTTGTACATACATATATATATATATATATATACAATAAAGGAATATTATGTACGTACATATAATCCACACACAATGCCTAATATCACTTGAGTATTTAGATTATGGGTACATCAAATTACAAAGCAACACTGATTGACATTCTACAAACAATAATATACGAACATAAATTGAGGATCATATGTTATAGTGAACTCACCTCTTTGTCAGAGCCATTTATGTTTCCTATATAATGAAAGACTTTAATAAATTCCTCCTTGTTCCCCATACAAGCAAGCCATGAAAGAGACTCAGGTAAAAGTGGAATGATTAGTATGCTTAAGGATATAAGAGACACATTTATGTACACAAGATGTGTCCAATGCTGAATATAGAATGCTGATAAAATAGGTAATATAATGGAGCTTGAGGAATATGAGATCATCACGATTAAAAGCGGAATAATTCGTGTCTTTTGCGTACAAAATTCAACGGCTGTTTGACAAAAAAATAATAATTATTATTATTATTAAAAGCATAATTCTATGACTTTGAGAATGAGACTCATCTCGTCATTGAGGCACCTTACCTAATAAATATGGTAAATGTGAAATAGCGTGGTGAGGCAAACCAATTAAAAGTCGTGCAAAAAGTTGGAATTCATAGATTTGACTGAAAAATAGTGTCAAGATTGTTCCAAGTAAGTAAACTAAATGACTCAGTAAGATTGTTTTCTTTCTCCCTAATCTGAAAAAGAATAGAGTCAATTAGATCAAGTCATCAATTCATTGTTTTAATAGGTTGAAAGTAAGCTTTTGGGTGAGCATGAAGAAATTTTTAGTGACTACATACATAGGTACAGGAATAGAGAAGCTTAAATTAATTAATTAATCATTATTATCATCGATGGGTCTCATACTAATTTGAAAGTGTGAATAAGGAATATGTACACAAATTATAGGTTCATACATAATATTAGTGATGTATTGAATATCTTTGTAAAAATAATGTGTATGAAATTTTTAGGCATTTGAGAGTATTTCTAAAAAGGCAAATTGTACTAAAAAAATTTTTAGTAGTTCAAGATCTGGTCTTACCTTCAACATTCTCTCTATCTTTCTCACCTTTTCATACAGTTTTCCATGTAGATAGATGAGGATACTGACGGATATTCTTACTAAGCCAATATTTTGATTTATTGTATTTATATGTATTTGATAAATTTCTTCAATACATCACTATTATATAAAAAGATGTGGCTGTACAAGAAATGATTTAAATTGATAACGAATCATATTTTATACTATGGAAGGACGACCATATGAATTAATAATAATTAATTAAATATTTTTGTCTGTATCAGGAATAGAATAGTAGGAAGTGTGTTACAGATGGAGAAATGATTCATTTTTTTATGACTTTTTATCAATTTAAAATTTCATTATATTGGATACTATATGATATACAATTATTATTTTTTTTTTAAGTATGAGACTCTTTTATTGTGATATCGACTTACAAATCATTGGAAATTCCAAAAATAAGACTTCCAATGGCATTTCCAATCCAAAAAACGGTTGACATGATTTGTGGTAGTTTATCCTGTTCACAAACCCAATTAGCCTATGTAGATATGATGTGTGTATACATGTAAGTAATTATTGAAAAGAAAAAGTTTCATTGTTACGTGACTATATGGTATAATATAGATATATGTATGTTATTATTTAAATATAATGTGAGCTAAAGAATGGGTTTATTCCCTCAAATCTATTCTTGTCATAATGTATGTAAGTTTTAATGATCATTCAAACGTGATAGGTGCACCTTTAATTGATCAAGAACTCGACAGTTATGCAGAGTTTTTGAAAAGAAAAATAATAACCACTAATAATGAATCAGTTATTTTTCCCCTTTTTAAGAAAGCCACCTTTTAAATATCTGTGAGTTGAATATAAGAGCATGTCAGTGTTTTTCAATTTAGTTAAATAACTTCAAAACTTGTGATTTTGTGTTTTCTTTTGAGTAAAAGTTTTGATGACTTTGAGGAAATTTTTTTTTTTTTGAGGTAATAATCTGTAAATTTACTCCAATTACCAATGACTATTAGCCCCCCCCCCCTTCCCCCTTCTATCATGAGGAAGTTAACTCGTCTTACTACATCCGTTGAGTCCTCATTTAGATCTAAACATATGTCTGTAAAGTGTAGATTTATAAAGTCAAAAATGATGAATGAGACCTACTTATTCTCATGAAATACTTCTTATTCCGAGTTCACTATATCCGTATGAGTAATGTACTTTATACAATTTATGAGTATGTAAATCTATTTCAATGTGAACGTACATATAAGATAAATAAAAATATAGTTGCAGCTAACTTCAAACAATAAAAAATAACAAAAACATATCTCTCCATTTCTTAAGTGTTTACATTTACAGGGGTGGCTTGAGATACGAGTATCTTAAAAGGACGTAGTCCCATTTAATTTCTCAACAAATGCTCAATTAGAAACTTTCTTTATATGTATATCATGTGTATTTTTAGTTTTTAGGAAGGAGACTCTTATCTGCAAAAACTTGTCTGTTACGTCACTTATATTTCAGTCACACTATATATATATATATATATATATATATATATATATATATATATATATATAAATGTAATTTAGTATAAATAAATAACAAAGTTCGTCACTTTGGATTAAAAAAACAAACATTAGATGCAATGCACATATATATGCACAAATTAAGTCTTTGAGATTCTAATATTTTATAATGAGAGTGCACTTATTAATACAAAAAAATCTTACCTCAGAAACAAGAGTAGGGAATTGATCAGAGTAATTGTAGCTCCATTGTGAGCATTCTAAAGTTTGGTTATTAGCTCCTACTATTTGACACTCTTCAAGAGTATCAAATCCATTTAAAATGCAAGTCTTTGGAGGTTCCAAAAGGCTAAAGACCTGACTATAATAGTTTGCTCCGCATGTAAAAGAAGTAACAAAGACAAAGAGCATTAAAAGTCCTTGATAACGACCAAATCCACCAATCTACATATACAAAGAATTTAATATTTTTGAATATTTTCTTTATTATAATTATTATTTATATGATAGACTTTTAGTTCCTAATAGTGATTGATATCTTATTTGTCGTACCTTGAGTAAAAATTCTTCCATTTTTGATCGTTGTGCAAATGATTTATACAATATCTAAATTCAAAGAAGATAAAGAAAATTTGTTTTTTTTATAATATATTTAGTATTTTATATATATATATATATATAGTTTTCAAATCATATACTAATTTCAAACATTAAAACAGTTTGTTTAGGCCATTTATTCTCATATAAAAATAATATAAAAGTTTTGAACGGAATGCCATTTAAAAGCTTCAATAAGGGCTGGTATAGGGTCTTTTGTTATACGCCATTGTTTGACGAATACCAAGTTATACTTTTGACTTTTATAATATATAAAAAATACACATTTAATGAATATCAGTTTTTGAAATGTGAAAGACATAATATTTCTTTATTATGATTTCTTTGCTCTAAAAGTAATGCAGTTTGTATTAAAACAACAACTTATGATTGATAAACATACTTGAGTCTGCTTATAATAAAAAAAAAACTTTTTATCATTTTTTAATTTCCATGAAAAATATTTTTTCTCTTTTTTCTCTCTTCAAATTGAAGTTGTGACAAATGACAGAGCAATATGATTTTTTGGGGCAAATATGAATTATATAATTTTCCATATTACGGTTTCAATGCAAATCATTTGCCAAGATTTTGAAGGATTGTAACTCAGAGTTTTAAAAATGATGAACTAAGTTAATATTCATTTATGACCAAAGCTTAGTTTTTTGACTAGAAAGTATATTTTAATTTCAAAATTGAAACTCATATAAAAACCCTTAAATTAAATTGATTGTCAAAATCTAACAGATTATTTAAAGGTCAAATAATTTTCTAAATGACTGTACACGTCACACATGAGTTTTCAGTGATTAATTTATAATATTTTTAATGTCATTTTTCGTTGGAAAATGATTTTGATTATGAGTAAAAATTGAAATTTTTATTGTAAATACTGTTAATTGTTAATAATTCAAAAATTTGACTGATTATCAGTTATACTAACATTTCATAAAATTAGCAAATTTAAAATGTTAGCTGATATATCATCTAGAACAAGTATTCACGATTTGTAATTATGTACAAATTAAAAATAAAATACTTACAACTTATTTATTTCTTTAGAAAGGATTGCAGCTCCAAAAAAGATGTTTGTTTCGAGTGTCTCAACTTTTTAAGAATGATTCACTGACTGACTATTCCATGAGTATTTTGTTAATAAAATGGATTTTTTTTTGTCTTTATAAATATTTTAAGCTTCCTTTAGTACGCTTTAGAGAATCTAGTACAGTTTTATGTGAGACTTAATGTACAATAATATTATTATAATTTCTGCTCAATTAAATATTAATATAATATTTATAATAAACGGTAATCAGAATACATGTATTTTAATATGAAAAATTAAGGATATTTTGTATTTACTATTTATCGGGTTTTTTTTTTAATTATGAATTTTAATGAGATTACTCTTTTTTTAATTGGATACATAAAACTGTAACTGTCGAGTATCTAAACACAAAGATAAATTCTGAGAAACACATTAAGGGTACATTTTCTCATATCATTTCATTAATCGAGAATGATTAAAGACAAAAACATAATTTAGTCAATTAAATTTTATTGCTATCAACAAATACCTTATTTTTGACAAAGTCAAGCGCAGTATACCCTTTCTTTCATGGCATCAGTAATTATTTTCAAAAAAAAAAAAAAAATGTATTAAAAAATTATGTGTCTCACTTGAATAATGTTTTTTTTTTATTTAATGTACCCTCAATCAAATTATGTTAGATCATAGTTATTTTGTTTAGTTACTATGAAAAACTATGTAATTCTTGCTATTTAAAATCAAGTTTTAACATAATTTATTTTATTATGAAATACAATAGTTCTTAATAATTCTAAACTTTGGCTGATTATCAGTTATTCTAAAACCATTTAAAATATTTGGCTTCCTTAATATGTTAGCTATTGCATCATCCATTAGTTGTAATTATCTACAAATTAAAAATAAAGTACTTACAATTTAATTCTTTTAAGAAGAGGTTGTAGCTTCAAAAAAAGATGTTTGTTTTGAGTGTCTCAACTTTTTAGGAATGATTCTCAGACTAACAATTTTAATGATAATAATTTTCTGTCAATCTTCTTGATTTAATTTTCTGTCAAAATATTTTAAATCTCCTTCACTATGCTCTAAGAGATCACATCTTTTAATTCCTCTATTAGAGAAGGAAACACATATTATATAGTATGTCTACTACGTCAAGTAAAAAAACAAGAAAATCGGTTACAGTTCTAAACGACGCATAATGAGCAGTATTTAAAATAATAATATTAATAATCAGTGTATATCAGAAAATATGTTTTTGAGTACGAAAAATTAATGATATTCTGTATTTATTGTTAAAAAAAGAGTCATTGGATCTTTTTAAAGTACGAATTTTAATGAGATAACTCCTTATATTATTGTGATTCCGTGTTCTTACATTTTCTTATCCCATCAAGTATGTATTTTACATACTTCAGGATGATTAATATTAAAAAATTTATATATTTTATTCATATTGTTTTTGCCACATCAAACGCAGTATGCCCTGTGTTCCCTCTCATCAAAGTTATTTAAAGAAAAAAAAAAATTTTGTAATATAAAATTCTGTGTTTTATTTCAATAATACCATTTGACTCCTATTTTTTTTTTAGCCGAAATAAAATGGCTATTTCGTTTAGTTACTATAAAAAAGGATATAATTATTCTTATTTCAAATCTTGTTAACAAATTTTAACTGTTTTTTGTTTTGTTTTTTCATTCTTTCATTGTTAAGAATTTATCTTTGTGTTTAGATGATCGACAAAATCAATGTGTGGTCTTTTAAAGCAAATACCCCATAAATATGAGATATAGTTGACAAAATATGTACAAATGTATTGTATGAAAAAAAGCAAATCATTTTTTTTTTAAATCCCTGTTATAAATGTGTGTCAATAAAGTACTATTACATTTATTGCGTAATTTTAGAAATATGTTTCATAATATACTAAATTTGAGGAGAGGCATTTTCCTCCTTGTCCAAAATGGCCAAACATTGCCCATGCTAATATGTAAGTATTACTCAAATGCAAATCCTACTTTTCTAGCTGTTTTATAACCCCCCCCCCCATGTACTTTAAAATGGGCTGTTAAACAAGTAGAATTTGTATATATATAAGGATAGCTTCATTTAAATCAAGTGTTTGTTGACAAATTCAATTATATCTTCATTGTTTTTATCATGCCAAGAAGCTTCATCAATCCACGTAATGACAGGAGTATAAGGTAACTCCGGATTGGTGAGGGTGCTTTATTCCTTACATTCTTCGTCTACGAGCTTTGTCAAATGAATCTCTCTCTGACTAAGTCTGTAACACGATAAATTTAAAGTGTCATACATATTTATTTGTTAAATAAGTAGAAATCTGTGAAACCATTTTTACACATAAACACGTCAAGGGCAAGTGTTTAACCAAAATAGGATCCAAATAAGTAAAACTTAAGTAAGTTACAATGTTTTAAATAAGGTTGAGGAAATTTTTTCTCATGATCTTCTTGTGTCATGAACCGTTTAATCGACACTTATACATAAAACATAAAAAAATAGTAAATAAATGTCTATAATAATCACAATGAAGATTTTTTACAGCTAGATGAGTGTTGATTTTATACCAAATTGATCAATTTAGTATATACATTACAGTAAAACTAGGAAACTAGAGATTTTATGAAATTTTTGAAAATTGTAGGGAAATAAGTAATATTTCCAAATATGAATGATGTTTTATTCCTTTCTTTCATAGTTGTACAAATACAATAAAATGACTACATTTTGTTATAGTATTATAATCCTTTGATCACTCAAACAATAATAATTAGTCTAACCCATTGATTCCAGGATATAGAATCTACTTTTCGAATTTCATGAAAGTGTCCAATCATTTAAGGATCTAAATTTTGAATGTAAAATTTTTTACGTCCGGGGATTACCTCATTAAACATAAATCTATCTATATATATATATATACACCGTTTTTTGTGTTTTGTGTTGCATACAAAACAAACTTGAGCCAGGCACTGACGTGAGTAGGATCTCAAATAGCTGTGGGATCGTTGTGATCCTCAAAAAGTTATTTATAAGAAAAAAGAAAGAAGGTTTTCTCTTAGACTTTAGAAATTATAATGGAATACTTTATGAACATTTATCTACTTTTTCTTTCATACGTATATATATTCCACAAATAACACAGCTTTCTTAAATCGAATTCATTTTATATGTCTAAAGATGATGAAGGGTAAAATGACATCACGCATTTATAAATGATGTATATATATATTTATGTGAAGTGAAATGATTTGATTTATGTGATTAGTCCTTTGCAGTCTTTGTCAGATAGAATATCAGTATATGTGCGTTTTATACAGTCATTTATGTTTTCTTACTGTTTTTGAATGATTTATTTAAAAAAAAAAACAATCTTTTGTTCCCAAATTCTCAAAAACATTTATTTAATATTTTCAACTCATTGAAATATTATTAGTTCTGAAAAAATCAAAATAGTTTTTATTTCTAATTCATCATTACCCCATATATGTACTTCAAATTCCATCAAATTATCTTTCCCGTCTTTTAATTACCTCATTTCTTAATTTTTCAGCAGTGAGACTTTTCTCAATGTTGTCAAAGAATCAGTTTTATTTGTTTCAAAAAGATCTTTTCAAAGAAGGTTTTTATGGAATTTCATTATCATAGATGTGTAATGTTTAATATAATTGGTATGGATTTTTGAGGCATTACAAGTTTAGACTTACTGTGGTAATGGTAAACTCTTTGATCCCAAGACATAAATTTATACAAGTGTGAATTTTACTTATCATGAAAACATACACTCAATTTGTGTATCCATGGAGAAATGATGATGTTAAAAGTATTATTTTATTAAAGTATCATATACACTCTAACTAAAACATTTTTCTGAATACATAAATATTCTCTCCGGTGGTGATAATCACATAATCATTGGTGATACACGTTTGTTCGTATTCAATTGGATGAACTTATACAGTCAAATGTCATTCATCCTTCAAAAGAATCGTGGGCAACCTTAATCTAATTCGTAGCCAAAAAAAAGCCTGTAGAATAGTGGGAATAACTTTCCTGATAAGTATCCTCTTCCTCATATGAATGATCTGAAAACTCGAATCCATGGTTTTTCATTTTTTAGTAAAAATGAATTGAGCAATGCTAAAAAAAAACAGAACACAAATTAAAAATGTGAATTCTTCGATGAATCCATTGACTTCCTTGATGTGTCCATCCACCTTTTCTAAAGGAATCAGCAAAATAAAAAAAGAATAAAAAAAGTTGGATTGATAGTCTCGGACAACCTACCAAGCCAAATGATATTTTAAACATTTCCTTGCTATGTCTGGTTTTTACCATCATCTTGTTCCAAGTTTTGGAATAATTGTTTTACTGCTCATTTAATTCCTTAGAGCTTCATTAGAACTAATTTGAAAGGATGGAAAACGATACTTGTTTGATGAAATTAAGAATGCAATCAAGAAATTTGAAATTCTTTTTTTTTTAAATCATCATTCAACCATATTTCACTTGGTTTCATCGGCAGCAGTATTACAATAGATAAAAAGTGCATTTTATAAAAAAAGTTTAATGTTGCTCAAAGAAAGTACTTTGTCTATGATCGGGATATTTTGTATGCTCCTTTGGGAGTTTTTTGTTTCAATCCTTTATTTCAAGGCCAAAATATGACTCTTTTTACTGACAATATGCCCTTTGCCAACAAAGAAAATTAAGATTACTGACTGAGTTTGCACAAAAATTTGCGTTATGTTTGTGTGAATGATAACATAGTCACTGACCATCTTTCTCATTCAATAAATCAAGTCTGTAGGACTGCAATAGATATCCCTATAATTTCTCGTTTCCAATTGGCAGCTATGGAAACAGAAGAAGAAAATTTTAGTTCCTATGTTAATAAATATAATAATAATTTTACCATGAAAGAATTGTCTAGAGATATTGAGCCTCTTTGTGAAAAGTACATAATGAAGCCTCGACATTTAGTTTCTTCAGCATTGAAGAAAAACTTTTTTATCAACTTTATTTTTTATCGCATCCTGGAGCAAAAGCATTAATCAACATCATCAAATCCTGCTAATTTTGGCTAACCTTAACATTTGATGTGAAACCTTGGATATGAGAATATGCAGACTGTCAAAAAGTAAGATATTTAATTTCTCCTTTTTCAGCCGCGACTGGTTTTGAACTGATAATCACTAGAGATCAGATTTTCCATCCAATGTAACGAGCCTTGTTGAACACTTTAGGAATGTTTACTTCCTTTTACTATCAGCCGGTTAGGATCTTTCATCCAAATATGCTATCGTTCCAAGAACTTCTTGAACACCTAATACATTTGAATTCGTCTCAACCTGCGAAATACAATTCATAGACCCAGCAAGTTTATTTCGTGAAGCCCTTCGATACTGTATGTCGAGCTCCCATTTGGAAGGAAATATTGCATATCAGCAGAGTTTTCTTAAAGAAACACGTAATGTTGAACCCACTGGCTTGTCAAAACAACCTCTTATAATGTCCATATTGTCATCGTCATTGTCTTTTGATACTACTGATAGCACTATTTCTCCATCAAACTCTGAGAAAACCTACATTGAACCTTTGACATCTTCATCAAAAATATCTTGAGCCGTATGAAAAATCCGTTTCTTTAAAAAAGAATGACTATTTTTGTTTTTGATGATTTTTTAAAATTAAATGTTTGATTCTTCTGTCCATAAAATAAGATCAGGAGAGGGGGAAATAAAACAATTATACTATTCATTTTGAACAAAATGTACATCAAAAATAGGTGGAAGTTTTTCTATTTCTAGTCATAAAATATTATTTTTCTCCACAAAAGTCAAATTTTTAATCAATCGACTCCTATTAAAATGGATTATAACTTAATTCCATATTTCTAAAGTTAATATCACTGTAATAGTTAAATAAAAAATCGATTGTATCAAAATAAGTGTTATTTAAAGAAATGATAGCATATAATTTGAAAATATTTATTATGACAAAGGTTACAAAATTTCCATAATACTCAGCAGATAAATAAATAAATAAGTCATTGAGATCCTTTGAAAGTAATTTGATAGATCACCCATAGGTTTGATTCTAATCATCTTATTTTTTCTATCAAGGAAAAGTTTTTTTTCTTTTCTTTTTTGAAGTCATTGATACCAAAAGGAACTATGCCTCCAAAAATTGTGTTGCTTTAAGTTTATTATGCAATCTGTGAAAACACTCTATTAGTCACAATGGTATCTCCAAAATATTATCACCAATTTCTTTTTTTAATGTAATATATGCATTATTAATGAATAAATTTAATAACAAAGAAGCACCAAAATGTTCCGAATATTTGGGACTTTACAAAAGCAATCTTCGTTCCTTGTCTCTTTTTCCTTATTATAAGTACTTGATACTTAAAATTTAGGGCCTAGGAATTGACTTAAAAAGCTCACACATTATTTATGTGTCGAGTAAATGATTTCTAAACTGTTCCATATTGACACAAATGTTCATTATTTAGGATGTAATATGTGTTTCTGAGACAGATTAGAAGCACGATTTTACGTTTTGTTAAATAAGTAATTATATATTAGAGTATATTGTTCACTAACGTCACTTCGAATTTCCCATGATCCCATTGAAAGTCAATTTCCCAGGAAAAGAGAAATCTTTGAGTTCAAGCTCAAATTTTGGTTTTAATTTTCGTAATATTTCAAATATGGACACCAAACCTCGAAAACATTCATATACTATCTACAATCCATGTAGAAATATAAAAAATATGCAAATGGGGTGTGTAAAATAAAAAAAAAGAGAAAATCAACCTGGACACTCTGACAATTTGATGAATGTTGAGAGGGAAGCAGCTTGAGCTGTCATGACGTTTTACTGAGCTACAAGCTACTATTCTCCTTTATATATGTATACAAATGAAGACATCAAAAATAAATAATAACATAATGTATGTATACCACAGACGAGAGACAGAAAATTAACTGAAATTAATGTCAGGAAATTATTAGTATATTTTTAACTAATATTAATTATACGAGGACTTGAGCCCTTTTTGTTTACATTTTATTTGCTTTATTAAACTTAATGCATATACTCCTTCATGCAAGATCTTTACTATCAGGTAGATGTTCTCCTCTCAGTAATAAAAGGAAAAATGATAACAGCTTTGGAAAACAAAAAGGATGGTTGAATGTGCCAACTCCACAAAATCTCGCTTGCAGAATTTTGCATATTATTTATATTCCATATTATATGATTCTACTTCTTTTGACATGTCCATAACAATAAAGATTTTCTTCCTCACATAAAATTAATTTTCATTTCTTTACTTTACGTCAAACTAATATTTTTATCACTTTGACTATAAAATGATAAAACCATAAATAAGCAATTAAATGAAGGTTTTTTTCTTCAAATATAGAGGAAAATAAAGCAAATATGAAAATATTTTTATAATTTAGCAACGTAAAACTGGAATTCGTCTGTAACATGGTCATAGTGGTAAAAAAAAGGAAATGTGATGTCTTAAAAACAAATGCATTGAATTATACAAAGTATTTCATGTTTTCATTATTTTAAAACCACTTTGACTAGTGTTATCAATATTATTTAGATTTAATATTTATTAAAAGTCTCTTTGAATTTTTATATTTTATCATATTAATAATATAAAAGGTTGCGAGAATTTGGAGAGCATTTATGTTCCGTTTTTATACCAAATTAATAAGAAATCATTGCAACATATGTATATAAAGCTACAACACTTTTTCCTTTTACAATCCTCATGAAATCTTTATCGTATACTTGAACCTCAATTTAGCTACCAAAATACTTCAAAGTTTATTGTTATTACTCAGTAATAACTTTTCAAATTATTGTTCACACCTTTATAATAGCTAATTTGAGTTCAACAAATCAACATTCAGAAAAATGTTAATATAGGGACAATAGTGCATAAGTTCACTCGCAACCTCGTCTTACAAAAGAGAAAGGAAAAATTAGGAAAAACAGCTGTAATAAGTACATCATTAGATCCTCAATTATAATGAAATTATAGAAACTTAATGAAAATTTTCAGGATGCAGGATAATTATAAAGAAAACATGTCCGGACATAGGTTTATAGTCAGTGCAACAAACTAAGATTTAAACTTTCACAACTTATTTGGTATAAGGGTGCATATTTGTTGTTCAGCAGATACATATATATTGATTTTAGAAATATTTTTTTAAACATAAATTGTTTTTTCTTTGGATTGGATTGAAGGTATTTTATTTACTGACAATCTCATCGTGGCAATTTGTATATGAACACAGATGTTTTGTTATACTTAATTAGTTCAATATTTTGGTACTTTTATTAACACATATTTTTATTTAAATTTAATCTTTTGAAGAATTAAGGGTGAAAACATTTAGCTCGACTTCCACAGAGGGGTGATGTGTAAATTTTAATTATTACTTTTCAGTGATTAACTTCCTTTAGTGCATGGAGACTTTTTGTTGAATATGTATAAATTTTTTAATGTAAGACTTTCCTTAACCTAAATATTGAGCACATTTTCTACAAAACTAGACAGTATATCAGTATTTCAATCCAGGTATTAGAACGTTAGGTGTGCTACAAACAGGATTTTCCTTCGTTCCCCTCCAGTAATTATTCATTTGATCTTTTGTGTACGCAGGCCTCTGCTCTAAATTATTTAACTTATCACATAAGTTACAAAGAGTCTTTTGAACTTCATGTGGGAAACCACTGATTTTATAATGTCCATCAAGTTTCCATTTGAAGTATTCAGCGTAGGCAGTTTCATTTTTATCAAGGTATAAAAGGTATTCTGCTAACATCTTTGGACTTCTGAAATCTTTCACATTTATGAAAGAGTGTGGTGGTGCCATGGAGGTGTAATTGACTTTGCCATATACAACAGGAACAAGGGGAAGACGGAGTGCCTGGAAAAACTTTTCGGTCACATAGTCTTGGCATAAAGAATTTTCAAAGGCAAAGTAAAATTTGTAGTATGGAGCAAAATGCTTCTTGCAGTCAATTCGCATAGCCTTGGGTGAATCTGGGCAATTTGTAGGTCCAAATAATCCATATTTGTCTACAGTGATATATTTCTTAAGCATTTCAACGTATTCATCCCGTTTCCCCAGTGACCCTTGGTGAGAAGTAATCCAAAATGCAAGTTTATTCTTTTGTTGCAAAATACTTTGAATGTTCGGAATGGGTTGCTTGCCTTGTACCCTATAAGTGTTGCCATATATTATTGGAACGTCAGCATTAGGATGATAGTCCATTGTCCAATTAAATATGCCATCATATAGATTAAAATCAAAATTACAATCATAAAGTGGACTCTCCCTGAGAAAAAATATGATAGGACCCCTCAATTTGGCACGAAATTCTCGTATACCTTTGGCAGCTTCAGGACCACAGCTGTCTCTGCCATGTATTATTGCTGCTGAGTAATTAGAAAATGAAATTTTTGAGGTATTTTTCTGTGAGAGGTAACAGTTACTGAAAAGTATATTGAAAATTGCTAATTTTTGAAGACTCAATAAAATAAAATAGATAAATATGAAATGTAAAAGGTGAAACTCACTTGTATTTACACTTGGCGAAAGGTTCTCTTCCATAACCAAATAAACCACTCCAGTCACCTCCCCAATGATTTGTATAATAATGAATGTATTTAAGGTTTGTGTGTATCTCTTGTGGCTCATCTTCATGACTGATTGATATCAATTTGCTGCCGAAAATGATAAATTCGATAATTGCTATTAGTATCAGTCCTACTAACACCTAATTTATAAATAAAAAACATTTTATTTATATATGTATTTTTGTGGGTTAGTTAAACAATTTACCTTAATCCACATTATTCAGATGATCTCTCAATATATCCTAAGAGAGTTTACTACTAATAAATTTAGGATAATTCAATACTACTTACATATTTTGATGTCGAGATGGTGCGCCATGGAACACTTGTAATTTTATTTCATATGTTAGTAATACTAACAAGTGTGTAAAATAAAAAGAAAGAGAAAATCAACCTGGTAACTCTGACAATTTGATGAATGTTAAGAGGGAAGCAGCTTGAGCTGTCAGGACGTTTTACTCAGCTACAAGCTGCTGTTCACCTTTAAATATACAGATGAAGACATCAATAATAAATAATAACATTATGTATGTATACCATAGATGAGAGGCAGAAAATTAACTCAAATTAATGTCAGGAAATTATATATTTTTATATACTTGATTTAATATATTTTTTATACATTAAAATCATTATTAATAATATTACCCTTTTTGAGTACATAACATGTAGAGTCAGCTACTTTATATCAAAAGAGTCAAGTGATGAAAAAAAGCTGAAGGGAGAATACATAGTGTTTTTGTTTATCCCAAAAAGCTCGTCGTGTAGTGGGATAGACTCGTGTCTTAAAGACTTTCCATAAAAACAAGATATTAAAAATATTTTTCCAGAACTTGCAAAATCTTACTATACTCCAAATCATGTACATTATATTTTTTTTCAGGTATTTATCTATCTACTTTCAACTTAATTTGTGTCTTGTAAGTCAATCCAGTAAACACGAGTTATGTTCGTCAATATACATAATCTATACTGTGTAAAAATTACATTTTTGAATGACCATAAAAAATGTTTGAGTCAAAGTATGTATGTATTTAATTCGTTAGCCATTTTGTCTCTCTTGCTTTAATAAGTACATCATTAGATCCTCAATTTTAATGAAACCATAGAAACTTAATGAAAATTTTCAGGATGCAGGATAATTAAAAAGAAAACATGTTCGGACATAGGTTTATAGTCAGTGCAACAAACTAAAATTTAAACTTCCACAACTTATTTGGTTGTGAGGTACGTGTGCGTGGATCATCAAGTTCATATCTATATATAAATATATATTCCTGTACATAATAGTAATAAAGTTAGTATTCACAAGAACTCTACATGGCGCAGTCGGTCTAAAGGACCAAAATTAAAAAGGATCCAAATACTCCACAAAAGCTCCAAGAAACGATGGAGTCATCCACTACAAACGCGTCGTCTTCCAGACGCGTCTATGGAGGCTATAAAAAACAAGTGACACGTAATATCAATTCCGCCACATCCCTCATAGAAGGTCTCAGAGCCCAACATGCCGGCTCATTTACATTCTTCAGAGGTAGAGCTCATTAATCGAGCACAAGAAAAAGTGAACACCTCTATAGATAAATTGGAGTGTCTTTCGTTAAAAATGTATGAGGCTTGGACACAGGAAGAGTTCGATGAGGAAGCACAGGAGATGGAGAAGATGGTAAAGGCAATACAGGAGATCAGTATGAAATTTACTGGTATGAAGAAAAGCTTTTCCGAACAAGAAGAATATCCCTTTGAAGAAATCATGTCTAGATCTAACAAAACTCTAGATACTTGCTGCTCAGCCTTGGAAGCTCCTTCTTTAATCTCTCTTTCTAATCCCACATCTGTCAATACTCAAACCAAATCTAAAATCTCTATGGGAGATGATCAAGATAAATTCGAAGATCCAAATATTGATCCCTTTGTAACGAAATCTAAAATCTCTATGGGAGATGATCAAAATAAATTCGAAGATCCAAATATTGATCCATTTGCAACGAAATCTAAAATCTCTATGGGAGATGATCAAGATAAATTTGAAGATCCAAATATGGATTCTTTGTATAATCTTGATGTATTTTCATCTAATTTAGCAAAGGAATCTCAGCATGTTACTTCTAAGTGTAAAAATAATGAACTATGTAATAATGTAAACGCATCAATTTCTAAAGTACGTGAGCATCGTACTCGAAGTGGATTGATTTGCCAAGCTGAACTCCTGGAAATGGACAAGGAAATACATGCAAGAAAATTATACTTTTGGCCGGGGAGGTCAAATGGGACACAGAGGGGGAAGTGACCGGAGTCAGAGAAAATGAGAGGTCGTACGTCGTATCGGTTGACGGAAAGACATTTCTACGGGATCGTAAATTTCTTCGAAGGCGATGGAGCTCTCCCCCATGAGTGCTTGTGTTTATGTTATTGTTATTTAAAGGTGTGACTAAGTCACGGGGGGAGATGTGAGGTACGTGTGTGTGGATCATCTAGTTCATATCTATATGTAAATATATATTCCTGTACATAATAGTAATAAAGTCAGTATTCACAAGAACTCTACATTGGTATAAGGATGTATATTTGTAAAGAGCATTTAAAGTTTTTGTTATAATAAAATTAATGTAATTCTAGTGAGGGCCAATATATACAAAGGAGAGGTGTCTAGATTTTAAAACTATTCTGAACTTATTGAAATTTGCTCTAGATATTGTCGCTCTGATCTCTCTAGCCGTTACACACTCCGACAAAAAGTGTCCTGTAGCAAAACCTCTCTTCTACTGACCTTCTATCAATGCTGCCAGTAGTCAGTGTATTTGTTAAAATCCTGTATCGCAACCAATATAAGGAGAAGTCATACCTACTGTTAGATAAGCCGTGAATGATAAGGCTTGTAGAAGCACTTTCCTTGTGTGAATCTTTCTTCCTTTCAATCTGTCTTATATACTTGCCTTTGACATCTTCCTCCACTTGTTCAAGGCGTAAATCCTTTTTCCTTAAAAAGTTTCAAAAGTTAAAAAAGCAGTCATTTGGACCAAATTCTCTACTATTGAATTTTATACGTTTTAAAATCTTCTTTTTTTCTAGGGTTTAATTGAAATTAAAATTCTCTGCAACATTGAAGACATCACCCAAACACTCAATATTCTTTTTGGTGGACGTTCCATAAAGGAAATTCAATCTAGAATTGTATTTTGTCAGTTCTTGCCACTCCATGCGAACGAGAGCTTTGGAGAATAATTCTCTACCAATAGCAGCAATACAATTCCAAAATGAATTTATTGGCATCAGTGCTTCAATAAGTTTTGAAGGACCCTTTCCTCTCATATCATTGAAGTTCAATTCCGTTTTGTATTCTATCATCTCCATCCATGTGGTACTCCTATTCATTAATCACTTAATCCAAGAGAAAAGCAACGTTTTCGAGGAGATTTCCATAGGTAGGAGGCCTAATCCACCATATCTTTTTGGGCAAGTAATTCACGTCTGTTGGGATTCTTGAAAGTGGCTAGGATTGGCCGATGATCTGATCGGGATTCAGACAGCGTCTTGTATTCAATCGTACATGAAAAGAGCCCTGGACTCACAAAAATGTAATCGAGTCTGGAGCTTTTGACAATCCTGTTTTTTGCACTTCTAAAAAAGGTATGTTGGGGAGTTTGTTTGAACCTTGTAGCCACATTATTTAATCCTCTTTTTTCAAATATTTCTTCAAGTTTGTCCCTTGCATTTTTATTATTTTCTTGACTGTAATTCCAAGTATCCCTATTTTGGTTAATTCATATCTCCAAGAGGGACGAGTTCTATATCATCTCTTGATAAAAACCTGAAGTCCAGTTTGTCTAAGAAATTAGGGCAGTCCTCATTAGGTCCATAGATTGAAACAATTCTTTTCTTACGGGCGTTCCAATCTGAATCAATAGCAGAGTAGTTCCCGTTAGTGTCTTTTGCTAATAACCTGGGTTTAAAAGACTTCCTCACGGCAAGCAAAATACCCCTTGAAGGATGGTTTGCTTTTCTTTTCTTTGCTCGGACTAAAAAAATGTCAAACTTAGTGGGGAAATACTCATACGAGTCAATCTTAGTCAAACATGTATCGCAAATAGAGATAAGATCAGGCTTTTGGCTTAATAAATTATCAATGATAGGTTTTCGTGTTTTCCATCTCACCCTTATTTTCTTCTTCTGTTGCGATAAACGTATCCACTTGAGTATAATTTTTCTGTCTTAAGTTGTTTTCGATATCTTGTCCTCTTTTTCTTTCATTCCCGACTCCTCCCTTTGGACTCATGGAGCTCAATTTCGAACGATGATTTCCAGAATTTCCGGGATCTTCATCCTCAGATAAGGGCTCCATATTATTGAAATAATTTTCACTGATTCACTGATATAAAATTCTCCTTGAATAAGCACTGTTAACCGTCAAAAATTATTTTTTTTTAGGAGTGAAACGCACACACCTTTACTCCTTGACAAAATAAAGACTTTCTTATCTTTTTCTTGGCATAAAGAATTTTCAAAGGCAATGTAAAATTTGTAGTATGGAGCAAAATGCTTCTTGCAGTCAATATATATATGTACATACATCTTTTGACATGTCCATAACAATAAAGATTTTCTTCCTCACATAAAATTAATTTTCATATCTTTACTTTACGTCAAACTAATATTTTTATCACTTTGACTATAAAATGATAAAACCATAAATAAGCAATTAAATGAAGGTTTTTTTCTTCAAATATAGAGGAAAATAAAGCAAATATGAAAATATTTTTATAATTTAGCAACGTAAAACTGGAATTCGTCTGTAACATGGTCATAGTGGTAAAAAAAAGGAAATGTGATGTCTTAAAAACAAATGCATTGAATTATACAAAGTATTTCATGTTTTCATTATTTTAAAACCACTTTGACTAGTGTTATCAATATTATTTAGATTTAATATTTATTAAAAGTCTCTTTGAATTTTTATATTTTATCATATTAATAATATAAAAGGTTGCGAGAATTTGGAGAGCATTTATGTTCCGTTTTTATACCAAATTAATAAGAAATCATTGCAACATATGTATATAAAGCTACAACACTTTTTCCTTTTACAATCCTCATGAAATCTTTATCGTATACTTGAACCTCAATTTAGCTACCAAAATACTTCAAAGTTTATTGTTATTACTCAGTAATAACTTTTCAAATTATTGTTCACACCTTTATAATAGCTAATTTGAGTTCAACAAATCAACATTCAGAAAAATGTTAATATAGGGACAATAGTGCATAAGTTCACTCGCAACCTCGTCTTACAAAAGAGAAAGGAAAAATTAGGAAAAACAGCTGTAATAAGTACATCATTAGATCCTCAATTATAATGAAATTATAGAAACTTAATGAAAATTTTCAGGATGCAGGATAATTATAAAGAAAACATGTCCGGACATAGGTTTATAGTCAGTGCAACAAACTAAGATTTAAACTTTCACAACTTATTTGGTATAAGGGTGCATATTTGTTGTTCAGCAGATACATATATATTGATTTTAGAAATATTTTTTTAAACATAAATTGTTTTTTCTTTGGATTGGATTGAAGGTATTTTATTTACTGACAATCTCATCGTGGCAATTTGTATATGAACACAGATGTTTTGTTATACTTAATTAGTTCAATATTTTGGTACTTTTATTAACACATATTTTTATTTAAATTTAATCTTTTGAAGAATTAAGGGTGAAAACATTTAGCTCGACTTCCACAGAGGGGTGATGTGTAAATTTTAATTATTACTTTTCAGTGATTAACTTCCTTTAGTGCATGGAGACTTTTTGTTGAATATGTATAAATTTTTTAAGGTAAGACTTTCCTTAACCTAAATATTGAGCACATTTTCTACAAAACTAGACAGTATATCAGTATTTCAATCCAGGTATTAGAACGTTAGGTGTGCTACAAACAGGATTTTCCTTCGTTCCCCTCCAGTAATTATTCATTTGATCTTTTGTGTACGCAGGCCTCTGCTCTAAATTATTTAACTTATCACATAAGTTACAAAGAGTCTTTTGAACTTCATGTGGGAAACCACTGATTTTATAATGTCCATCAAGTTTCCATTTGAAGTATTCAGCGTAGGCAGTTTCATTTTTATCAAGGTATAAAAGGTATTCTGCTAACATCTTTGGACTTCTGAAATCTTTCACATTTATGAAAGAGTGTGGTGGTGCCATGGAGGTGTAATTGACTTTGCCATATACAACAGGAACAAGGGGAAGACGGAGTGCCTGGAAAAACTTTTCGGTCACATAGTCTTGGCATAAAGAATTTTCAAAGGCAAAGTAAAATTTGTAGTATGGAGCAAAATGCTTCTTGCAGTCAATTCGCATAGCCTTGGGTGAATCTGGGCAATTTGTAGGTCCAAATAATCCATATTTGTCTACAGTGATATATTTCTTAAGCATTTCAACGTATTCATCCCGTTTCCCCAGTGACCCTTGGTGAGAAGTAATCCAAAATGCAAGTTTATTCTTTTGTTGCAAAATACTTTGAATGTTCGGAATGGGTTGCTTGCCTTGTACCCTATAAGTGTTGCCATATATTATTGGAACGTCAGCATTAGGATGATAGTCCATTGTCCAATTAAATATGCCATCATATAGATTAAAATCAAAATTACAATCATAAAGTGGACTCTCCCTGAGAAAAAATATGATAGGACCCCTCAATTTGGCACGAAATTCTCGTATACCTTTGGCAGCTTCAGGACCACAGCTGTCTCTGCCATGTATTATTGCTGCTGAGTAATTAGAAAATGAAATTTTTGAGGTATTTTTCTGTGAGAGGTAACAGTTACTGAAAAGTATATTGAAAATTGCTAATTTTTGAAGACTCAATAAAATAAAATAGATAAATATGAAATGTAAAAGGTGAAACTCACTTGTATTTACACTTGGCGAAAGGTTCTCTTCCATAACCAAATAAACCACTCCAGTCACCTCCCCAATGATTTGTATAATAATGAATGTATTTAAGGTTTGTGTGTATCTCTTGTGGCTCATCTTCATGACTGATTGATATCAATTTGCTGCCGAAAATGATAAATTCGATAATTGCTATTAGTATCAGTCCTACTAACACCTAATTTATAAATAAAAAACATTTTATTTATATATGTATTTTTGTGGGTTAGTTAAACAATTTACCTTAATCCACATTATTCAGATGATCTCTCAATATATCCTAAGAGAGTTTACTACTAATAAATTTAGGATAATTCAATACTACTTACATATTTTGATGTCGAGATGGTGCGCCATGGAACACTTGTAATTTTATTTCATATGTTAGTAATACTAACAAGTGTGTAAAATAAAAAGAAAGAGAAAATCAACCTGGTAACTCTGACAATTTGATGAATGTTAAGAGGGAAGCAGCTTGAGCTGTCAGGACGTTTTACTCAGCTACAAGCTGCTGTTCACCTTTAAATATACAGATGAAGACATCAATAATAAATAATAACATTATGTATGTATACCATAGATGAGAGGCAGAAAATTAACTCAAATTAATGTCAGGAAATTATATATTTTTATATACTTGATTTAATATATATTTTTTATACATTAAAATCATTATTAATAATATTACCCTTTTTGAGTACATAACATGTAGAGTCAGCTACTTTATATCAAAAGAGTCAAGTGATGAAAAAAAGCTGAAGGGAGAATACATAGTGTTTTTGTTTATCCCAAAAAGCTCGTCGTGTAGTGGGATAGACTCGTATCTTAAAGACTTTCCATAAAAACAAGATATTAAAAATACTTTTCCAGAACTTGCAAAATCTTACTATACACCAAATCATGTACATTATATTTTTTTTCAGATATTTATCTATCTACTTTCAACTTAATTTGTGTCTTGTAAGTCACTCCAGTAAACACGAGTTATGTTCGTCAATATACATAATCTATAATGTGTAAAAATTACATTTTTGAATGACCATAAAAAATGTTTGAGTCAAAGTATGTATGTATTTAATTCATTAGCCATTTTGTCTCTTAACAAAATGTTGTTGATCTTTTTTTTTTTGTTTGTTAAAAATATCCTAGCTGTAAAACTTAGGTCCCTCGTACCATTTTATACATTGTACTAAGACTTTTTTGAATGTCTTATAGCCTTCCAATTTACGTTGATAACGTTAATAAATCTTTATATTTAATTATGTTTTTGTCTTTGTTTTAAATGATTATTGGTCCTTCCTGTAATAAGTACATTATTAGATCCTCAATTTTAATGAAACCATAGAAACTTAATGAAAATTTTCAGGATGCAGGATAATTATAAAGAAAACATGTTCGGACATAGGTTTATAGTCAGTGCAACAAACTAAGATTTAAACTTCCACAACTTATTTGGTATAAGGATGTATATTTGTTGTTCAGCAGATACATATGTATATATTGATTTTAGAAATATATTTATTAATTTTATTTTCCAATAAAATCAATATTGCTGCTCAATTAGACCGTTTATTTATCTACAAAAAGGAATAATCTAATTATATTTGCAGTATAATTCCGTTTCTACTATTTATCAAATCAATTTCGAAGAGAAATCCTTGAAGAAATATTTTTTTAAACATAAACATAAACTGTTTTTTCTTTGGATTGGATTGAAGGTATTTTATTTACTGATGACCTCATTGTGGCAATTTGTATATGAACACAGATGTTTTGTTATACTTAGTTAGTTTGATATTTTTGTACTTTTATTAACAAGTAATAAAATATTGCATGAATAAAAAGATGAATAAAATATTCATTAAAACAGATTTTTGCTTCCACGCTACAGGATTGTCCTTAATTTATTGTCCGGTTCAAACTAGGTGTTATTCCATTGGCAATCTTAAAAACAGTTTATCATATGCATATCTAAATACATAAGATGGGTATGGAGGTACATAATATAGAATACAAAAAATTATACTAATAATCCAAAAGTAATCACGTAACATTTTACATAGCGAAGGTCTTAAAAACACAGTCATCTAATATCTGGGTAGTATATAAGAAACCTAAGTGGTTCAGTGGTTTTCTAAAAGATTGTTTAAAAAGTCTGTAAAAATATCTGGCAATGGGATTTTGGTACTTCTTAATTTGTAAAGAGCATTTAAAGTTTTTGTTATACTAAAATTAATGTATTTCTAGTGAGGGCCAATAGATACAAAGGAGAGGTGTCTAGATTTTAAAACTATTCTGAACTTATTGAAATTTGCTCTAGATATTGTCGCTCTGATCTCTCTAGCCGTTACACACTCCGACAAAAAGTGTCCTGTAGCAAAACCTCTCTTCTACTGACCTTCTATCAATGCTGCCAGTAGTCAGTGTATTTGTTAAAATCCTGTATCGCAACCAATATAAGGAGAAGTCATACCTACTGTTAGATAAGCCGTGAATGATAAGGCTTGTAGAAGCACTTTCCTTGTGTGAATCTTTCTTCCTTTCAATCTGTCTTATATACTTGCCTTTGACATCTTCCTCCACTTGTTCAAGGTGTAAATCCTTTTTCCTTAAAAAGTTTCAAAAGTTAAAAAAGCAGTCATTTGGACTAAATTTTGATGGACGTGCACTATATCAGGCATGACTTTCTGGACACGTTGAGATAAAATGCCACTATAGATCTTGTAAGAGGTGTTTAACATCGATAACGGTCTCAGGTTCTCTACATATCAAGGATCTTTGCCATTTTTTGGAATTAAGATTAAATTTCCTTGGTTAATATGTTTTTCAAATTTTCCCAAGGTGACCGCCTCTCCATACATTTTCTTTAGAATGGGGGAGAGATGACTGCAGAATTTTTTATAAAATTCCGTTGGGAATCCGTCTGGCCCAGGGGACTTATTTTCTTTATCATAACTTAAAATATAGGACTGAATGTCTTTAGTTGATATTTCTGCGTCTAGGAAGGTTTTATAGGAATCAGACAGTTGAGGAATAGATACCGTGGAATCTAAGGTAGACTTGCTATTGTGACTATGAGAGGACAGAGTGCCATGTGCATCACAGTTTTGTAACTGATACTCTTTACACTTGTACAACCTTTGGTAAAATTCGACTATAGGTTTGCCGATTTCATATTCTCCTTTAATCTCCTTCCCATGTGAATCAATAAGGAGGAGGTTAATATTTCTCTTCTCCATACTTCTGTCCTCAAGCTTCTTTATGCGTTCCAGGACTAGGTTTTCCTTGCCAATCTTGTTTATGCCTGTTTTTACAAGATGGCCTTTTGCTGAGTAAGCTTTTAGCCTATTTGAACACTCCCCTGTATAAGAACCTTCAGCTATTGGTTCATCTCGATTTTTAAGTTCCTTAAGTAGTCTTTTCCTTTCAGAACTTTTTCTAACTCCAAGCTTGATATATAATCGAGAATGAGTTTAAGAGCGTGCGATGCAGTCTTTATCCTACATCGGTCTAAGTTTGATTGAATCTCCTTAATGCTATATATAATTTTTGAAGACGTTACTTCGTCTTCCAGAAGACTAACATTAAGCTTCCAATTCTTTTTTTCACGTCTGTTGGGATTCTTGAAAGTGGCTAGGATTGGCCGATGATCTGATCGGGATTCAGACAGCGTCTTGTATTCAATCGTACATGAAAAGAGCCCTGGACTCACAAAAATGTAATCGAGTCTGGAGCTTTTGACAATCCTGTTTTTTGCACTTCTAAAAAAGGTATGTTGGGGAGTTTGTTTGAACCTTGTAGCCACATTATTTAATCCTCTTTTTTCAAATATTTCTTCAAGTTTGTCCCTTGCATTTTTATTATTTTCTTGACTGTAATTCCAAGTATCCCTATTTTGGTTAATTCATATCTCCAAGAGGGACGAGTTCTATATCATCTCTTGATAAAAACCTGAAGTCCAGTTTGTCTAAGAAATTAGGGCAGTCCTCATTAGGTCCATAGATTGAAACAATTCTTTTCTTACGGGCGTTCCAATCTGAATCAATAGCAGAGTAGTTCCCGTTAGTGTCTTTTGCTAATAACCTGGGTTTAAAAGACTTCCTCACGGCAAGCAAAATACCCCTTGAAGGATGGTTTGCTTTTCTTTTCTTTGCTCGGACTAAAAAAATGTCAAACTTAGTGAGGAAATACTCATACGAGTCAATCTTAGTCAAACATGTATCGCAAATAGAGATAAGATCAGGCTTTTGGCTTAATAAATTATCAATGATAGGTTTTCGTGTTTTCCATCTCACCCTTATTTTCTTCTTCTGTTGCGATAAACGTATCCACTTGAGTATAATTTTTCTGTCTTAAGTTGTTTTCGATATCTTGTCCTCTTTTTCTTTCATTCCCGACTCCTCCCTTTGGACTCATGGAGCTCAATTTCGAACGATGATTTCCAGAATTTCCGGGATCTTCATCCTCAGATAAGGGCTCCATATTATTGAAATAATTTTCACTGATTCACTGATATAAAATTCTCCTTGAATAAGCACTGTTAACCGTCAAAAATTATTTTTTTTTAGGAGTGAAACGCACACACCTTTACTCCTTGACAAAATAAAGACTTTCTTATCTTTTTCTTGGCATAAAGAATTTTCAAAGGCAATGTAAAATTTGTAGTATGGAGCAAAATGCTTCTTGCAGTCAATATATATATGTACATACATCTTTTGACATGTCCATAACAATAAAGATTTTCTTCCTCACATAAAATTAATTTTCATATCTTTACTTTACGTCAAACTAATATTTTTATCACTTTGACTATAAAATGATAAAACCATAAATAAGCAATTAAATGAAGGTTTTTTTCTTCAAATATAGAGGAAAATAAAGCAAATATGAAAATATTTTTATAATTTAGCAACGTAAAACTGGAATTCGTCTGTAACATGGTCATAGTGGTAAAAAAAAGGAAATGTGATGTCTTAAAAACAAATGCATTGAATTATACAAAGTATTTCATGTTTTCATTATTTTAAAACCACTTTGACTAGTGTTATCAATATTATTTAGATTTAATATTTATTAAAAGTCTCTTTGAATTTTTATATTTTATCATATTAATAATATAAAAGGTTGCGAGAATTTGGAGAGCATTTATGTTCCGTTTTTATACCAAATTAATAAGAAATCATTGCAACATATGTATATAAAGCTACAACACTTTTTCCTTTTACAATCCTCATGAAATCTTTATCGTATACTTGAACCTCAATTTAGCTACCAAAATACTTCAAAGTTTATTGTTATTACTCAGTAATAACTTTTCAAATTATTGTTCACACCTTTATAATAGCTAATTTGAGTTCAACAAATCAACATTCAGAAAAATGTTAATATAGGGACAATAGTGCATAAGTTCACTCGCAACCTCGTCTTACAAAAGAGAAAGGAAAAATTAGGAAAAACAGCTGTAATAAGTACATCATTAGATCCTCAATTATAATGAAATTATAGAAACTTAATGAAAATTTTCAGGATGCAGGATAATTATAAAGAAAACATGTCCGGACATAGGTTTATAGTCAGTGCAACAAACTAAGATTTAAACTTTCACAACTTATTTGGTATAAGGGTGCATATTTGTTGTTCAGCAGATACATATATATTGATTTTAGAAATATTTTTTTAAACATAAATTGTTTTTTCTTTGGATTGGATTGAAGGTATTTTATTTACTGACAATCTCATCGTGGCAATTTGTATATGAACACAGATGTTTTGTTATACTTAATTAGTTCAATATTTTGGTACTTTTATTAACACATATTTTTATTTAAATTTAATCTTTTGAAGAATTAAGGGTGAAAACATTTAGCTCGACTTCCACAGAGGGGTGATGTGTAAATTTTAATTATTACTTTTCAGTGATTAACTTCCTTTAGTGCATGGAGACTTTTTGTTGAATATGTATAAATTTTTTAAGGTAAGACTTTCCTTAACCTAAATATTGAGCACATTTTCTACAAAACTAGACAGTATATCAGTATTTCAATCCAGGTATTAGAACGTTAGGTGTGCTACAAACAGGATTTTCCTTCGTTCCCCTCCAGTAATTATTCATTTGATCTTTTGTGTACGCAGGCCTCTGCTCTAAATTATTTAACTTATCACATAAGTTACAAAGAGTCTTTTGAACTTCATGTGGGAAACCACTGATTTTATAATGTCCATCAAGTTTCCATTTGAAGTATTCAGCGTAGGCAGTTTCATTTTTATCAAGGTATAAAAGGTATTCTGCTAAAGTTTTTGGACTGCTGAAGTCTCTTACATCTATGAAGGAGTGTGGTGGTGCCATGGAGGTGTAATTGACTTTGCCATATACAACAGGAACAAGGGGAAGACGGAGTGCCCGGAAAAACTTTTCGGTCACATAGTCTTGGCATAAAGAATTTTCAAAGGCAAAGTAAAATTTGTAGTATGGAGCAAAATGCTTCTTGCAGTCAATAGGTGAATCCGGACAATGCTTAGTTTCATGTAATCCATATTGGTCTACCGTGATATATTTCTTAAGCATTTCAACGTATTCATCCCGTTTCCCCAATGACCCATGGTGAGAAGTAATCCAAAATGCAAGTTTATTCTTTTGTTGCAAAATACTTTGAATGTTCGGAATGGGTTGCTTGCCTTGTACCCTATAAGTGTTGCCATACATTATTGGAACGTCAGCATGAGGATGATAGTCCATTGTCCAATTAAATATGCCATCATATAGATTAAAATCAAAATTACAATCGTAAAGTGCACTCTCCATTAGAAAAAATATGATAGGACCCCTCAATTTGGCACGAAATTCTCGTATACCTTTGGCAGCTCCAGGACCACAGCTGTCTCTGCCATGTATTATTGCTGCTGAGTAATTAGAAAATGAAATGTTTGGGGTATTTTTCAGGGAGAGGTAACAGTTACTGAAAAGTATATTGAAAATTGCTAATTTTTGAAGACTCAATAAAATAAAATAGATAGATATGAAATGTAAAAGGCGAAACTCACTTGTATATACATTTGGCGAAAGGTTCTCTTCCAGAACCAAATAAGTCACTCAAGCTACCACCCCAAAGATTTGTATAAAAATGAATGTATTTAAGGTTTGTGTGTATCTCTTTTGGCTCATCTTCATGACTGATCGATATCAATTTGCTGCCGAAAATGATAAGTTCGATAATTGCTATTAGTATCAGTCCTACTAACACCTAATTTATAAATAAAAAACATTTTATTTATATATGTATTTTTGTGGGTTAGTTAAACAATTTACCTTAATCCACATTATTCAGATGATCTCTCAATATATCCTAAGAGAGTATACTACTAATAAATTTAGGATAATTCAATACTACTTACATATTTTGATGTCGAGATGGTGCGCCATGAAACACTCGTAATTTTATTTCATATGTTAGTAATACTAACAAGTGTGTAAAATAAAAAGAAAGAGAAAATCAACTTGGTGACTCTGACAATTTGATGAATGTTAAGAGGGAAGCAGCTTGAGCTGTCAGGACGTTTTACTCAGCTCCAAGCTGCTGTTCTCCTTTAAATATACAAATGAAGACATCAATAATAAATAATAACATTATGTATGTATACCATAGATAGACTCGTATCTTAAAGACTTTCCATAAAAACAAGATATTAAAAATACTTTTCCAGAACTTGCAAAATCTTACTATACACCAAATCATGTACATTATATTTTTTTTCAGATATTTATCTATCTACTTTCAACTTAATTTGTGTCTTGTAAGTCACTCCAGTAAACACGAGTTATGTTCGTCAATATACATAATCTATACTGTGTAAAAATTACATTTTTGAATGACCATAAAAAATGTTTGAGTCTATGTATGTATGTATTTAATTCATTAGCCATTTTGTCTCTTAACAAAATGTTGTTGATCTTTTTTTTTTGTTTGTTAAAAATATCCTAGCTGTAAAACTTAGGTCCCTCGTACCATTTTATACATTGTACTAAGACTTTTTTGAATGTCTTATAGCCTTCCAATTTACGTTGATAACGTTAATAAATCTTTATATTTAATTATGTTTTTGTCTTTGTTTTAAATGATTATTGGTCCTTCCTGTAATAAGTACATTATTAGATCCTCAATTTTAATGAAACCATAGAAACTTAATGAAAATTTTCAGGATGCAGGATAATTATAAAGAAAACATGTTCGGACATAGGTTTATAGTCAGTGCAACAAACTAAGATTTAAACTTCCACAACTTATTTGGTATAAGGATGTATATTTGTTGTTCAGTAGATACATATATATATATTGATTTTAGAAATATATTTATTAATTTTATTTTCCAATAAAATCAATATTGCTGCTCAATTAGACCGTTTATTTATCTACAAAAAGGAATAATCTAATTATATTTGCAGTATAATTCCGTTTCTACTATTTATCAAATCAATTTCGAAGAGAAATCCTTGAAGAAATATTTTTTTAAACATAAACATAAACTGTTTTTTCTTTGGATTGGATTGAAGGTATTTTATTTACTGATGACCTCATTGTGGCAATTTGTATATGAACACAGATGTTTTGTTATACTTAGTTAGTTTGATATTTTTGTACTTTTATTAACAAGTAATAAAATATTGCATGAATAAAAAGATGAATAAAATATTCATTAAAACAGATTTTTGCTTCCACGCTACAGGATTGTCCTTAATTTATTGTCCGGTTCAAACTAGGTGTTATTCCATTGGCAATCTTAAAAACAGTTTATCATATGCATATCTAAATACATAAGATGGGTATGGAGGTACATAATATAGAATACAAAAAATTATACTAATAATCCAAAAGTAATCACGTAACATTTTACATAGCGAAGGTCTTAAAAACACAGTCATCTAATATCTGGGTAGTATATAAGAAACCTAAGTGGTTCAGTGGTTTTCTAAAAGATTGTTTAAAAAGTCTGTAAAAATATCTGGCAATGGGATTTTGGTACTTCTTAATTTGTAAAGAGCATTTAAAGTTTTTGTTATAATAAAATTAATGTATTTCTAGTGAGGGCCAATAGATACAAAGGAGAGGTGTCTAGATTTTAAAACTATTCTGAACTTATTGAAATTTGCTCTAGATATTGTCGCTCTGATCTCTCTAGCCGTTACACACTCCGACAAAAAGTGTCCTGTAGCAAAACCTCTCTTCTACTGACCTTCTATCAATGCTGCCAGTAGTCAGTGTATTTGTTAAAATCCTGTATCGCAACCAATATAAGGAGAAGTCATACCTACTGTTAGATAAGCCGTGAATGATAAGGCTTGTAGAAGCACTTTCCTTGTGTGAATCTTTCTTCCTTTCAATCTGTCTTATATACTTGCCTTTGACATCTTCCTCCACTTGTTCAAGGTGTAAATCCTTTTTCCTTAAAAAGTTTCAAAAGTTAAAAAAGCAGTCATTTGGACCAAATTCTCTACTATTGAATTTTATACGTTTTAAAATCTTCTTTTTTTCTAGGGTTTAATTGAAATTAAAATTCTCTGCAACATTGAAGACATCACCCAAACACTCAATATTCTTTTTGGTGGACGTTCCATAAAGGAAATTCAATCTAGAATTGTATTTTGTCAGTTCTTGCCACTCCATGCGAACGAGAGCTTTGGAGAATAATTCTCTACCAATAGCAGCAATACAATTCCAAAATGAATTTATTGGCATCAGTGCTTCAATAAGTTTTGAAGGACCCTTTCCTCTCATATCATTGAAGTTCAATTCCGTTTTGTATTCTATCATCTCCATCCATGTGGTACTCCTATTCATTAATCACTTAATCCAAGAGAAAAGCAACGTTTTCGAGGAGATTTCCATAGGTAGGAGGCCTAATCCACCATATCTTTTTGGGCAAGTAATTCACGTCTGTTGGGATTCTTGAAAGTGGCTAGGATTGGGCGATGATCTGATTGGGATTCAGACAGCGTCTTGTATTCAATCGTACATGAAAAGAGCCCTGGACTCACAAAAATGTAATCGAGTCTGGGGCTTTTGACAATCCTGTTTTTTGCACTTCTAAAAAAGGTATGTTGTGGAGTTTGTTTGAACCTTGTAGCCACATTATTCAATCCTCTTTTTTTCAAATATTTCTTCAAGTTTGTCCCTTGCATTTTTATTATTTTCTTGACTGTAATTCCAAGTATCCCTATTTTGGTTAATTCATATCTCCAAGAGGGACGAGTTCTATATCATCTCTTGATAAAAACCTGAAGTCCAGTTTGTCAAAGAAATTAGGGCAGTCCTCATAAGGTCCATAGATTGAAACAATTCTTATCTTACGGCCGTTCCAATCTGAATCAATAGCAGAGTAGTTCCCGTTAGTGTCTTTTGCTAATAACCTGGGTTTAAAAGACTTCCTCACTGCAAGCAAAATACCCCTTGAAGGATGGTTTGCTTTTCTTTTCTTTGCTCGGACTAAAAAAATGTCGAACTCAGTGGGGAAATACTCATACGAGTCAATCTTAGTCAAACATGTATCGCAAATAGAGATAAGATCAGGCTTTTGGCTTAATAAATTATCAATGATTTATTTTTTATATATTGAGCGTACACTTTGGGATTTTTAGGTGGGTTCACACATTTTGTTTTCCCATGTCCGAAACCAAAGCAGTGCGAACATTGTTTTGCTGCTCTAATAAATTCCAGTTGGAAATTTTTTCCATTGATTGGTAGAAAACTAAGGACATTTTTGGGAGTACCCTTGACTAAAACATTCAATGAAGAGATTGGTTGTTTTAGTAGGTGAGGAAAAACTTTGAACAACGTTGATTTTTTTATGTCAATTGTGTCATTTGGCTTTGGATGGGCCACCTTAATCCCTTAAAGTTTGATAAAATGGAAATATGTTTTGCTAAGTCGTCGTATAAGACAGATCCCCAGGAATTTTTTAGTGATATATTGAAATTTCTTTCTCTATTCAATCTATCGGTAAACTCTCGACAATCAACTTTAACTCTATATTGTTCACCATCCCTATCCATCAGATCAACAAAGACAGGAAACGTTATTCTTTCCCCAAGCAAACTCAGGGGTTAATGTTTTATAAGAACTATTTCCGGTCTATAGGGTGTTTCACATGAAACAGATCTAACATCCATTAGATTTAATCCTAAGGAATCTCTTGCAATCAAGGCTACGTTGTCTAGATTCATTTGTTAATACGTTATTCTTTTCCAGTTCTTTAGCATCGCAACAATTTAGTGAGAATTTCACCCAAATATCATCTGTCTTTTTTATATCTAAGCTGTCCCTTTTGATTACATGAGGGTGGTTATTTTTTTAATTTTTTCTCTTCTTATTACATCAAAATAAGGAGAGCACATCTCACCCTTATTTTTAGGAATGAAAATCATATGCAATTCGGGCGTGTGATAAAAAAGTGGAGTTGGCTCTTCAAACAGGTCTTTTTGTTTTCCGAAGCTGTTATCATTTTTACTTTATTACTGAGGGGAGAACATCTACTTGATAGTAAAGATGTCGCATGAAGGAGTATATGCATTAAGTTTAATAAAGCAAATAAAATGTAAACAAAAAGGGCTCAAGTCCTCGTATAATTATTATTGGTTAAAAATATATAATTTCCTGACATTAATTTCAGTTAATTTTCTGCCTCTCATCTATGTTATTATTTATTGTTGTATATATAATGGAGAATAGCAGCTTGTAGCTCAGTAAAACGTCATGACAGCTCAATCTGTTTCCCCCTTCGACATTCATTAAATTGTCAGGGTTGCCAGGTTGATTTTCTCTTTCTTTTTTTATTACAAGCCCGAATTGCATATGATTTACATTGCTAGCCATCCCCCTTGCTCTATATTAATAAATAATAAATAATAATTCCCCGTTGGCAAGACTTCAACGTCACCTTTACATATATGACGTCAGAATGAATTGGGCACAGTTCTTCCTCAAAAAATGGGGGAACTGCTGGTTGAGTCAAAGTATAAGATATCCCAAGCTGTCCTTCTTGAGATAATCTACACTTCGATATCCAATTCTTCTAATTAAAGCTCCTTGGACACAGTTAATTTATTTTTTTCCACTAGAGAAAAAATAACAAACACTCCCAAGTAACATATACACATATGCATTACGTCAAACTAATATTTTTATCGCTTTGACTATAAAAATAATAAGACCAATTAAATGAAGGTTTTTTCTTCAAATATAGAGCGAAATAAAGCAAATATGAAAATATTTTTATAATTTAGTGACGTAAAACTGGAATTCGTCTGTCACATGGTCATGGTGGTAAAAAAAGGCTTTGTGAAGTCCTAAAAACAAATAAATTGAATTATAAAAAGTATTTCATGTTATCATCATTTTAAAACCAATTGACTAGTATTATCAATATTATATAAATTTAATATTTATTAAAAGTCTCTTTGAATTTTTATACTTAATCATATTAATGATATGAAAGGTTGCAAGAATTTGGAGAGCATTTATGTTCCGTTTTTATACCAAATTAATAAGAAATCATTGCAATATATGTATATAAAGCTTTTCCTTTTACAATCGTCATGAGATCTTGATCGTATACTTGAATCCCAATTAAGCTACCAAAATTCATAAGGCTTATTGTTATTACTCAGTAATAACTTTTCGAATTATTGTTCACACCTTTATAATAGCTAATTTGAGTTCAACTAAACAATGTTCAGAAAAATGTTAATATAGGGACAATAGTGCATAAGTCAACAGGTGGCAAAATAATAGTGTGTAAGTTTTCAAGCTAGTAGCACGACGAGCTTTTTTTGTTCACTCGCAACCTCGTGTTACAAAAGGGAAAGAAAAAATTAGGAAAAACAGCTGTAATAAGTACATCATTAGATCCTCAATTATAATGAAACCATAGAAACTTAATGAAAATTTTCAGGATGCAGGATAATTAAAAAGAAAACATGTCCGGGCATAGGTATATAGTCAGTGCAATAAACTAAGATTTAAACTTCCACAACTTATTTAGTATAAGGGTGCATATTTATTGTTCAGCAGATACATAAATATTGATTTTAGAAATATTTTTTTAAACATAAACTGTTTTTTCTTTGGATTGGATTGAAGGTATTTTATTTACTGACGACCTCATTTTGGCAATTTGTATAAAAACACAGATGTTTTGTTATACTTAATTAATTTGATATTTTTGTACTTTTACTAACAAATTATCAGCTGTATCAATAAAATATTCATCAAAACAGATTTTTGCTTACACGCTACAGTATTGCATCGTATACTATATTAGAACATATTTTTATTTAAATTTAATCTTTTGAAGAAATAAGGGAGAAAACATATAGCTCAACTTCCACAGAGGAGTGATGTGTAAATTTTAATTATTACATTTCAGTGATTAACTTCCTTTAGTGCATGTAGACTTTTTGTTGAATAAGTATAAACTTTCTAATGTAAGACTTTCCTTAATCTAAATATTGAGCTCATTTTTTTACAAAACCAGACAGTATATCAGTATTTCAATCCAGGTATTAGCACGTTAGGTGTGCTACAAACAGGGTTTTCCATCGTTCCCCTCCAGTACTTATTCATTTGAGCTTTTGTGTATGCAGGCCTCTGCTCCAAATTATTTAACTTATCACATAAATTACAAAGAGTTTTTTGAACTTCATGTGGGAAACCACTGATTCTATAATGTCCATCAAGTTTCCATTTGAAGTATTCAGCGTAGGCAGTTTCATTTTTATCAAGGTATAAAAGGTACTCTGCTAAAATCCTTGGACTTCTGAAATCTCTCACATCTATGAAAGAGTGTGGTGGTGCCAAGGAGGTGTAATTGACTTTACCATATACAACAGGAACAACGGGAAGACGGAGTGCCTGGAAAAACTTTTCGGTCACATAGTCTTGGCATAAAGAATTTTCAAAGGCAAAGTAAAATTTGTAGTATGGAGCAAAATGCTTCTTGCAGTCAATACGTGAATCCGGACAATGCTTAGTTTCATGTAATCCATATTTGTCTACAACAATATATTTCTTAAGCATTTCAACGTAGTCATCCCGTTTCCCCAGTGACCATAGGTGTGAAGCAATCCAAAATGCAAGTTTATTCTTTTTTCGCAAAATACTTTGAATGTTCGGAATGGGTTGCTTGCCTTGTACCCTATAAGTGTTGCCATACATTATTGGAACGTCAGCATGAGGATGATAGTCCATTGTCCAATTAAATATGCCATCATATAGATTAAAATCAAATTTACAATCGTAAAGTGCACTCTCCATGAGAAAAAATATGATAGGACCCCTCAATTTAGCACGAAATTCTCGTATACCTTTGGCAGCTTCAGGACCACAGCTGTCTCTGCCATGTATTATTGCCGCTGAGTAATAAGAAAATGGAATTTTTGGGGTATTTTTCAGGGAGAGGTAACAGTTACTGAAAAGTATATTGAAAATTGCTAATTTTTGAAGACTCAATAAAATAAAATAGATAGATATGAAATGTATAAGGCGAAACTCACTTGTATTTACATTTGGCGAAAGGTTTTCTTCCATAACCAAATAAGTCACTCCAGTTACCACCCCAAAGATTTGTATAATAATGAATGTATTTAAGGTTTGTGTGTATCTCATGTGGCTCATCCTCATCACCGATCGATGTTAATTTTCTGCCCAAAATGATAAATTCGATAATTGCTATTAGTATCAGTCCTGCTAACACCTAATTTATAAATAAAAAATATTTTATTTATATATGTACTTTTGTGGGTAAATTAAACAATTTATTTACCTTAGTCCACATTATTCCGATGATCTCTCAATATATCCTAAGAGAGTATACTACTAACAAGTTTAACATAATTCAATACTACTTACATATCGCGATGTCGAGATGGTGCGCCATGAAACACTCGTAATTTTATTTCATTATTTCTATTAGTTTTGCCATGTATTTACTGGGATAACACTTTTGCAGAGAGAAATTACATCTTTTTGATTGGAAAAGAAACAAAAAAATCTTACTCTTGTTCTTTTTTATTAGATCCTTGAGAAGGAAACTTCTCTTAAAAAATAAATGTTAAAATAGTTTCAGTGATTTTTGTTATAGATTTGATTAAAAATGCATTATAAAACTATCATATCAATAAAATTATAATATTTTCCGAACACAAATTTTTAAGCGTTGCTACCTCCATTGTTGGCGACCCAAGTTCCTGAATCAAATCCTTACGCATTTTTTAACTTAATCAAAAAAAGACACTTGTTGTTTTTGAATGGAGTAGAACTGAGTCATAAAAGAAGAAGAAGATGTTTGAAAAGACAAATGTCGCCAACAACCGTCCTTTTTTTGCATGTCAGCTGGACCCTTTTTATACATCACTGGTAATGACCAATGATGTAAAAAACGGCGATTTTTAAGCGTACGAGTAGTTTTCAAAATGCCTGTTAGTTGAAACCCTATATAATATTCTCTCATCATTCATAAATCGTCAAGCTGTTTCCTTTTCCTTTTGCCGTAATAATTCTTACTATTTATATTATATTATCTATTATAAAAGTTACGATAATATCACACAACCTTTCCTTCAATTTTGATTGAAAACTTTCTTAATGTTACTATCTCTCGAAAAAGTGACTTGATGGAAAAAAATTTGCACGAACTAAAATATTTATACTTCTATCATATTTTATATTTCATTTGCTGACATTTTTAATATGTTTTCAGCCATTTTCTTGAGTAATAGAAAAGGTAGAATAATTATAAAAATCATTATTAAAATCATTATTATATCTAAAAACTTAAAGCTTTATTTTGTTAATAAATGAATAACCATTATTATCAAACTAAAAACTTGACGATAATTATATAATCAGAGCAGAGATTACTATTTATGTACTTATTTTTCTTAAAAATTAATTCAAATAATGAAATTTTAAGAAAAATATCAATAAATCCAAAACTAATGTACCGATTTTGAAATTTGGAAAATTTTCTGTTTATTTAAAGTAATATCTACAACTTTAATTTGAATAATATCTTTCTAAAACATCAATTTAATTTAATTAATTACTTTAAGTCCAAGTAGAGCTGTCTTGAGCCTAGAGCGAGGCTGTCACAGCTACATTCAGGGTATTATATCGACAGTAAATAAGCTGGCTTTCATGGTTACCATATCATTTTTGACGTTATCAAGGGGAAGGGCTCCTCGCACGCTTAAAAATCTCCGTTTTTTACATCACTGGTAATGACAAATATATGTATAGGAATGTAAATCATATGCAATTCGGGCGTGTGATAAAAAAGTGGAGTTGGCTCTTCAAACAGGTCTTTTTGTTTTCCGAAGCTGTTATCATTTTTCCAATATTACTGAGGGGAGAACATCTACCTGATATTAAAGATGTCGCATGAAGGAATACATGCATTAAGGTTAATAAAGCAAAAAAATGTAAACAAAAAGGACTCAAGTCCTCGTATAATTATTATTAGTTAAAAATATATAATTTCCTGACATTAATTTCAGTTAATTTTCTGCCTCTCATTTATGTTATTATTTATTGTTGTATATATAATGGAAAATAGCAGCTTGTAGCTCAGTAAAACGTCATGACAGCTCAAGCTGCTTCCGCCCTCGACATTCATTAAATTGTCAGGGTTGCCAGGTTGATTTTCTCTTTCTTTTTTTATAACACGCCCGAATTGCATATGATTTACATTCCTATATATGTATATTGACTATACATAAAATGTCTAATAGATTGAACTTAGAATCCTTTTACTAATATAATTGTAAGATATATTTGAATTTGTAAGTAGTTCCTTCCACCCTCTCTCAGAGAAAGTCAATTTCTTCTTCAATATGATAACTGGTATGATACATACATATGATAAGTAAACATGGACAAAATGTTGAAATAGCGTGAAAGGCAAATATCAGTTGGTATCACTACTTTGACAATAAATTTGAATTCAGCCTTCTTTACATCGTTGAATCTAGAACTTGCTACAATTATATGTAAGAAGCTATTGCGCATTATTTAATATTGTTAAATAATAATCAGCAGAAAAAATGCAGAGGAGGCACCAGAGAGTTCTTCAACAAAATGCAACACACACATACATAGGAATGTAAATCATATGCAATTCGGGCGTGTTATAAAAAAAGAAATAGAAAATCAACCTGGCAACCCTGACAATTTAATGAATGTCGAGGGAGAAGCAGCTTGAGCTGTCATGACGTTTTACTGAGCTGCAAGCTGCTATTCTCCATTATATATACAACAATAAATAATAACATAGATGAGAGGCATAAAATTAACTGAAATTAATGTCAGGAAATTACATATTTTTAACTAATAATAGTTATACGAGGACTTGAGCCCTTTTTGTTAACATTTTATTTGCTTTATTAAACTTAATGCATCTATTCATTCATGTGAGATCTTTACAATCAGGTGGATGTTTTCCCATCAGTAGTAATAAAGGAAAAATGATAACAGCTTTGGAAAACAAAAAGACCTGTTTGAAGAGACAACTCCACTTTTTTATCACACGCCCGAATTGCATATGATTTTCATTCCTAGTAATAGAGTTGTAAATAATATGCGCTACCAGTACATATGTAAAAAAAAAAAAAAAAGGAAAGTGAAAATTGACATGGTAACCCAGAGAATTTGATAAGTGATATAGAGGAGAAGAGCGTTAGTTGTCATGACATTTTACTATATCAGCTGAATGCAGCTATTCTCTAACTCTTGTATTGGGGAAGACATTGGCGTTCATTGATGTACATATGTAGAAGGAAATAAAAACAAATTTTTATTTATCAGATTATATTCTTAGTAACCCACATTTGGCATTTTATCGATTGATAAATCATTATTATTTGTAGAGAGCGTGTTTTACTCGTGATTGTGCTACGGTCATACATGTTTTCCCCTAAAAAATGCAGGAGTAATGAAACACCTTTGGAAAATAAAATCTCTACAAATTGCCAATCACTAAAAAGATTGCAAGCGAGTAAACTATTAGGAATTTCAACTCAATCAGTCTATGTCAGTGCTTTTCAACCTTTTTGCTCGAGTGGAACCCCATGGAAACATTCCACTGGCTCGAGGAACCCCTGTGCAGTAATTTGGTTGTCTTATGCAATTTATCCTTGCTCTAATTTAGAAATTGCGGAACCCCTGGACTGTACTGGCGGAACCCTAAGGTTCCGCGGAACCCTGGTTGAAAACCACTGGTCTATGTACATGAAACATGTGTCACAATAATTTGCAGAAAGTCATTTATTCATCTACATACAACTGACAAGTTAGTAGTTTCTTAGATCCCACTTGTTTCGATAAATAAAACAAACAAAAACTCTATGAACCGTATTATTATCCAAATTCGAGTATCAATATCTTAGTCATAAGTAAAATTAGTGTTATACATTCTTGACTGAAACTCAACAGATGAAATTTAGAAAGACATCTACTTATAATAAGGATGAAGTTATATTGTAGATATTTATTTAATACTTTCCATGTATATAAATTCATGTGACCAACCGTCCTCTTTTTACATCCTGTCAGTGGCGTTCGATAACTTTTTTTATAAATTGATGATGGGTCCAGTTTTTTAAGCAAGGATCAACGTATCCTTTACTAAAAACAAAACAAAACAAAACAAGAGTTCATTGATATTTAATTCATAAATTAATTCGTTTCTAAATGTTAACACACCGAGACGGATCGGATCAATTGTCGTCATCTTTTTGGGATGTCAAAATACGATCTTCTTAACTCATATTCTATAAATAATTTAGATGCTTTCGTATGATAGATTTTGTACAAATCGATATATTGTATGTACATATATTCAATTGAATATTTTTATTATAAGTATGACAAACAATTAACAAAAAATTGAAATAAAGGTAGTAACTACCTTCACCTTATGTTATTTGTTCTCTTGATTTCTTCAATGTCGACAGAGTAATTTCAGTTTTACATACTTGGAAAGCAAGGAAATATTGCATTCATAATATCTTGCGTCAGCTGCTTTAAATCAGGAAATAGTCAACTCATGAAAACAGCTGTACAAAAAATACATTGTATTCGTGTTTATCACAGAGGGATAAAAAAATTTTAAATTAACTGAAAATATAGCTTTGCTCACAGGTGTGACAGATTTATTTTTAATGTTGTCAATGAAATAGTGTTACAACACTATTAAGTTAATCTAAATAAATTTCCTTAGTAACTCAGGTCTTTAAATGTCAACGTAACTTTGTAATTTTTGCATACTTTTTTAAAACTATTATGAAACGACGTGTACAAACGAGTACATATATAACCCAAGTTTAACTTTTATTCAATAATCCTTCTTTGAAACCCGGTAAATAGTCTTCTTGTGTTTTACAGACTGGATTTTCCTTTGCTTCTTTCCAGTACTGATCCATTTGAACTGTAGTGTACGCAGGCAGATATACGCAGTATATCAGTATTTCAATCCAGGTATTAGCACGTTAGGTGTGCTACAAACAGGGTTTTCCTTCATGCCCCTCCAGTACTTATTCATTTGAGCATTAGTGTACGCAGGCCTCTGCTCCAAATTATTTAACTTATCACATAAATTACAAAGAGTCTTTTGAACTTCTTGTGGGAAACTACTGATTTTATAATGTCCATCAAGTTTCCATTTGAAGTATTCAGCGTAGGCAGTTTCATTTTTATCAAGGTATAAAAGGTATTCTGCTAAAATCCTTGGATTTCTGAAATCTCTCACATCTATGAAAGAGTGTGGTGGTGCCAAGGAGGTGTAATTGACTTTACCATATACAACAGGAACAAGGGGAAGACAGAGTGCCCGGAAAAACTTTTCAGTCACATAGTCTTGGCATAAAGAATTTTCAAAGGCAAAGTAAAATTTGTAGTATGGAGCAAAATGCTTCTTGCAGTCAATTCGCATAGTCTTGGGTGAATTTGGGCAATTTGTAGGTCCAAATAATCCATATTTGTCTACAGTGATATATTTCTTAAGCATTTCAACGTATTCATCCCGTTTCCCCAATGACCCATGGTGAGAAGCAATCCAAAATGCGAGTTTATTCTTTTTTTGCAAAATACTTTGAATGTTCGGAATGGGTTGCTTGCCTTGTACCCTATAAGTGTTGCCATACATTATTGGAACGTCAGAATGAGGATGATAGTCCATTGTCCAATTAAATATGCCATCATATAGATCAAAATCAAATTTACAATCGTAAAGTGCACTCTCCATGAGATAAAAAATAAAAGGACCCCTCATTTTGGCACGAAATTCTTGTATACCTTTGGCAGCTTCAGGACCACAGATATCTCTGCCATGTAATATTACTGCTGAATATTTAGAAAATGGAATAAGTTTTCTTGGGTCCATGGTAAGATAGCAGTTACTGAAAGAATAATAATAAACATTTCTATTGCCAAAATAATGAAGTTGATTCTTACGAGATACGTTTCTATCGAGGTAGAAATGAATCCCCTTTCGTTTTTAAAGAAATGGAATCGACTGTATATTCTTATTTTACAATTTTGATTACCTGTATTCACATTTCTCGAAGGGTTGTCGTCCATAGCCAAATACCAGATCCCAACTTCTACCGAAAAAATTGGAGAAGTATTTAATGTACTTTACATTT
Source organism: Lepeophtheirus nordmannii (assembly GCA_963680855.1). Taxonomy (NCBI): domain Eukaryota; kingdom Metazoa; phylum Arthropoda; class Copepoda; order Siphonostomatoida; family Caligidae; genus Lepeophtheirus; species Lepeophtheirus nordmannii. The sequence goes on from OY804518.1 coordinate 1,450,633, forward strand.
CCTTTTCTCTTTCCTGTCCTATCCTCCGCAAGAATTTCTTTATAAATAGATTTCCCCTCACTACACATATTATTTAATTTCAAACTGACTAAAATTATTCCAATAATGTTGATAAAAGCAAGAAATTGTATAACCTAATCAAAAATATGTTTAAAAAATAAATCAAATTATGATTTATCTCAAATTAAAAGTATTATTAATATTTACTTGAATGATAGTTGTCCTCATGATATTTTATATGTGAGTACTGATGTAATTTTGATATAACAAAACTGTTTGTACGGATTTATATGTCTTATAATATGTAGAACACGTGTAAGTTAGGCACTTACTTTTCCAATAAACACCCTTCATAAGCATGTAAGTGCCTATGATTTTTACATATACGTGTCATACATTCATTTTACATTTGTTCACTTTTGTTGACATATTTTTCTAGAAAAAACTTCATCATTTTTACATGTGAAGATGATAGCTTTGATATCTGTCATAGAATGTTTATTTACGTTTTTAAAGCAGAGTTTCACTCTCTCTTTTATGCATCATATTTCGTTACAAAAAAGCAAAAACTGAATCATTGATTAAGCTAGAGTTTATTTCTTTGAGGATTCTTCTATTGTAGGATCTATCAGTACAAGCACGTCGAGCTTTTTTGTCCACTCGCAACCTCGACTCACAAAAGGGAAAGGAAAAATTTGGAAAAACAACTGGTAGCTGCTACCCTTCTGTATTTTCCTTGTTGCCAATTTGTTAATATTTGGCAGAATTTATTATTTAGATATACTATATATTTATAAATTCTACCAGTATACAAACCAATCGTTACTACTTGTAGTATATTCAAAATTCAAAAAAGGGCGCGCAATCCTTGATTTAATATATTTTTTATGCATCAGAATCATAAATAATAATAATACCCTTTTTGAGTTCATATTACGTAGGGTCAGCTGCTTTAAATCAAAAGAGTCAAATGATGAAAATCAGCTGAAGGGAGAATACAGTGTGTTTTTGTTATTCCCAAAAAGCTCGTCGTGAAGATACAAACAATTTTTATTTTAATATCATAAATGAAAAGGATAATATGTGGAGTGAATACTATGTGGCAAAATTGTCTCAATTGTTGTTCGATGACTTTACAATTTAATAAAATTATTTAATTATTCGAGTCGAAGTTCAGACCTAAAATAAGAAAACTTGAGAATTAAGATCATTCTTTATTTCAAATTATGGATATTACTCAAAAGTCATTTATCTTTTTTACTAGATTGAATAGTATGGTGATGGCTTAGTTGGTGTTAATTGTTCAATTGTACAATTCCAACTTCTGCTGCATCCTTCCCTACCTTAGTGCATGTATGAATTACACTAGTTAACAAATTAAGACATTTTTATGTCTTTAGATGGAATGCCCCTAGACTTAGGAGAGTTTGAGTTCCTAATTTGAAAAATGTTGGTTTCTATTATAATTAAATCCTTAAGTAATTTTTTGACATAATTTACCGGTATATTTTAGATAATTTAAAAAAATGCAATACGTTGGCTATTCCAGTACAATTAGAGCCCTCAATTCCAATTATGTCTTTATTTTTAAGTCTCTCAGACTCATATTCTTTAAGTGAAGACTATAATAATATTTTTGGGTAGTTTATAGACTCTAAAGTCATTTTCACAATGTCATTATCACGTATTGAATTCAATCAATCTTTGTTTGAATAAAAAAGTGAATATTTTTTCTTTCAAGGCTTCTAGCTCCAGAGAAGAATGTATCAACATTTTTATCTCTTTTATTTGAGTTAAATAACATATTAAAAAAAAACTTCACATCCTCGTTGTCAATTTGAGATAAAGCCATTAAATTATTTGCAAGGTGGTACAGCCTCTTTAAAACAATTTAAACTACATAAAGAAACCTCATCATTGACTATCTTGGAGGCAAAAATATCTAATGTTGATATGAGTAATAAATAATTACATAATTCTCAATTAACATAATTAAGGATGATGACACACGATGATCGTGTATAAGATGATATTTCATATTTTATTGAATGAATTCAATCGGTAATTTCAACTCAAGTACTTCTTCAGAATAATATAAGTGAAAGTTTCAGTTTTAAATTGTGAACGTTTTTCAAGGGTTGATACTAAGGAGACGGGACTGATTTTAAGTCCTATACTAAGGACAGATACATGTCTAATAGTATATTTAGCGGACGTACAATATTTTATTTGCTATCATATTATATTAAGCCATAAATGGGCACAATTTAAATAGGTATTGTTGATGTAATCATATGAATGGTTGTATCATATTGCACATGAAGAATTATTATTATTCCATGTTTGTAGATAGGATTTATTTTATCTTGTAAATAGTCATTATTTAAGGGCCGTTCACTTACAATTGATCATACCTATAAATCACGGATCATGAAATTACGTTAAAAGTTAGAACTGAACTCATTAATCTATGTTGTGCAAATAAAAGCTCAATGAGCCAATGATTTTTTAGAAAGGGGGGGGGGGGGAGGGATTATGTACATAAATTGGAATGTAAATAGTTAATTCGTTTTGTTCCTTTAACTAGACAAAAACTATAAATAAAGTAGCGAAACACCCCTTGTCTATGAGGCTTATTTTTTTCCGCATGATGTCACTTTTGAAGCATACGTATGTATATATATCACAATGAGCTTTTTGGGATAAACAAAAACACACTGTTTTCTCCCTTCAGCTTTTTTTAATCAGTTGACTCTTCTGATAACCCCCTAGTTAACAAAAAGTCAACTCCCGGAGAAATCTACAAAAATCGATCATCGTTTCATAGCTTTGGACTGGATCAAATCTATATATAAAAGTAATTGATGAAACATAGGAATTATTTTGTAAGATTTCTCTATCTATGTACAAGGCAATCTTTTTCTTTGTAAGATATCACTTTTGATATACTTGATTAATATTAGTGAGGTCACAGTTCTGACCCGATTCGGTAATCCCTTAAAAATAAAAACGGCTTAATGAACAATAAATACGACGAATCGGATCCTTAATTCTGTTATAAAGTTAAAATATGACTGAGCCATACCAAAATACTACACCAATTCGGAAGCCTCTGTAATGCCATCAGCCTATTTATGTTCAAACCAAAGAAAGAAAAATTCCAGTGAGCAACTGAATTCAGTTAATAAAAGGTAGAGATGTGAGTTATTCGTAGAATTTCATTAGATACAAGCGGATAGTAACAATGCAATTATTTGAAATTAAATTTCTTCAAATTTTTCGTAGGGAATTTGCTTATAGATAATTTTATCTGTATTAAGTCCAACCAGTGATCATTTTCCAAAAATATGACCAAAAAAGTTTGTCCTATTATCCTCCAAGACCGGTTGTAACCTGGTAGAACTCGTGAACTAGTATGTAAGGACCCAATACATTGCTAATAAAGTTTCATAATTATGATAAGAGAAAATTCAAAAATAATGTTTTTAACTGTGCAAAAACATCTTAATATGCATCAAAATGGAAAATAAATAAAATTCTGTTAAGTTTTTAATTCCATTTTCTGTCTAAAATATAATTGCATCATAGAAAGCATTTATTATCGGAACTTTTTCAAAAATGGTATCACAAAACCTTACTACATTTATAATATCCTATTAAAAAAAAATGCACAAAGCATTTGAACTCATTACAAAAATGTTGTTAATTAATGTAATAAGTTCTACATACATGTATTTTAAGACAGAATTATCCACTTGTCTCAAATTTATTTCAAATTCTCTCTTCTAGAAGGAACATCCATTTTATCCCCATAACAAACTTAGGTAAATACTTAATATATTGGAAAAAAAATGATGTACAAGCGAAAAATTTAAACTTACATTCAAGTAAAATAGTTATATAAGTATGGAGCTTTAAGTTTATACTTCAAATAAGCACCAGAGTCATCACAAAAAGACTGGAAAAACTTTCAAAGTCTAAATAATATACCTAGGATATTAAATGGGAAAGAACAGCATTTTTTAAGATCCTTTAATATGTATAATGCAAGTCATTAATAAATATTATTTTAATAATATTAGGTAAGTACTTTATACTTGGGAGATAAAAATTTAGATGTATAACTTTTTTTTCCATCTTTGATTAATATAAAACAGGGTATTGAGTCTAATTTAGTTAATTTAGTAAAATCGAGTAATTATGCTTAGATTTTACAAAAATATATCAATTAAAATTATCTAATTTTAAGTAAAATATGTGTTAGTTATCCCAAGTAAATGATATCAATTGTTAAATATTGCGGTATGACCCTTTAAACTTAAAACTTTAAAGGAAATTGACTGATAAATAAATATTTTATGCGGGTTATTCAACCATTGATAAATCAAATATCTAGGAGTTCTAACATATATTTTACCTAAAGTTAGATAATCTTAATTAATTTTTTATTAATAGAGTATTTATAGAATGGAGTAGCCTCAATACGTATGTGCACTAATTCTTATTATTATGTTCCAACTATGAATTAATTCCAGGTATGTATTTCTTCTTGTTGAGTCTCGCACTCAAACTAAGTAGTAACCGTGATTGAGGGAGGAACAAGTGATCGTGGTATTTACAGTTCTATTGACCAACTGACAAGTATATTCTAAAACTTCAGACTATTTATACAACACTAAGAATACACTCTATTTAATAAGAGTACATAGACATATGTTCACATAATAATAATAATCCACTCACACTGAGAATACATAACACTTCTACATAATATGTGTATGTACATAGGTTTTTGTTCAATCATTGCGACAAGCTATTTCTGAGTAGGTGGATCTTTTTATGGCGTATGCCATTACTCTTAAATGAAAGTGTTACAAAAAATATAAAATCCACTCATAATACATTTCAAAGAACTATATTATGTAAATTCCTTCAAAGAACATTATCATTTATAATTTGATATAAGAATTGTTTAATTTTATCTAAATCCAAAAAATAAGCCGTATAAATTTACAACAACAAACAAACAGAGTTACATATTGTAGTATATTTTAGGTATGCTACAAAATCAGAGTACGAAGCTTCTTGGGTTTTTCTCAAAACATCCCTTTTTCTATAGTTCTAAGAACTATTTATGAAGTTTTTTCGGCAAATAAGATCAAGATTTTATCTTTAATTTATGTGAGTACATAATTTGTGGGCTATTCTTCAATCTCGAAGATATGCATTTCATTGTGTATATAAATTTTATTAATCCCCAAGGTTACATCAAGCATTTTAAATTCCTAAATTTAAATACTCTTCTATACCTTTTTAAGTTAAATGTGGAAATAAATAATAAAGAACAATATTAATGAAATTTAATATAACTATAAACTTATTAGAATCTCATGTCAATAAAGAAAATCCCATCTACAAAACAATTCAGAATGCTAGCAATACAATTATTACAAATCATTGAGGTAATTTCATTTAATTGTTCCATAGCTTTTGATCCTTGCTCCAAAATGCTGCAAATCATTTCTTTCAGCATTTAAAATATTCTCAATTTTTTGTAGCTAATTCTCTTTTTACAAAGGCTTTCAATATTGACCAAATATGATCAATTGTATTGAGCATAGGACTGTAAGGCCCAAGTCTTTAAATTTAGTGAATTGAAAACATTCAAAACATCTTAAATCCTAGAGTGTGCCGGAGCATAGTCAATTACAAGTACTACTGGCCCTCCATATATATACATCCTTTGCTTTTATTAAGCATTCACGCACCCACTCCATTGCTGTATCTATCCTCTTTGAAACTTCCTCGTCTCACCTTATTTTTTTATTTTCATTAATTATAAAGTTTATAATTATGTTAAATTTCCTGAATATTGTTTTTTTTATATTATTTATTCCCATATTGAACTTACTTATTCCCACATTGAATTTGAAAAGGTATAGTGTAATTTAATTTAGTATACTTAAGTAAATGACTAATGTTACCTACTTATTAGAAAAGGAAGCATTTAATACCTTTTCCACTGAGAGTAATTAGAAACAAAGGCAAAATAATCTATTGTATGAAAGTTTCTTATAATAAACAACTTTATGCTAAGCCTTTGATGTCCATATAGTAATTAATTATTGGGAATAAAAAAGTTTTTAATTAAATGATACAATGAGTAGCAAACATTGTGGTGATATTAATATTTTATACTAATGACTACATCAAACATCTCTATTCCTCCATGTATACTATACATTATTTTAATTAGTTTTTATAAAAAATGAAAGTCTCACTAATAAAACTATTTTTAGTGTTAAGTGATATTTATTAACATCTTGGATTTATAGCAAAAAACAACAGAAAGGGACATAAATATTTAATGTATAAATCAGGTCTTAATGAAAGAAAGACACAGCTAACTCATCCCTTTAAAAAGTCCAATACTTCAAACTGGAGATTTTGAATAACTCTTGAGAGCTCATGAAGTTTCAAACTTCAAAAGAATGTCCAGGAACAGTCCTGGTACAATTCTATTTAGCCATAATAAAGGAACAGATATATTGGCTCTTAATTTTGACTCCAACAATGTTAAAAGTGCTTCCAGACAAATTTTTATAGGGAATGCTACTTAAAACTTTGATTTGGTAGATAACTGATGAACACGGTGGACAAGAGATTTAAGGTTCTTGGTGGTCTTGCAACTTATATATTGTTCGCAGATGATGAGTGGCTCCTATATATATATATTTTTTCATCAATTAATTATTATTTTTAGAGCAACAAATCCTGGTTTTGTTTACTTTGACTCTCTAAAATTTTGAAAGGAGTCTAATGATTAAAATATAAATTGAGATTTCAAAAGCCCTCTATACTTTATCTATCTCAAACTTTTGGTCGGTGTACTCAAAAACATGCATGTTAGGATCAAATAATAGTATATAAAATGCTTGACAAAATATAGAATGACCATTTTTTTATGAAGTAAAGAACAATTAACGTTTTTGTGGAAAATAAATTGCATAAAATATTAAAAGTTTCTCAAATGTAGTTATGCTATGAGATATAAAACTTCCTTGAGCATCTGACTAAATACATATAAACAGATCCTTGTGATCTATTTACATCTAACAATAAGGAATTCCCTGGAAGGGTGAGCGAGGGAAATAGAGAGGATGATTTATTTTCTTTTGTGGAGTGGGGTTGTTTAATACGAGTGTATTTCTAGGTTACTATATATCCACAGAAATACGATGGATTAATATAGGATAGTTGAAGGCAAGAATGGCCCTTCAGAAGGCAATTGAGTTGACATTCTTCGCTCCCAAGTATCAAAAACTATAAACTAAAATGCCAAGTAAGCCTGGCATTCTTAAATCTTAAAAAGGGATTTTGAGCACATGTTTCAAATTACAATCAAGTCTTTGATCTCAATAAATGAGTTGAACGTCAATAAATGTTTAATCAATTTGCCGCCTACATAATATACAACGCTTCATGTCAAAAGATGTCTAAAGACCCTTCATTTTTGAAGTTAAAAGACCATGTGTCTCATGATATTGGCTAATCAACGTTGTTATTTTATAATGAGTGCCTATATGCTATGCTATTTTTCATGTCAAGGAAATGATAGTTCCTTGCTTGTTTCTCAAGATTACAAATGATACAGTTGAATGTATGGTTATATTATTTATACGGGTTAAAACTTTCAATTAAACTTTTATACTAAAGCTATTTTCCACTTAATTACTATAAACTACTTTTGATGAATGGGTTAAAGAGAAAAGAGAAACTAATTTAGAAGTAATTTAACTTACATAGAAAATAGTTATTGAATAATAATATTCATAATTTCTTATTTCATGAAATACATAAATGATCTGAAAGTTCTTGTTTAATTGAAAGAATACATAAATCACAAATAATTTTGCATCATATTCTATAATTTTTATTACTCTCTTAGTTGAAAGATAAAAAAATAAATTTGATTAATTTGTTTCGTGGTCTGTCAACTTTCTCATTTGTCGGAATGTTTAAGAATATAAAATAATTGTAAAATTAGAAGAGGATACACGGTATCTATGTATGTTCATAATATGTGTAATATTATGTACATTAAATTGAGTTTAAATTTTCTATAGCATTTGCCAATTTGTTGGTGGTATTTGGTTCAATTAATTCAAACTTTACGATCTCGTTTACTCAAAATCAAATCAAAACAAATAAATCTACGTCTTTTGATGATTAAAATCAATGGCTTAGTGTTTTGTGGCTGTGAGCGCTTCAAACGAGACAAGACAAGACAAGATCAAGATTCTTAGGGATTTATACAAAGATAAAATCAATACTTTGAGAAGTTGAGACAGAAACGTGACCAAAACTTTCAAATAATGACCTTGATGTCTTGATGTGTATATTTCCTTATGGCTTTTATATAAAATGGGTGATGATGTGACAGGAACTAGTGTAATAATTAATTTTTGAGGCTACTGTTACAATTTTTACGTTTTTTTTTTAAAAAAAAGATATGGTTCTTTGTTAATCTTCTGTTAGTGAAATTGGATTTTAATCGAATGCATCTAATCACATTCTAACACCTCCACTATTTAGTATACTCCAAAAACGTTCAGTTAGAATAAATGGAACTATTTTACTTTAGTGATAATGTCTTTTGTAGGAAATATTTATATACTTTTTATTGAGGTTTTGGTAAATTAGTTTTAAATGATTATATTCTTTTGTTCTGATCATTACTTCTAGAATTATTCTTGTTCTTTTTTCAATTTGAGGCGTAGGCATTGCAACCAATGTAAAATAAGCTATTATTTTATAAATAACCTCAATAAAAGTGAATACTTATTTGTCAACCAAAATTCGTTTTAAAAAAAGGAACATTACGTACAATTATTTATTCAAAATACAAGATTTATTGTTCTAACTTTACTAATAACAAATTATATCCCATTGAGATAAATATCTTTTGTTAAAATTAATTAAAAGTTGTAGTTTTTTTTCATACCTAGAATTCATGCTTCGTATTTTTAGCATTTCAATTTATATTTAAGAGGACAAATTTATTTAATTATATATATTTTTCAACTGAATATCATGCATTTAAATTCATTATATTTTTTCAATTTTATATAAAAAAGAAATGTGCTCACTATTTTCATTAATTTCAAAAAATTTGATGTCAAACTTGACAATTTGTCAAAAAAAAAAAAAAATTCATCTTTTTGAATTAAATTTTTTTTATAAATAATATACATTTTAAAATAACACATTATGATACTTAATATTTTTATTTGGACGTAACTTTGTAAAAGTTATATTACTTTCATGCCTCTGTTGGTGGAGTAACACCTTTTTTGAGCTTGTAATATCCCTAGCCAAGCCAAAACATTTATCATGAATTTAATTTAAAAATGAAATATTAAATTGGCAAAAGGATATTTATGAAACATAGTGTGCAAATCCTTTTTTTTTTTTTTTTGGAATAAAATAAGATCAATCAAAAATGCATTCGGTCACTCTTGACATTATCACTCCAATACGTCGATCGATTAACGTAATAATATTAAAAATATATTAATATTGAACTAATTAGTCACGCATCCAAGTTACTGATAAATGTGGTCCACATTATATGAGGTAAATATGGCGTGCATCAACACAAAATCAATATTGAACAAAAATTACAAAATAATGAGTAACTCCATATTTATATTTGACTTCACAAATATGTACATATGTAAATATACACATCTCAATATCTATTTTATAGGTATATTTTGATAATCTATGGGCTTTATATTGGAATTACCAGGAAGATTTAAGATACTTATGAATGTTACCTATTGGTTTATTCTATTCTATGTGAGTTTATTTGACTATGAAGTAGAATATATCATTTTTTTTCTTCTTAATTAGGACTATAATATGTACTAATTGTTCAACCGTTAAGAATAATGGGTAATGTCTCCAATAGATTTATTAGAGTAACTTATTATATAAACGAAAAATACATCACTTTAATGAGTACTATTGTAATTTGGACTTAAGGCATGATTATTATAGTCTCCTATTTTCCCTGTTATTTGTTTTTTTGTCAAAGAACATTGATTGATTTTTATTTTACTTCATCCACCATGGGATTTTCGTGTCTATTAATCTACATAAATCATCTTAAAGCTTCCAACTTTATTCAAATAGAAATAAGTGTATCCTTTTTTAGCTGAATTTTTTAGAATTTTAAAGGAAACATTTATGTCTAAAAGCTGCACACATTCGGATTTTTTAGTATTATGTTGTTTGTTTGTTGGAAAATATTGCTGTTATCTCAATTTGACTGCAGTATTTTTTTTTTTTTTTAAATTAAGGTAAGCATTCAATTCATTCAAGAGAGAGTTCACAATTTTGTCATGTGTATAGAAGCACGAGATGACGTCAACCCTTCAAAAGAATTACGTACCCTTCAATCATAAATATAATATTTCCCCAAAAAATGCATGTCTCAAAAAGCATGAGTTCTAAAACACGAGGAAACTATATTCGTTGAAGATCAATAATTAATCCAGTATCTTTGAGAGATTAAGTGTAAACGGATAAAAATTGATTGGGATTATTGACCAGGGTATTTTTTGAAGAGATAAATATATATATTTTATGAGCTAAAAACATGGATCTTTAATCAAAATGATTCAAATGTTCATACCTCAAAAATGACTAAAGAACACTTTGATTCACACTGTAAGTGAAAGTGTCTGTTGTTGGCAATGGTACTATATTGATTAAAATATGATCTCTAGATTCCAATATTTGTATAGCAATGAATAAACTATTAAATTTGCCCACAACCGGACTAGACCCGTTCTTATTATAATTATTTTTCTTATATCAGGAAATAATGATGCACGACCCAATACTTGGTTGAATATGTGTGGGACTATGTCAAAACTGAAACTTTATTCAAAAATATGTAGGTAGACTATTTAATTTTTTATTTTGTATTTAAATGATGTAATCTTTGACTTTTCTGATGAAAGCTATAAATTTAATTTGCATCGAGTTACTCATTAGGGAACACTCTAATATAAAATTAAAAAGTATTCATTATTCAAAATGAAATTTATTCGATTTATAGTTGCTAATTAAAAAATGCATATATGTGATGATGATAACCAAACATAAAATAAACATTAGTTGCTTGTTTGTTTTCACCTCAAAATTCAGTGATCAACAGGCAGACTTTTATATAAATTTTTTGATCCTGGGCTCCGATTAACTATTTTTTATAAAAATTAGTTATAAATCATCATTACATTTAAAATCAAATTGGTATTGATTCAAGTTATTAAATTAGGGATCAAATTGAACTGTATACTCTTATTTATTTTATATGCGAAGCATTTTTTTAAAGGAGTTATATCAAATATAAATTAATTTCGGCTATTATATGACTTAAAAAAAACAACAACAAGTGACCAGGGGCTTATAGATAGAAATGAAAATCATATGCAATTCGGGCGTGTGATAAAAAAGTGGAGTTGGCTCTTCAAACAGGTCTTTTTGTTTTCCGAAGCTGTTATCATTTTTCCCTTATTACTGAGGGGAGAACATCTACCTGATAGTAAAGATCTCGCATGAAGGAAGAATACATGCATTAAGTTTAATAAAGCAAAAAAAAATGTAAACAAAAAGGGCTCAAGTCCTCGTATAATTATTATTAGTTAAAAATATATAATTTCCTGACATTAATTTGAGTTAATTTTCTGCCTCTCATCTATGTTATTATTGATTGTTGTATATATAATGGAGAATAGCAGCTTGTAGCTCAGTAAAACATCATAACAGCTCAATCTGCTTCCCCCCTCGACATTCATTAAATTGTCAGGGTTGCCAGGTTGATTTTCTCTTTCTTTTTTTATTACAAGCCCGAATTGCATATGATTTACATTGCTACTTATAGATAATATACAAAATTGCATTGTATACTTTAATATATTCATTATCGTCCTTTTTGTTCTCATTTATTTTCGTATTTGTCATAAATTAAAAAAAAAATGAAGTTTTAAACTTGAGTGATTTATAATCAAATCAACATTTTCTACTAAATTAAATACTGGATATACTTTTTTGAAAATGAAACTGCCAGATGACGCCACTAATAAAATAACTGAAACTGAAGCATTTTTTGAAGGTCTCGATAAATCTACTGTAACTTTATAAATAATAAACCAAACGTCATGAAATTTTGATAGTAACCTTTTGAAGGTTGCTACTTCCGAAAAATATTTTGTTGTTTTATTAGTTGCGCCATCTGGTAGTTAGGCCCGGTACTTATTGACCGATGTTATATACATATATATATATTAAAATATTTAAAAGTAATTTCACGTTTTGTATAAAATAGTTTTATTCTCAAGTTTATTTTCGTTTCCTTTTTATACTGAAAAATTGTTTCCAGTAAAATAGTATACATTTTTTTGAAAAAATGCGTTGTGACATTTTCTCTCCTACAAAAAAATAATTTTTTAAAGTCATGGAACCTTTTCATCTTCAATTGATACTATTGATTTAAACAATTTAGTAACAATATATGTCTTAATAAAAATAAATAGTTTCCAGGCTTAAAATTAAAATTGATAAAAAGTATTCTAAGTCCACAATAGGTACTTTGTATAGCAAACATTTGACAGATTGTCTATGAACATTTTCAAGTCCATAATTGCAGAATCAGATATTTAGTTTGGATACACCTACTAAATTTATATATATAATGTATAAAATCATAGACAAGAACTATAAGAAAATAATGAATTATATAATTTTGCTAATATATATTTCTGATTTGTAGATAGGCTTCAAGGAACTGGAAGAAAAAAAAACCAACTGCGCACAATTACCAGCTCGATAGTTGCTAATAGTTGGAGAAACATTGGACATCATTCTGGTCGTCGGTCATCTTGCAGGATTGAAAAACCAAATTATAACAGAATAAAACCTCCTTGCTTCTTTGATTAAGAAAACTGATTATGTATTACAGGATATTTGGATGTAATAAAAGTACCAACTTTTATCGTATCTAAAGTGTTACTTATGAAAGAATTTGTGAAGGTTCGTATTTTGATGGGTAGAGTAGTAGTTCATTTCATTAGAAGTCAGAATTATTTAAAGATACTTGTTGCTAATGCATTTTTATTAATTTTCATTAGAAACGTTGGGGCCAAAGTACATAGACATGGGAAAATGAGTAATTAATCTCACTTTTCCCCACTGAAAAGATTAATAAAAATGGTTATAAGATATAGAACTTTCACCATGCATACATCTATTAAAAGTTTTTATTTCAAATTGCCGTACTAATATATTCATTCAAAAGGATAAAGCTCAATTAGTTCACAATCATGCATTTTTTAAATATGTAAAATATAAAAACATATAATTACAAAATTTAATCCATTTTAAATGCTAATAATTAATATATATATATATATATATAATATGGGGCTCTATTAAAAATTAGCGTATATATTACAATTTTTCTATATTCAATTGGGATAGTATTACAATTTATTATTATCATTATTATTTATTTATTTATTTATTAGTTTGACGAATATTAAAAAAAGTTTTTCGAAATAAGTACAAATAACTCTTCTATTAATATTCTTATTAATATTTTTAAAATTACATAACTATAAATGTACATACACAGCTGTAACAACAAATAGTTGATCAGTATGTATTTTAGTAGGTTTCCATGATTTCCTATCTCAAAAATACATGAATAAGCATAAACAGAGAGGTGAAAGATAATGAAATGTCGACGAGATTAAATTTGACACAACGTTTAAAAAGGTCGTAATTTAAAATAATATACTAATAAACAGTAGGCACTTTATATAATTCTTACACCTGGTCCTGCATATTCTAGAATCGGCACTTATTTGAGATCCTTTTTGGCGAAACCATTTTTAAAAGAAAAAAAGTCGTTTTTGAGTCATTTTTAGACAGCCTATATTGCAGCTTAATCTTTTATGAAATAATAGGTTATGCCTTTAAAATTGTAAAATATTGTTTACCTCTGAAAGAATGCATGTGTCCGGCAAATTAATACTTTTTATAATTGCAATTAAAAAAATGTTTAAATACGTATTTAATAATTAGTCAAATACTAATTGAATATAAATTTAACTTATAAATTTAATTTTTTTTTATCCTGAGTTCAAATTTGTTATTGGTTTTGAGTGGATAAATACGAACAAAAACAACAGTATCTTTTTGAGTAATTGAAGAGTTTTTAAAAATGTCAAACAGACACAAAGTTTGATAGATAATCCAGCGTGTTTGTGAGCAAAACATCATGTCACAAACATGTGGACACACTCAATGTACAGGTCTTTATAGCCTCTGAAATCAGAGTACAAATAGTCAAACTTGATAAGTTAAAAGAGGTCTAAATTGATCCATAATGACACAACACGACTTTTTATATTCTAAATATTTGAATTAGAAAACAAATGTATTTCACATAAAGTGTTTGAAATCATTATTCCCATAATTTGAATTCCAGGAAAAACTTATAAACCCACTTATAATTTGTATTCATTCACCATTATTCACTTATGTTATGTAAACACACTTTCATTCTCAGTATTGCATCTGGTGTTGATACAGGATTTTTGTGCATTTATAAAAAAACAAAAACTACTTTAACTCTAAATTGTTTATTGTATCTATTAAAATAGAATATTACTTAAAGAGTGTTAGTTCATAGTGTATAATTCATAAAAGACTTGATGTATAGTACTTCAATTTAGATTATAAGTAGTTTTTGAAGCTATAATATACTCCTTGAAAAAAACAAATAGAAATATTTGTCAAAATAAGACATATTTGCAGAATATGTAAATATATCGAAGCAATCATTTTACATATGTAAATTTGGTTTATTTATAAAACTTTTGTTCCTTGAAAGGAGAAGAAAATATACACGTTTGTATTAGAGTCATCCTAAGTCTTTCTACACTTTCGTTTATATCAATAAACATTTTTTTTTTACTCTAAATTTAATAATCTCATAAATAATCTCCTAATATTATTTTTTTTTAAATTTCTTTTTTAACGAAAGACGAGAGATATTCTAAGTATTACACAAGGATTTATGGCTCAACTTATATATTATTCCTAGGATTGAACCAAATAATTATTTGACAACTACAAAAGTTGATTGGGGCAAGTTTTAAACTTTAAAACAGCATGTTTGTCATTTCAAACCAATGCTCATTCTCCTAATTTAACAAAATTTAAGTTTGATTGATAGTCACCTAGATTTGAAATACAGTTTTTAAAAAAAAAAAAAAAAAAAAAAAAATTATGGTAAGCATCAAATTTCAATATCTGTAAATAATTACCTAATCTTAATAAATAATATAAATTTGGAAAAAAAAAAAAATATATTCATTTTTAAAATTACATAAATGATTACATAATGCTTTACTTAATTTAATCTCTACTCAATTTTGACATTGTACATTTATTCATTTGACCAAAGGCTATTTGAAACAAAATGATTTAATATTGTACCCCTGCATACTGTACATATACTAAATATTTTTTTTTACTAGACTAGGGTATTCTTCTGCTATTGGGTATTAAATTTTTTACAATTATGAGCAAAATTTGAGTACTTTAAAACATACTTATATTTCTAAGAATATATATGGCTTCAAATTACGTTCAGTGTGATACTCAATCCCGTTTTCTCTCTTTTCCGGCCTCATTAAATTGATAATTATTATTTTTTGTTATGATGCGGAATTTGTATGAATTTATTCTAACTACTGGATTTATCAGAGTCTGAAAGATATTGTCAATAGATCAACGATATTTTGATGAGTATTTGAATAATAAAAAGATGAATTCATTAATTTGTAATACAATAGAAATTCATTCACAAATGGTTGTTGAACACATAATAATGTCAAATTAGGAATTTTTATTTTTATAATCTATTTTTCAGCATGATTTTCATCACTTATTTATTATTCAAACTGCGCCTTGTTCATTATGTATATATTTCATTTCTAGATGGGAAACTTCTTTGATGATAACAAACATTATAAAATTGAACTATGAAGGAAATATAATGAAGCTTAAATTCCTTCACTGGTACATAACATATTCTTATACTCATATATATAAAATTACATTTATCTAAAAATTCATTTATATATGGAAGCTATGTATATATATTTATATATATGACAGAATGAAATTGAGATTCTAGAACATGGGCTACATAGGAAATGAATGCAAGATTAGGAAAAATTGTATAATTTTTTTTTTTCATAATACATATTTTTAGGATAATACAATGATATTAGAGTATTTCCTTTTGATGTAGCATAAATATCGTATTCATTTTTGAAGATTCGATAAGACAAATTGAATTTCTAATCATTTTTTTAGAGAAGAGTTTCAGAGTAACTTTTTGATCCTTGAACAAAAAATATTTACAAATACTTATCAAATGAACTAGTCTTTACCTAGAAAATGTCAGGGAACAATAAATTAAAATTAAAAAACTAATTTAATTAGAGGGTTTTTAATGACGTTTTCTCAATATTCACTTTTTTTATTATCACACTATCACAGCTGACTCAATCTTGGCATGATTGGCCCATGGTGTTGTAATTTAGTAAAAGTCGAATCTGTATATATATTTTTTTGATCGTTGGTGAATGCATATATGAAATATATAATATTATTAAATATATAATCGTCATATCCAGTAGATGTCTCAGCAACACTTCAATATATTGTGCATATTTGATCATATTGAGTCATAATTATATACATTGATATTATACTGACTAATAAAATATTTTTATATGTATGATGAGTTGTTTTTTTCAACTCTGTAATTCAACTTCCGGTAATAACTTTTAATTTGAAGGAAAGGGAAGGAAAAAGGAGATGCCAACTGAACAAAAAATAATAAAAAAAAAATGCTTGGTTAGTCAACTATTTACTATCGACATATTTACTAACTATAAAATAATCCATATACCATACTCTGCGCCTCTCTCTGATATTTACTACATTAGTAAATTTGGAGTATATGTATTTTTATGACTCAAGATATGGTATTGTATTATAGTTTGGATATAAATTCCATATAAAATAAATTCTTGCTCCTGGGAATCACGTTTTGGTTTTCATGTACCTCCTTGAATGGTTTTTTAACGAGCCTATCTCTTTCAAAAGAGATTTTTTTTATTGATAACACTCTATTCCAATTCTAATTAATGTAGACAAATCGATATTTTTACGTTTTTTAATATGGTAGACCTAATTGCCGGATTAAAGCATTTAAAGCTTTCATTAAGTAGCAAATCTTTTTTTTTAAATTATCTGATCAAAAATATACATTTACATATATATATACTTTCTGTTCATTAATTGAAATGAGGATGAAATTTTTTTTAAATGGTTTTAGAAAGCTAATTTCTGTGATTAGTAGTTTTTTGTTTTATTTTTTGAAAATCAAAAGGCCATGGTGCTAAATTGAGAAAATGGTATTCTGAAGAAGTGCAAAATTTATGACGTGTCTCATTATATTCAGGCGTCAATTGATTCAGTGAATTGTAGGAAGAAGTTTAGAGCCATCATTGCCGTGGATTTCTCGGAAGCCTTTGATTCAATTTCTCACGGTCAAATACTTAAAGCAGTTTGTAGACTTTTACCAAGGAAATTTTTTAGCCCTCTGCGGGCTTTACTTTATAATGGTTCATCAACTCTTTCTCTAGATGGACATGAAAGTGAACCAATAACGATAGGGAAGAGTTGTAGACAGGGTTGTCCTTCTGCCCCCCTCCTCTTCATAGCAGCTGTCGAAGAATTTGCGAGGAACTTATTGTGTATATTTCGTGGTTTTGGAATTGATCTGGAGGGCTCCCGACATCTGATAGATATGGATGCCAATGACATAACAATCACTCTTGAGGCTAATTCAGAAGCCCAATTGGTCAAGAGAATCGAAATAACTTTGGACTACTTCACCAGATATGGAAAAGTTTCAGGTCTTTTAGTAAACAAATCGAAGACTTCTTTTCTCCCAATTGGTGTTTGGCTCCCTAATAGTGGAGTTCAGGTTCGTTCTTGTGAAGTTAGATCAAATTTGGAGATTCTTGAAATTTTTTGGTGTAGGGATGGGGTTTTTGATAGAAACTGGTCCTCTATTAACTCACTGATTCTACGAAAATTGTACAAATGGAGGAATTTTAATTTACAAAAGAGAGTGGATCTATATAATTTTAAAAGAATTCCTTTGGTTCTATACAGAGCATCATCCACACCAATCTTCGCGGAAAAGGCAATTTTAAATGAAAAAAAAATGGCTATGCGCTCTTTTTCATCAAAGCTATATACCAGAGATGAAAAGGAAGAAAGGCCATCTTGGGGGTGGGTTAGTTCTTCTTTCTGTAATCATACCCAAGATTTATATCAAAGTCTTAGGTGATATATCTGGGAGTCCTTCCTGAAGTCTTTTCTTGGTTAACGATGGGGACAGACTTAACCAACGAAACAGCCACATCTTTATCCCCGGTGTGGGGTTGTGCTCAGAGGATCATTTGTATGAATACTCCATTGTACGAACAGGATTCTACCATTGATGTGATCAAGTCCAACTATAGCAAAAAAAAATTCTTCAAAAATCTGAAACACCCCAAAAAACTTGAGGAAATGGCCATACAGGAGGGTATTCTCACGTTACATGACCTGAGAAAGAATGACTCTTTTGATGATGGGAGTTTAAGATTTCCTCTTTCCAGATCAGCCAACAAACACTATTTGGCTAAACCCTGGTACACAAAGATGGCTCAAGATTTAAGTCAAGATCGTAAAGAGAGCCAAGACATTTGTCTTAAGCTTATAACCCTTCTAGGTCTGCCAGGAGAATGGGGAAAGAGGATTCTGAGTTCTCTATCAAAAATAGCGGACGGAAAAAAGTTTACCGCCCAACTTCAAATATCTGCTGATCTCCTTAAATTTCATCGTCTCTGCAAGGATTGAGGTATCCTATACAACTCGATTCTCAATGCCTTTGTGGACTGTTCTATGATTAGCATTTTAAAAAAGTTTATTGCTCTCAACGTAATAGGAATGGAGAACAACAAGTCATCTAAATACTGCAAAGCAATAATACTGTTTGGTCTAGGAAGGCAGGGTCTCTCCTCAAGGGCTATAGCTATAAATTGTGCCCTCTTCAGTGCTAAAGCTTTAATTGCAGGAGATTGACTATAGATAGTCCGATCCACCCAACAGATTTGAGGGCAATCTTGTTATCTGCTGCGGCTCGGTATGCAGCTTTAGACCTCAAAATTCCATCTGTAAGTGATACTTCATGAACCTCAGCGGCAAGCGAAATAAAGTACTATCCCGGCATCTCACATTCTTTTCAAGTCACCTCAGGGAAATTTTTGAAATATTTTAAGAAGTACCATTAATAAATATTTTTATTGGATAGATATTTATTTTTTTGGCAATATTTTAATTTGTGCTTGTTTAGCATCGATGCTAAAATTTTAAGCTACAATGCTTATTTATATAGATTTTAACTATACATTAGCTTCGATTTTTTTATACACCTATACCTACATGTATGTATATTTCTTGAACTGTGAATAAAAATAAACACGTTTTAATGAAATAAGCTAAAAAATATGATTTAAAATTTTTGATTGATTAAATGTTCAAATATAATTTCAATTTAAAATGTAATCCCTTGAAAACAATTTCTTCAAAAATATAGAACCTTGTTCTCAAGTTCTATTTAAAAGTACTTTCAAAAGGCATTAGAAAATAATATTTCTTAAATAAATTCAGTTGACAACCTGTTTATATTTTTCAAATTTCCTTTGCAGGCTCTGTAGATATAGCGTCTCTCAGTATTGCCATACTTTTTATGACATCATCTCAGGCTTGGTTTTTACGCCTACAAGAATTCTATGTAGATATTTTAACGTATCAAATAATCAGGCTAAAGTGGGAAGGAAATAGGGAGAGGCGTTTCCTCAGATCCATCAAAAATAAAGAATGAGAAACATTTCAATAAAGAAAGCTTCTTTTCATTTCTAATCATACAACTGTAGTGATCACTCACTAGTATCAAATAATATACAGAATCTTTTGAGTTGTTTAACTCACTTATACAAATGCTCCTAGGTACAACTTAAGTATACAAAAACTAATGACTAGCAATGAGAATAAAAAGATAAAAAGAAATACTATGAACTCTCCCTTTACCATTTGTTTTTTATAAGCAGCTGACTCTACATATTATGAACTCCAAAAGGGTATTATATAGCACTTTGATTCATTTATTAAATCAACGAGTGACTGCCCTATATTTGAAGATTTTCTACAAAAGTCATTTGTATGACCTCTCAAGCCATTTTAAGTTTGAAAAATGGTATTTTTTGAACGAAAATTAACTGTTTTAAAACAATTTGAGAGGTTTGAAATTTAAAGCAATCAGGCAAAAAAATATTTATAAACTTTCTTTGATATTTTTCTTTTCAAAATAATGTTTGGCACATGTTGGCAAATGACATCTTCTTGTAGTTTTGGGCCAATTTGATCTATGAGAAGTAATTTTATGGGGTATTTCTATGTTAATTTTATGAATTGATTTCAAAAAATATTTTTTTATAAGAGTATATAACTTAAGATCTACTCTTGATAAAAATAGATATTTTAGTTTAAAGTGATGGAGGTAAAATTATTTGGAAAGGATGTTTTTTCAACTCATTTTATTTATTCTATATATTGTATGTACATATATATATATATACATATACCTAATATAACCACAGAATGCATTACAATAATTATATGAATAATGGAAGAAAAGTCTGGAAAAAATCAATTTGAAATCACGTTATTGAACGCATACTCATAAGATTTCATCTGTAATATAAGAACATTAATCATTCATATTTTGTACACACACTCCACGTCTACATGGAATAAACTCATAATATCAATTACTAAATATTTTAAAATAAAACTTCAAAATATGAATAAGATACCAAATGAAAAAAAGTAGTTTTACAATAATTGCTTTTCTTCTAAATAAAAAGTACCTTTAATATATGCATATGTGATGTATTAAAATGTTTATTAAGGTTTATGATCCACAATTTTACTTTCTTTCATGTAGTACATTTTTTTACGAAGGCAAAGACTAAATTATTATTAATATGAAGTTTAATTCTTTGATGATGCTCTTAAATCTATCAAATTTAAGGAAAAAAGTTTTTATTTTTAAATATTAGAACAAAAATGATAATATGTTGAACAGATCTGGAATGAGACTCTCTCAATTGTTAAAACGAAAATATGGATTATTTGGAAAATACACATCGATCCTAGAACGAAGTCTTTTTTTTTTTTTTTTTTTTAATATCGGCAGATGTACCAATCGGGGATATCAATGGCAAGGTAATCTGTTTACGTCCATTCAACCTTTTTCTTGACCCATCACT
Organism: Lepeophtheirus nordmannii; assembly: GCA_963680855.1. Lineage (NCBI taxonomy): Eukaryota > Metazoa > Arthropoda > Copepoda > Siphonostomatoida > Caligidae > Lepeophtheirus > Lepeophtheirus nordmannii. The sequence continues at coordinate 1,472,172 of OY804518.1, forward strand.
ATCAATTACCTTTATAATATCTGTATTGACGTATTTTATGGAACCTTTCTACGACAAAGGGTATGATTTATGTAGATATTTTTGACTCATGCTTTTAATTATATACCATTTGTCATAAAGAGTAGTAATTACATGTACAATCATACAACTCACTATCTTCAAAAATATTAATATTTTATACTTTATCTATTCAGAGCTGAAGAGTCAAGCTGGGGGGGGGGGGGGGGGGGAGAGCTTTCCTTCAAAGTGAAACAGAAAAAGGACCCAAAATCAACTGATGGGAATTGTTTTCTTCACCTATATCAAAGATAGTTCTGAGAATTATATATTTGAATTTAGACTTATGTACATATGTATAGCATTGATATCAGTAGATTAAGAACATGAAATAAGCAGTATCATGAATGCGATACTGGTTCATAAATCATCAAATAACAATAGATAAATTTAAATAAATATCACACGCAATAGATTCAAAATACACTCAGACGGATTCTAAAGAATATATATGTAGTTTGATGAATTATATTATTAGCAATATATATATATATATATATATATTTTTCATGAATATGAATCTCTATTTTTGATTCATTTATCAATAGAATTTTAGCTCAAAAAGTGCAGAGGAAATTATAAAGTGGAGCATTGGTTAAAAATATCGCTTATACCATTCTCTTCTACGACAACCTAACATAGAATATACATTCACTGATTACTCCTTTCCAACATATTCTAGGAACTGTGTATAGTATTAAATAGTAAGAAACAATACCTAGTTTATTTCTGAAAACCAGGGTGCATCTATTAGCGAGTCAACTGACAATGAATAAGTGTGTGTCTGATTTATCACACTAAAGGAGGATTAACGCCAATACGGTGTAAGGAGAGGCCGCGTTACGTCACAAAGCTTCAAGGAAATAAGATTTCGTACGCGTCGTAGGGTCACAATTTACACTCATAAATCTGAGTGGTTCTCCTTGTAATATCATATATAATATATTTACTTCTCGTGATTTGAATTTCTGCTAATATAGAATCGTGTATACCAATGAGAGAAGGTTCTCAGAGCCTTCTTTTGGTATCATAATGTATCAAATATATGGCTCAGGATCTGACAATCTTTTTTTTTTTTTTTTTTTTTTTTTTTTTTTGGAGAATGTTATGAATTTAGTTTTTTTTCTGTATTTTATATTTCAAAATATAGATGAATCCCAGAAGGGAGGCTCCTCCTTGCCTCATAATTCTTGATTATATCTTCTTAGCTAGGCGAAGCATGACAATCATTTTTTGATTTACGTTCATTTTAGGTAGAAGATAGTTGAAATGCCTAGTGATATCAAATATGATAATATTTAAAATACTAAATGAATAATAAGAAGCATTACTATAAATTTGTAGCATTTGTATGTGTATGAAAGAGAAGAAAAGGATATACGTCATATCGTAAACACCTTGAATATGTAAACCCCTTGAAAAAGTGGAGTTGCAAAGATTACCATTTAAAAAAGTATAAATAATATTGCTGTCTTACTCTTTTATATTTCTCCTCAGATATTATTGAACACTTGTGACTTACTACTTACTAACGTATAAATTAATATATTAATTAATGTGTTATTAATTTCTAACTATCCAATAAAAATATTTGGGGATTCTCCAGTTCTGCGGTTACACTCACGACTGCTAAATATCCTCCCACCTAAGTTATTTTACACTATTGACAAATCTGTTGATGAGAATAGTTATGTAATTAATTTCATTTTCACATTTTTTCAAAATACTTTCCATTCATATTTAAGATAAAAATATTTGACAATGTTTCATTGAGTATAAGGATCCTTTATGTATGTATATATATATATATATATCTTGCTTTCCACAACATATCATAAATATTAATGGGGGTATAAAACTAAGATAAGATGAAAGCATATTATTTGAATGTTTTGTGTATCTTTACGTGCATAAATGATACCTGCCGGAATAATTGATATGATTCATTTCTAATGAGTGTAAGCCAATATTGGTTTAAGGAGAAAGAAATAAAAAAATATAAAAATGTTTTCGTAATTTTTAGTTAAGCTAATTCAAAAAATCAAATAAATGCAAAGTTGTCAATTCTACCTAGTTGTTAATTGTTAAGAATGGATCCCGAGCAACACCAAGGATTATATAATGTGTTCGATTTAATTTTTTTTATATCAAGATTATACATTTTTGTGAAATTAATATATTTTCCAGAGGTCATAACATTTATAGTAAAAAAATATTACCATTCTGATATCATTGATCTTACTCGGAATCAGTACAGACCCATACTTTGGAGAACTTGGATGAGACTATGTCTGATCTTGTGAACAATTTTGCTTTTGTAATATCTTACTACTAATGTGATAAGTTAGTAATAAGCCTCCAAAATCAATGCAAATTACAAGTTTTCAATGAAGCAGCCCTGAGTCTTCTATACAAGGCATTGAAAAAGGAATATAGTATTCAATTATTGTCTTTAGCTGAAAAAAATCAAACCCGGATTAATTGTAGGAATGTGATTTTCTATCAAAGTTTTACTATCTGGTTTGTCTATAACCAGATAGTAAAGCTTGAATTATTGAAACCTTCATTTCTTTAATTATTTCATGGATTATTTCAAATATCCATGCATATAGTGCCTGTCTTTGCCGTTATTATTATTATTAATAACGAATCCGAAATTTGAATCATTTTCAAAAATATGATCTGTATCCATGCACGGCGCCAAAATTCTTTTTCTCTGCCGGGGCTAGATTGGGCCATAAGGGGGCCAAGTAATTTTTTTATGCCTTCCAACAATAATTAATAGTACAAAATTTATATATATATATATATATATGTTTAGCGAGATAAAATTATTATTAGAAGCGTAGCACATCTTAATTTTTATACCCTATTTAAAATGAAGAATTATATTATTTTTATTACACAAAGGACATAACATTATTCTATTTACACTATTCATACATATACTATAATATAGAAATTTCAAATGGATCAATTAGGATGATTATTATTAAGTATACATGAGATAGGATATTTTCAAGTTTCATTACTAAAGAACAATTTAATAAAATTTTGGAATAGTTGGAATAAGAACAATACGCCTATTCTGAATGTTTGTCGCAAAAGCATCTATAATTTCCTCAGTATCCAGAGCCTCTGTTCTTCCTGTGTGTATACATAAACAAAGTAAATTGTATAGCCGAGGATTTGTCATTCTATTTCAGAGGTAAGCTTTCACTTTACGCATACAAGAAAGAAAAACTGTGCTCACATAAATAATTATGTTTAATTAACAGAAACACACAGAAGTTTGTAAATGTCTTGGAAAAAATCCATACATGGTTTTACCAACGACTACAAATCCCAAGTGGTTAATTAATGATTTCACCTTGCCCTTTTTTCTTTTCTAAATATCAGGGCTTTTGATGCCATAAAATTGAACCATTGGCTCAATTATCTCCTTAATGACAAAGGTATTGTTATATATACTCATAAAAACAGCACTTAATTCATTCGAAAATCTTCGAGTCATTTCGTTGACTAGTCGTGTCAGTTACAGGATAAAGTAAGGATGTAAGTAATTTACCCATTGAGCTACGGGACGGATACTTTGGTTTAGTTACACATTTATGGAAAGAATTATTATCAGACAGCAGTGGAGGTATGTCAATATTTAGATTGAAACATACTGTCTCTGAACATTTTTTCTATAGACCTGAGATGATAGACTTCGCCAAGTTAGTAGCAGTCGCTGACCAAAGGTTCGGGAAGTAGAGTGTCAGACATGGATTTTGAAATAGGAAATAAATCTTCAAAATCTATAATAAGACAAATAATGCATTCGAAATATATGAGTGACAATAATGAACGTGCATCAGTAGATCTGCGATAATTAGCATCTAAATTGATGTCATTTAGAGTTGCTATAATAGCAGGCAAAGTTTTTTAACTGCCTTTAAAGAATAATATTGACAAACTAGTGTGTGTCTCATAGTCTTTTTAATTCAGTGGGCTCTACTTCTGTTTGCTTTGTCATAAATTGTTCATGGGCACATGAGCCTGAAATTTTTTTATAAAGGTCTTGCAAAATGGTAAAAAAAAATACACGCCTTCCTTAACATTCCTTACACAATCCATCAAGACTTGAGTGGATGGGCAAGGCAATGAATGTAGATCGCCTCTTTGAATTTCCACCACATTATGAGCTCTGGACATTACAGCGGCTCCGTAATAACATTGATTAATACATTTGACAGAATCGATATTGCAGTTCCCGAGTGTGCATTTTAAAGTAGATGAGTTACAATGAGTGAGCATCTAATCAATGAGCTGTAGTGAAGTGGAGGAATTCTTCTAAGGTAGTACTGTTTTTCATATACCGTGCTACTACTGATACTTGTTCGATTTTACTCAAATCCTTGCTTTCATCACTTATGTTATATTTTGTCATTTTTTAGCATAATATCTAGAACAAAATTCTGAGTGTACTTTGCATTTCCTGAATTACGGGTTAATTTCTGAGCAATTTTGCCATCAACTTTGCAATTAAACTCAAAAGTTCAAAGAAATTTTCTTTGTTTGAAACCGTATCATTTTCATTGTCTCCTCTCTGAGAAACCCTTGATAAGCAGTGAGACGTAATGTTTTCACAATTTCCATCAAATGATGTCCATCATTCAACGCACTGTGTATCTTTGAACCGAATTCCTGTCGAATAGTTTATTCATTTAAGGCAAACATTCAAGATTTATGATCGGAACTTGTATCGTGTGTCAAGTTGATTTTTTCCGATTCTTATAACATAGCCTTGTGTGGAAAGTGATGTTTCACCATCATTTCCAGGACGTAAAAAGTGTCTACAGACAAAGCAAAAAGTACTATCCATAAGGATGGAATATTCGAGCCATTTGTAATTTCCATATCATTGACTATTAAAATGACGATACTGCTGACTAAACTTCGAACTTGGAAGAAGAGGACGTCCTAGTTCCTCTGAAGGAGAAACACTTAGGTCTGAGGAAAGGAGGGAAAAATTCTTCCGGGATTCATTTTTTTTTTTAAATCTATTTATTCATTGTTAAACTTTGGAGAAGATAAATCTTCATTTTCCACCAACAATCAATTTTTTCTAACCACAAAACGATCCATATCAATTCTTATGAATAGGAATGTAAATAATATGCAAAACACCGCGTGTGAGATTTTGTGGAGTTGGCTCTTCGAACAGACCTTTTTGTTTTCCAAAGCTGTTATCATTTTTCCTTTATTACTGAGGGGAGAACATCTACCTGATAGTAAAGATCTCGCATGAAGGAAGAATACATGCATTAAGGTTAATAAAGCAAAAAAATGTAAACAAAAAGGACTCAAGTCCTCGTATAATTATTATTAGTTAAAAATATATAATTTCCTGACTTTAATTTCAGTTAATTTTCTGTCTCTCGTCTGTGGTATACATACATAATGTTATTATTTATTATTGATGTCTTCATTTGTATACATATATAAGGGAGAATAGCAGTTTGTAGCTCATTCAAACGTTTAGACTGCTCAAGCTGCTTCCCTCTCAACATTCATCAAATTGTCAGAGCTACCAGGTTGATTTTCTTTTTTCTTTTTTTTTCACACACCCCATTTGCATATTATTTACATTCCTACTTATGAAGCACCATAGTAAGCAGTAGTTTAATTTAAAAACATACACTTTTTTATTTCCTTACTATCTTATGTATATTATATCCCTTTTTCTGGTTTATCTGGAATCAAGGGCAGAGCTATGACACCAAGTAGAGGTGGGGGGGGGGGGGGGGATTAACATTTTGTTATATACTGGTGGAACTAGTAGGAACTTCCTTCCGAAAAAAATAGCCTAGGGACCAAAAAGGACTTTAAATGCCGCATATCCCAAAGGTGGATTCGTTTCTATAATTCCTCAATATCTTTTCATAGACGGATCTTAATTATTTAACACGTATATCTTCAAATCATTTAGTTTCTTCATTCTTAAAATAATTTTTAATATTCAAATTATAAATTTAATAAAATATTTTTTTTGTGATGTGTAATATTTACTATGGACTAAATAGATTTCAGGGAGGGCTATATCCCCCCTTGCCCTGTCGTAGTACTGTATTTGCTTGTCAAAACCACCACAAATTGACTTTAACTAACCAAAATTAATTATCTGTCAAATAAAGACCCAGTAAGTCCAACAACTGTCATAAAGAATCCTTGGTATTACTCGTCTACACTTCAAGCAAATTATATTCACTTAATTCTATTAACTTTCGGTTATGATTTTGCTTCTTGAGTTCATATTTATTAAATATAATTTTTATATTCTTTATTCTCTGATGTTTATTAAGGAATTTGCTTCGCAACTTGGAAGAAATAAAAGCAATTTTAAGACTCTTAGATCCTTATTAATTTGGTCAAGCCTTTTAAAGCTTATTTACAATACATCTATAAATTAATTAATGATATATATTGCAACATTGCCATAAGCGTGTGTACATTTGTGAGTAGAAAAAAAGAACTGTTAGCTGTAAAAAATTTAGGAAAACACATTAGTATATTTTGTCTTATTACCATACATTTTTTATTAAGTATGTATATTAAATTTGATAGAAATAAGCCACTTTCAAAAGTGTTCAATACTATCATAATTAATTTATGACCCAATGATAGCATGTGAAATAAAGTTACCAAAATTCATTTGTACATTTTACACAGTCATAACTTGGATTACGAGCAGCATCAGAAAAACGTTCATAAACCAAAATAAATCTGGAGATTGCTCCTCTAAATAAACATACAGTCCTTAAATGTGTCAAGTCACATAATTCTTAAATGAGATTAATACAGAAAAGTTACAATTTTATAATTAGAAAAGGAAAAACGATTGGTACCGCCGTTCTTTTTTGAATTGATGTTCATTCTTCAAGAGATGATGGGAGTGGAAATATCTCCTTCTAAAAGAACAATTAGATAACTCTGAAAGTTAAGTTTCACAAACATTTTTAGCATTGAGAACTTCCATAATATTCTCTCTGGGCTCTAATGCTATTTTGAATTAGTAGAAGGTTCCCTCCCTCGAGCAGTGTATTACATTTTTCTACCTCCAAAGTCATAGTGATAATGTTAAACATGATTATATAATCATCTTATTAAAATCCAAAACCAAGCCAAATATTGCTTTTGAATAGTAATTTATCCACCAATAATGGTTAACGTTTATATGTAGTCAGAAGAAGCCAAATGCTTCATGTATAAATGATTCAAAAATAAAAGGGGAAGTTCACATAGCTCAAGACATTATTTACATTAAAAATGATTTCTTGGAACCCAAATCACCCTTTAAGCTTGTGTATCATAATTGATTTAAGAACTTTAAAATGTGTTTATTATAACTTATCAATCCTAAGGAAGAGTTTATTTTAGGGATCAATTAAGCTCTTTGGTCGTTCATGAGTACATAAAATATTGTTCCTATCAGAATTAAATTTTAAAAAATTTGCTTTTGTGGTATACAAATTGAATTTATAGTGATTTTTCAAGATTAAAACTCTTTTTTCGATATGAAAAATATAATGAAATGAAAAAATAGGATTTGAATATACATAAACAAATAGGTTTCCACTTCAAAATAATATTTTTGAATATTTTATCTGATTTTAAATCTATGCTTCAGAAAATTGCTTACAAAAAAAAAAAAATTATGACACCTTTCCTTTGGGGCTAAATATATCATTTTAGGCAGTTATCAATGGAATCCAAACTTGCATTAAGTAAGAAACAGCAACTTCATTTTTTTTTAAATCGAAAAAACGCACGCATTTCAAAGACTTTAAAAAAAATTTTAAGTGTCAATTACTGCATATTTATCATTGGAATCCATTCCTTAAACAAACTTATTGGCGTATAAGAAGTAAAACGTTGAATGAGACGGATTTTTCCTATCATGTTTGTCTAATGCAGAGTCATTCAATGACTCCCTGAAAGAAATTTTGCCGTCAAGATTCATGCTACCTGCCCACAAAAGTGTGTTGTAACACATTAGCTAATGAGGTATTCATTCCACGGATAGACTTTACGCCTTTCTTAACAACCTTTATATGATAATGAGACTTTAAGCAACATTTTAATCTACTTCTGCAACCCTTCTAAGAGCATTCCACCAACTAAAAATGTACAAAATTTCACTTCTACTCCCAGATGACATTATATTGGTTTATGTTTACAACCATTTTAGCATTTTGTACCTTTTTTCTTATTTGATGAGCACGTTCCAATGATAAAAGGACAATTTTTTCTTTAGAAGTGTGCAAGAAAGAGAGAGAGAGATTATGAGTGTTTGTCTATTGACGTTTGAGTCAAATCGTAAACTATGTAGGTCTAATCAAATGAACAAATACAAAGATGAAAGCCTTCAATCAAGAATATTGCTTTGTAGGTATGTAGATAATCACATAACTTTGACGTTGCATGCTTCATTATTCAAGGCTGGATTGATTAAGGTTCAACATACCCATTGAGAGTGGAAAATGAAAGTAAATTATGCCAATATTTTAATTCATTAATCATGGAAAAAAAAAAAAGAACTAAGAAGTACAATAGAATTGGATGTTATTTAAGCACAGTTCCTTCCTAAAATCGAAGTACAAGCTTTGGGTGTTAGCACTCATAATTTTATTTGATATGATCAAAAAATAAATAAATATAATTTCTTTGATATTTTGATATTTATATTTTTTTTACTTTTGTTTTCTTTCATATTATGAGGATAAATAATTCAAATAAAGTAATAACTCAAACTTATTTATTCATTGATTGCTGTCAGCATCTTGCACCCATCAATACAAAACTTGTCTTACATTTTGATATGCTCTTCAAAAAAAAAAACAAAAAAAAAAACACTTTTCCTATTTCAAAATATAGTACATGGTATCAACTTAGAAAAAGCTTATTTCATCCAGAGACCGTCTTCTAATATTTATAACAAAAATGAAAAAAGAGAGTAAAAATGGCCCTTTTTCTGTGAACGAGCATATGTCTAAAAGATGAAGCGCTCTTTGTAAAAATCTATACGTTGAAGGAATAAGACTACTTTTCAACTATTCAGTTTTATTTTAACTTGCATTAAAATTCGAGCGCACACAAAAGAGATAAGGGCTGTGAAGTGATTTGAATTATTAGTTTAATTAATTAACTGCACAAAGTAAGAATTACAATTTATTTGGTGAGTATTTACCTAACTTAATAAGTAATTAATTAATTAAAAAAAAACCGTTTAACATAAATTGACAAAAACAATTATTATTATTATCATTCACTCATTTTAATTAGAAATGACTTTGAAGAGGGATTTTATATTTTAGTAGAACATTGATATAATGATATGAGGAGGAGTCCGTGTGGCATAATGAATTAATAATCATCAATTGTATCTCCATTATTCTATGACGGATATTTGTAAAAGTCCATAGACTTTATGAATATCATTCAAATATGGAAGTACCATTTTTGAAGTCCTTTGGTAAGTTTGACTCGAGTATTGTGACTTGAGTGTGATTGGATGAATCGTCTTCACTCCTCAGTATTACATACATGTAATCAATATTTTTTATTTATTTTTTTCAATTGTGTATGGGAGCTGTATACTGGTCCCTGGAGAGGGAAGGACATTTCAAGATACAAGTAATTTTCTTAGTCAAATTTTCCAGCAGAATAATGGTATTTTTAATTTTCAATTACTGTGTCAATTTGTTAACAATAAAATATCATTTTAAATGTCTTGGTAAGATGAACTTTCCCTCGCGGTACGAGTAGTATTTGAATTGATCATTTTATTTGTCAACCAAGGTCTTTATTTTGTATTTTTCTAATTTATTTATTTTGGTTTTTTAAGTAACTGAGCATTATTGGTCTTTGGTCTTGGCCATTTTAAAATGTGTGGTTTTTTTATATGTACTATATATAATCATTAAATATAAGAAAGTTGATAGTATTTGTTAACATGAACTATATACTAATAAATTACTCATGAAAAAGAAGTTTAGAAGAACCCATTTATAGATATTTAAAAACTTTATTCAAACTGTCAAGATATTACAAGATTTATCACAATGGCAGTCTTTATTTATCTACATTCAAAAAGTTAAATAACCATGCTACATATTGTGTTTGATACAAACCTGCCATTTAGTCATTTAAAGGTTAATTATTATGAATACAATTATTACATAAACTTATATATATTTTTAAAAAAACAGTATAGATCTTAAACACTATAATGACAAATTAGTTATTTTCACTATTTTCCTTTATCAAATCCATATCGGTTGATTTGTATTTGGTGTACTTAATTTGAAACTAAGTTAACTTTTTCTATTTTCATTTTTTCATTGGTATTGTTATTAACATATTTTCTGCTCAATCAAATTGTATTTTTAAAGGTGGTTAAACTTAGAAGACCGAGTAGTCATTTTGCCTTCTTGGAAATATAATAATATTAGAATAAAAACAAGAAATTGTTTTGACACAGAGACAAACAAATCCTGAAACTACATCCTTTTATAAGGTTACTTAGTTAAAAGTCAACAAATTAGATCTAATGGCTAGACTTGTCCATACAATAAAAGACGCTGGTTCCTTCAAATTGCAGTAATAAAGAAGTCAATGAATTAATATAAGCATATAAACAAAAATAAAAAAATGTCAACTATTATCATTTGAATATTAAAGTGAAAACCCTAACTCAAAGAGATTAAATTTAAGTGTCATTAAAGATAAATGGCGAGTCATTCTTGGTACTTCATGTATTTTGGCTCTTCTAATGCTAAGAATCAATTAATAAAACGCCTACAAAAGATATTACTATCATGTGGTGATTCATTTAATGCAAGTATAAGATCAAAGAACTGTTGATATACCTTAGTGACATGAATCATGATTTATATAACGAAAAAATCCTCAAATAATTAATCAGATTTAATCAAAGTTATGCATAAGTTTAAGTATTTAATTTCATACCTACGTAGGGTCTTAAAATAATTAAATTTTTTTAATAGTATTACACAAGTAAGAAGGAAAAAGCAAAAAAAAAAAACCTTCTATGTTTGATTTTTGTTTCTCCTTTCATAATTGATTTACAAAATTGCGGATCTGTAATAAGTTTTTTATGAGTTTCAGAGCGTTTTTGATAATGACAATAAACACTGGTTTATTTAAATAGTTACATACAAAATTGAAATCTAATTCAAATTTGCAATAATATTTAAAATGGACCAATCACTAAAAAAAACAATACTAGGATCAATAAGCCATTTAGGACATTTAGAATTTTATTCGGCGGTAAATAAAGTCTAAATTGTTTCTTCAATTTTTGGTTAGAAGAGTTTATGTTTTGATTTGAAATGAATGTATCTAATAGGGTTTAGGGAAATTACTGCCAATAAAATCCCCGTCCCTAGGGATTTTAAAAGTTTTGTTTCTTGGACGTAGCCTCACACTTCCGAAGAGTCCAAATTAAGTTAGAGAATTAGTCTTTCAATTTTATAATGAAGTCTTTGATAAGCGTTAGCCGGAATGGAGTATCTCAAAACGGAACAAATATTGCTTTACTATTACAAAGACTGAGTACACCTCATTGAAAAACAGAAGATATATGAATATAAGCCTTCATTTCAACAAAGCGACTACCTCTTTGGGAGTAGTTTGAACTATTGGTTTCATGTCAGCAACTTGTTCTACATAAATTGCTACAAAAATACTTCATGATTTTGGTAGCCACTGAGACAGATGAAGCAGCACTTATGAAAAAATTTGGATCAGAAATTAAGCCCCAACATGTATTTTGCATTGCCCACGCATTTCATTTGACTATTTTGGACGTCTTGTTAAAGAATTATAAGAAATAAGAAATTAATTACTTAATTAGATTCTTCGACCCCTTTTTTCTATCTTAAATGTCAATCAAACGAGGAAGACATTGACAAAGATAATGAAGAAGACAGACTCTCATTTGAAGAAGAAATCACCAATCCAGAGATAATTAACAATTTCAAAGATGTCATCTATCGTGTAAAAAAAATTAGTAAACCTTTCAGAAAATCACTAGTAAAGAATGATGACTTACAGTAGGTCAATTGCCAAAGAAATGAACAGATGGCTCGACGTTTCTACGAGATGGAATTCTACCGTTCAAATGCTTAGAAGATTCAATGATCTTCACAAAGAGATTAAGCATGTCCTATTGGATCTGAATATTCCATTTAAGTTTAAGGAATATGAATTTTGTATTGTCATACATATAACTGCTGTCTTTAAAACCTTTTGAAGCAGCTATCAGTAAACTTTCTGGGCGGTCGTCGATACTACTTACCAGTAAAAGAAACATTGAGTTTGTGCTTGAATAGTCAAAAAAAACTTAATACACCTCGAGTAGTTCAACTCAAGGAGTCACTCTTCTCAAGAGTCGTAAAAAGATGAAATTCAGCACTTATTCATTTAATCGAATTTTTGTATGACTCGGATTTTATAACGAAAGGAAGGGACATTTTTGGAAAGATGATTCGTTCAAAAGTTGTTGTCGAGCCGCTGAATGAATAGACTTGTGTTCTCATATTAGGTCATAATTCCAAATGTCGGATACCTTGGGAACATAAAGAGGCATTAGTGAAAATGAAGAATAATTGCCATATATTTTGATGTCATAATGGGACTCACAAACATTATAACATAAACATTTACAGTCTATTACAAATACCTCTCTATTTTTATTACATATATTTGAATAATATGCATTAAAAATGTGCAATTACATCATTATACATTCATATTTAGATAGTCAAGTATAATAAATTATTGATTACTCTTGCATGATTCAAATACTTTCTTTCGAATATCCTACTTTTTCGGTACACTTTAATACATCCGAAACAAAATTATTTCTTTAAATTTAGTCATTTCATAAGGATTTATCCACTTATTATTGTGATTTTCTTCAAATGTCACTATTTATTTTTGGGATTCAGATGTATTCAATCCAGCTGTTTGGTTGATTCTTTATTATGTTTAATAATCATCTGGTGAATTTTCCTATTTGAAATTTGAAATATTGTAAATATTTTAAATTGGATGATTAAATGAGTTTATGAAGTACATTTAGAAGTTCAATTTGATATGAAAAAGTATAATATAGGTGTTAATATTTAATATGCATATTTGACCACAAGCAAAAATACATTTTTATTGTGTGTACATATATGTAAATTTTGACAAACGAATACCTATTTGTCCAAGGGTTGTTTACTTTATTAAAATTTCATACCACAAAATATGTATTCATTGCAGGAGTCAAAAGGGATAGGGGAACTTATTTTATGATTTCTATCATAATTCATAATAGTTACTTATATATAGCCCTTTAATTTTGGATTGAAAAATATTGATGTAAATCAATCAGTACATGTATAATATGGTATTTCATTGTAAATTGTTCGTCCCTTTGCCATTAATTTCGGTAATTATAAACGTTTTAGAATATTGACAAATTGTGTGAAGTTTTTAAAACTTCTCAAATCAAAATTAATGATGATATTGATTCAATAAACACATGTATGCATTTATATGTAAATTCGAGATTCTGATTTTTCTTTGTTTGTAGACAGTATAAGTACCTTATGATAGGAGAGAATGAAACTTATTGTCTCATAGCTTAATTTCTCTACTACATCTAAGATCCATAAACGTAAAAAAAGTCAAAAGTGGCTTAAGGTGAATTTGCAGATCTGAACATGTCAAAACGTGTCGGAGCAAAAATAATTTACTTATAATGAAAAATGATTAAAACACAATTTCGTACCTTAATTGCATGAAAAATGTAGAATGATCCATATTGTTCGATCCAATACTTTTTTTAGTAATAAATTATTTTGAATGCACAAAATGCTCAAGCTGAAGTTAAAATAAATTATTTCATTATTTTTTACAATGCCTTATGTGCAAGTTTATATATTTAATTAATTTCCTCAGTGGATTTTTCCAATTTTGTTTATCGTGTTTTACTATTAATTTCGTCATTAATGAGCAATATGAATAATAGATATATTAGTATATTATAGCCTTCATGTCTCACAAGCAGAAATGACTAATGTCTCTTTATTAATTCAATAAATGCATCCATTCCCCTTTGATTTATTTAGATAAATACTACATTATTATATGTAATGATCATATAATCTGAAATAATTGGAAAAAAAATCAATGATCAGAAAGATATAAACATATATTATGAATATTCATTATGACTCACTGTCTTAATGGCATAGTACGTAAGAAAAACGTTTATCTCGATGTAAAATCATAAGAGTTGTCATTATGACATTTTTTAAATTTATGTCCTTATATGCTAGTATTTATAAAATGCAATGTAAATTGTTGTAGATTTTTGAATCATTTGTGTTTTGACTTTTAAATGATATGTAATATAATACAAATCTTAGACCATTTGAGGTTTTTGACCAAAAACTACGTAGAGAAACCATTATTTTATTCATAAATCATAATTAGGCCGACTATTATTGAGATTGATAAATATAATATTGCATTTCAAGGTATTTTTTTATTATTATTTCTTATAATACAATTTGTTCTTTAGAATGAATTAAGGAAACAAGGAAAAAACAAAGGTTTTGACAAAATAATATGTACTTTGTATCCATTACCTATTGAAAATTATGACAAAATGTGCTAAGAGTTATAAAACAAAAAGATATAGTAGAATCAAACCTGGTCTAACGCTCACCTGCTTTAAGCGTGTCACTGCACTCAGCAGTCATATCCTTTAGATACATGTATCCATATGCAATAAGTAAAATATGTATGGATGTACATAAATGGATGTTTTTTTCCCACATTTATTTCTCTTTCTTTCTAACTGAGAATAAGTAGAACAATTTTAACAAGCCTAGTGGTGCATTATTAAAATTTAAACAGGTTATAATCGATGGAAGAAAAATTAGTATGATAATTATTGTCATTTAATTAGTATCACAAATGACACATATTTACGGGACAAATCAGTTTGAACAAACGGAAAATTTTAGATTTTTTTAAGTAATATTAATAAAAATTATTTTTCATTTCATTTCGTTATAAATATAAATGTACATTGATACATATTATAATTAATTAAAGTTCATTGTATTCTAATTTTGTATACATTTTATAAAAAGAGTTGTAAATACCACATGTATATTATTTGATACAGTGTATTTTGGAGCTCATGAATTCTTTTGTACCCCATGTTCCACATCATATTTTTTAAAAAAAAGTAAGCCTGGTTACAGCGGTTATCTGGACTGAGCATCCCCTTTTTCAGTTTCCCTTGCCGGCCGTTTAATACAGGTTTGATTGTATTGTACATTGGAAACTTAACAAACATTGCCTCCATCGCAGCACAATAGGATTGATTCAAGTTATAAGTCGTCAAATGTCATAGATCTCCTTTTGAGTGCTTCCTTTTTGGTATTCTAAGGTGATTAATTAATTATTAGTGCTGAGACTCAGTTCAAGACCTATTTCTTTTCAGTCTAGTCTTATTTAATCCCCTCAAGACGGATGTGAACGGATATTTTTTGTAAAGAGTAATTTCTGAGACCATGGACATTAAAATTTAATCGTCCTCAGACCCTCCTTGACTCTTATTTAACCAATATCAAACTCTGTTTCTATTGAAACTTTTATTGATCTTTAATCAAAATAAGTCACTATAAAACTAGATATGACGTCATGGAATCAATACTTAATATTTTCAAATAAGACTTGACGTCATCAACAGATTATGTAAATATATATTTTTCATGAATAAACTTTTTTATTGGAGTGATACAAACCGTGCCTTTATTTCAAAATCAGTTCATAGACCAAATTGGAACAGTATAAACAAAAAGATCCAACGTTTTTGGATCGTTCTACATGGTTCAAAACAAATCATAGCACTAATATATTGGTTATAATTTAAATAGCATTATACAATTTTGTTATTTTAAATACTAATTAAATTTATTTCATTTCATGTTGGAGTCTACTCTATTTGTTGATGTAAATAATAGGATTAGTTAAATGTGTAAATAATTTAAGTTTGCACTCCTAACTTATTTAAGCCTGTTAAATATAATTTTTTGCAAAAAACAAAAATACATGTTTACTCGATTATATAAATAGAGTAGCTACAAAAAATGAAATTATGGGTCAAAAGAGCAGCTGGGGAAAAATTATGTTTATATATCGAACAAGTATTACATAAAACTTGCAATCATTTATATTCAGTTTATGTTTTTTCATTAATGAGATGAATTCAAAGTTTATTCAAGATATTAAGATGTCCTGATAAGATCGACTCTTTTGTAGAGCCCAATTTGTGTACCCATCTTGGTCCAACAGTTTAATTATACCATACAAAAAGTTACAAGAGAATAAGAAAATTTGCATGGAAAATTCATAAAATCAATTTCACAAATATTTATCTACAAATTTTATCTAGAATATAATGCTTACCATAAATTAATTTTTCCTGTACTGTCTATGAACAATCTTATCCACAAACATGGAAATAATTATTTCATCATTGAGTGAGTTGAGGTGATTTGTTTTTTACAATATTAGCAAAGCAAAAACAACCAAAAAATGACTGATTTTAAATCCAAATAAGTATGACTAAACCTTTTTTATTAACTGCAAGTAAAGCAGTAAAAGATATACTACTATGGGCAAAAAATATCGGCAATCAAAAAATATTTATTTAATTTTAAAATTTATTTTGATGACCCTTAAAAGTAGCACCCCTTTGATGCAATGCACATATGCTAACGTTGTTGTTTTTTTTTTTTCAACTTTCAAAATATTACAAAAAATTTTATTAAGCCAATAATTACAGTGCAATAACTGCTGAGTTTGGATATGCTATTAAAATTTAAATAGGTTTCTTGAATAATGGGTTATGTATCTCGAGAAATAAACCATAGATTCTTAAACTTTTAATAGAATAGAGTCTGGAATGTTCATAATAACTTTTTTGATTTGAACAACGTTTCTCTAAACTGTATTTTAGTCATCATCTTTTAGACATTTTAAAAAACGAAAAATTATATTTTAGCCGTTCACATAAGGACGCAATTCTCAAATACTAATGAATATTTTGACGTGTAATTTGGCACAGATGTCATTGACAGGTGTGCCAACAAAATCATTTATCCTCTTTGGGATTCCTCAAAAGTTGAATTCAAATTTCCCGGTATTTGTTGCTCATAGTGTTGCATTGAACGCTTTTTAGACACATTATATTTTAAAGTCAAGGTTTTTTTTGTATTGTTTTTGTCATATTAATAACTATTGAATGCTCATCTCTCTATTATTTTGCCCTTTACTACTTTTGTACCACTGAAAAAACGACTTAAGGTCGGTTCACTGAAAGAAGCAAAAAATAGTTTTTTACTCACTTCTGCTCCTTTTTGTAATTATCGCAAACAACCCAAATAAAAATTACATTAAAAGAGTGAAAAGATACTTTTTACTCCCATCTGTGAGCCAACTTTTATATCTTAATCCTTTAATAATTCATAATAACTTTCTCAACTATAGGTATAATAAGAATCTAAGGACATTTTCCTTGTACGGCGAGACTAAATCTTTTTAGCTCAAATCGTTACTAATATTTTAGATATATACATTACTAAGCTTTGTATTGTTATGGAAAAAATATTTTTTCAAATTAATTTATACAACTAACAGGAAAATGCGCCATAAAATTGCAACCAATTCAAACTTTGACTTGAAATTTGCTCACAGTGTAGATGTTTCAAATTTCAAGTCAAACAACTATAAAATAAAAAAAACTGTATCAAAATTGTAGGGTAGTTTTTTAAGTACAACTGACAACATTAATTTTTGCCCCTCATAGACCAAATTTGTAGGCCCAGAACTATAAGAAGACGTCATGAGCCAAACATTCTTTTGAAAAAGGATATATCAAAGAAGGCTCATAAATTTTTTGAACCTGATTGCTTTAAATTTCAGATCTCTCAAGTACTTTATGAAAACAATTCATTTTCCTTCAAAAAAGATTTCAATTTCTCAAACTTCAAACGGCTTGAGAGTTCATAAAAATGACATTCGAAGGATCTGTTTTTTTCATCAATTTCTAGCAGAAATTATTATGGTGCAGACAAATAAAGGATTGGCCCGAAAAGAGGGCAGTCTAATAAATACGCATGACGTAATAGATCTGATATCCATAATTATGTATATTTAGACAAAGAGATTAGTAAATAAGTTCCCATAAATCTGAAGTAAAACTAATTTGGATTCATGTTTGATGTTATATTATCATATAGAGTACATATATGTTGCTTTTTTCACATATACATATATGTTGTCATAGTAAAAATGATTTATTCATACTTAAATATTCCATTTTAACTTCCTTACTTATATAAGCGAATACATAACAACCATTTTTTTTTTTTTAAATGACTTAAAATGAACGTGTTTCATCTACAATTTTGTTATTTCATTAAAGAAGGCAACTAATGTACCTACATATATATATATATGTATACAAGTATATAGATTAGTACATATGTATTTTGCCTTAGAAATATCTAGTTTTGATGACAAAAAATAAATTATACGAAAATAAATGTGAAAAACATTAAATAAAAAAAGTATGTGAATTTCTCTTTGATGAAAAATAATGACACCCCTCATCTACGATCGATTTTTAGCGTTCTAACGACTTCAAAATAGATGTTATTAAGTTCATTAAATGGGTATTAAGTCATTTTGCCATGTCAATTACATATTATTACGCATTTTTAAAAGTTTCTTACTACAGGGAGTTGTAAATATTTACATGTTTGTATGTATGTATACAAACTATGGAAATTTTTAATTATTGAATTTGAGTTGATTTTTTTAATGTAGATATTTTGTTTACTTACATGGAGAAAAGTTTCAAGAGTGGGGAATAGTTGTCCAACTACCAGCTGATTTTTTTTTTACTTTTAGAAGAAAGGTTGAGAGATAAAATAAAAATTACGGTTTTTAAAAAAAAGGAGGAATATACAATTATACAATAATTGCAATTAAACACATAGTTTGAATAAAAACAGTCTGTTTTTTTTCCCACCCTTGGTACGGTTTTTCATTTTAAAACACTTTTATGCATTAATTTAAACACCCATTTACAAGGAAAAGGAATAAAAACCCTTTGGATTTAAATAATATGAACTTAGAGACTTTATTTTCGTAATTGTATAAACGAATATGTCCTATTCCCCTAATGAACAATTTTCATTAAATGAAGAAATATCCCATAGAAGAAGGAAATTTTAAGAAATGCAAAAAATATAATACTAATACACTGCACTCAAACTTGCCTTTTAAAGGCGTAGGGATTTGATGCAATTTTTTGTACCTAAAGGAACAATGTCTTTTGCAAATAAAATTATGTTTAATTGTTTTTATGTGTGTGTGTGTTTTTTTTTTTTTTAAAACAATGTTCTATTTAATTTTATCTTTCTTTCGATGATATGAGAATGAAATCAAATGCATCAAGCTGATAACTAAATTCAATTAGAGGAATTGAATGAATGGTTTTTTTTTTTTTTTTGTATTTTTTTATTCTTTTCATAGAACGTTTTATGAATGGTTGAATGCTTTTCAAAAAAAAATGGATTTAGGTATGTAGTACTTATACATATAGTGAGCAAATTGCATGCATGGACTAAGTGTACCTTATCCATATCTACCTTCTAAGATATTTCTAAAGATTGAAAACATTTCAATTAGATATGGAACTGACGAACAAATATTTTAATGTTTTGATTAGGCATACAACTGTGTAACTAATTTTGTACATATCTATGCATAGAGTATCTTCTACTATATTCATGCCCATCAAAATCCTGGTCAAATTGATTTAAACAAAAGTTTTTTATTACTACTCTCTCTCAGGAAAATATAATAATATATTATTTATTTACGTCAGGATGTAGATTTTTATTAAAGATGGAGCTTTACTGCCAAAAAAACAAAGAAATCCTATCATGTTTGCACATACTTACACAATATAGTTATTAAAATATGATTTTATTTTTTAAAAATCATCTTATCTATAATACAATTTGCTGTAGCTATTACCTCCTCCAAAAAGATAACCAAATTAATTATTGGTATGCTGCCAATATCTGCCATTCGTCCCAATTGTTGCATATAATATTTATGCATACATTGTACAGCTTCAAAAGGAATAATTTGAGCTAGACTACCAATCCAATTATCCAATTATACATTGTATATATAAAGATAATTAAATTTGAGCAAAGTATATTCAGATATATAATATCCTTTGAGATTCATAATATAAACAATTATTTTGATTTAATATGTGTAGAGTGTATTTTCATGTGACGTCATCATTCTACATACAAAATCGGCCATCTTTAAATATACATTCGGCTCTTATAGTACCTCAACAGTCTAGTTTTTTTGTGGGTTTTTTTCAAGAGTCATGTCTCGGATATGGCTTTGCCTTCTTTTTCATTAAAATGATCTTTAGTGTTCTTGCAATCTCAACTTTAAAAAAGAAAAAGATGGATTTGACAAAAGTCTATGGTAGCTTTATATAGTTTTGCCATGTTATGGTACCCTTGGGCAAGTGAAGAAGCATTATCATAGGACGAGTCAGTTTCTTTAAATCCCGTAAAGAGTCAACTAATCAAAGGAGATGGGAATTGTATATGAGTTAATTTCAAAAAACTTGTCGTATATAATTTTTTTTCAGCTATCATTTTGTGTACTATTTGTGCCACTGATTAGTTTTCTAAATGTCGATTTATTTAACTCAGTTTATTTATATTTAAGTTAAATAGCGGTTAGAGAGGATCAAATAATTGTTTAGACACCATAGGATTTCATAATAACTTTCTTTATTTCCCCTTTTTTTTTAAAAAAAAAAAAAAAAGAAAAAGTGGTTGAAAAAATGCAAATAAGGATTGCTAACTGACAACACTTTTTATAAATAATTTGTAGATTGCTTTTGACATTTTAAAATGTTATATTCCATGTATTTTCAATGTCATCTCATATATAATCATTTCATCAGTATGATTAATTCAATATAAAACCCCCACTTAGGCTTATTATTGTTCTTCATACATACATAATATGAAAATTGCTTTTCTTATGTATTTCGTTTAAAACTTTAAGCCTGACTTTCAGCTTTTAAAATAATGAATTACATTTCCATAACATTTTGAATATAATTATTATTGATATTATTCTTACCACTATACAAAAAAAACCGTGAAGTTAAATCTTACAAAGGATACGTCTTTTTCTATTTTTTCGAAAATAAATACATAAAATACTTATTTTTTTGTAGTCTCAGCGTTTTCTTATAAACTTATAAAATTAAGAGATTGAAACAAATAAAAGTCATCGTTTTTTTTTTTTTTTTATCATTTAGCTCAAATCTTATCTTTTAGCTGCTTCAACTGTTTTTAATTAAGACTCAAATTTGTTGTTGATGTCATATTTGCCTGAACATGACAAGTACTTTTATTTTTCACTCTTTTTTTCTACTTTCACTTTACTCAAAAAGAAGACTTTATGATCGTAGAAATAAATAATAATCATTTCATTTTGTATTAGCTTCTCCTCATATTCTGTAACAGTCTTTGCGAATAAGTTGATAAATATACGCGCAAAAAATTATAGGTAATCAAAAAAACAAATCTTAGTTTTTTAAACATTTATGTATTTGATTGTATTCTTCAAATCAATCGTGACGAAGATGCTTTTTCATGGTATGTATTTATATAGTACTAATAAAAGGTGTTGAGTAAAGAGGGCAAAGTGTTTAGATGCATTTGTATAAGTACCTAAGTATACAAAAGCTATAGCATTGATTAATTATTATTATTATGGGTGTTATTATTGACTCTGATCCTACTTAAAGGGATCCCTGGATGGTCAAATAAGTTTGCCATACTCGATAGATATTGCTCCCTTCAGTTTGAATATGAACATATGAGTTGATAATACTAAGTCATTGCTTAGAAAATGAGGCTATTTTACATTTAACTTGGATGTTCATTGACGTCATTATTTTATAGACCAATGGCGTTCATACGCTCGTTGTTTAAAATTAAGGCGGCAATTTTTATTTCCTCTATTCTATTTTCTAAATTCAAACGGATCCCTCGGTATAAGGATCGTTTTCATTGATTGGCATCGTCTCTAAGCTGTATACTTTCATGTACAAATGGATTAGCTTTTTGAGGACCACCGGATTTTGTGATGAACTCGTCATGAAGAACGCCCAATTTAATTTTTTGGAATTATGGAAGTATGGAATTCCTCAGGGTTATACCGTAAATAAATCTCATGAATAAGACATAGGATAAAATATTTTCTTCTCACTTTGAATTGGTCCATTTAAGGATAGGAACAAAACAATTAACCTCATTGTACAGATTACTAGAGAGTAACTTTGAAAAGAAAATGGAGAGTCTAGTCAAGTTCCGATTGTCTATATGAATGGCAATCATCATCAAATACATACAATATAAAAAATTTTAAAGGTGTAACAACTTATTATTTCTCAAACTCCATTATTATAGTAACACCCTATCCAGATATGCTTCCATAATCTTTTTGAGGTAATACATCAATTATGAAAAGAGAATAAGAACATAAGATTTACGGAAGGTTATATTATTTATTATTATTTATATAATCAAATACGAAGACAGATCAAATGAAGATAAAATTTATAATAATTATTATTTGTGTTTGGAAGCAGTTTTCTAAATGATGACTCCGGTTTAGGATCTTCAAATGTCCACCCCTGGTTTATGCCATTCTTTGGATATGTTCAAAGACCTAACTCATCTTTATTGCATCTCTCAGCCCTTCCTCCAAAACAAAAAAGTAAAAATGCCCGCAATGAATGGACAATTGGCAAATTCTTCCCAATTGTGGGGCTATTCTTCGTTTAATAGTAAGAAATTGCTTCCAAAATAATAGCTGTTATTCAAATTCAACCAATCAACGTTCAAAGCACTCAAAATGGGTTCCTATTTCATAATCCTTTACTAGTCTATAGACAAATAAGTTTATATACACAAAATAATTAAATCAATTAGTGTTTACAATGAAATGCTGTACATATATAATTCAAGTATCTACCCAAATTCAATGTGAGTGTTATTTTTAAATGAATGTTTATTTTCATTTTTACTTTTAAAGTAAACAAGGGCTATTATTTTATTAAAGTTATTCAATCAAGATTTTCAGCAAAGTCATCTTACACACTAATCAATCACTGTACTTTATACCTATAATTAGAGAAAATAAGGCATCATAATTTGCAATTCCTTAAGTGATTTCAACAAATATACAGGGTGAGTGCGATCTGTGACAACCAATTTTTTTTTTTTTTTTAAACTTAAATATCTCAAAAACTAATGAAACTAACACCATTTGACAGCATGATTAATACACTTTATTTTTTATTCAATAAAATCGCCGCTAACGGCAGTGACGGCCTCGATCCTGGTCCTAAATCTCAAGCATGTCTTGATGGCGACGTCCTTCTTCAAGGCCTTGAACTCCTTTGTGATCCTTTTAATAAGCTCCTCCTTTGTGTAGCATGGAGACTTGTTAGTGTGTCGCTCAACTACGCCCCACACGAAATAGTTCATGGGGTTCAAGTCTGGGGAGATAGGGGGCAAGATGTTTGGTGGAACAAAATCATAAAAATTATTACTAAGTCACTTATAGGTAATTCTGGAGGTGTGGCATTGAGCAGAGTCCTGCTGCCACACATATGGATGCTCGACAGCCACCTTATTGATCCAGGGTAACATGTGGCTCCTCAGAACCTTCACATACTCCTCTGTGACTCCTCAAGTCCGTCGGAAAGATGTAGGGTGGTATGACATGGACCTCCGGAGGAGATGACGCCAAAAACCATGACCATGGCCGGGACCTTGGTCTGCATGACCCTGGGAGCGTTCTTGGGACTGAAGGCTAACCATCGTTTGTTCTTTTTTTTTTTCATTTTTTGATTCTGACAGAAGTTTTTCTCATCGGAGAAAAACCAGAGCATCTCAGGATCCATTGGATGCTTCAATTTGTTCAGCAGCATCTTGTAGTGCTTCAGTTGTTTCTCCCTGGACTTGGCCGTCAACAAATGGCCCTTGTTGCGCATCCTGTAAGATTTTGTACCGCAAGTTTTCATTCACGCAGTCGAGGAAACAAAAAATTTAATGCCTAACTGCAATAGCCGCACATCAGCACTCGCCCGAAGTTTGTTGTCCAAGAGCGCACTCACCCTGAATATATAAAAAGTAATTGCATCTAAGATCCCATTGCAAAATTTATTGACAACACTTGGTACAACAATTATTTTTTGTTGTTTTAGTTAAATTTCATTGTCTTATAATTTAGAAATTTGTCAAATTGTGTGGTTTTTAGTTTATCTTCACTGTCAAAGAGTTAAAAAATCTAAATGATGCTCTCCCCCTGTATGAAAATGCTTCCTATGCCCCTCAGATATGGTCAATTTTCATTGTTTCAACTGTGGCTAATTTCATTTGAAATTTTGACTACCTACTTTGTTATCATTAGATTCCATCTCTACTGATAACGAGCAATAATCAATTGAGTGTAGATAATTAAATAGTATTTCGTCTAATTTTCTTAATTTCTTTCTCAAACTTTATTTTTTTAAATTGTTGCAACCGTACTCAACGGCCCAATCAAAGTTGTTTTTATTTAAAAAAACGAAAAAGAAAGAGGAAACAAGATTTAAAAAAACGTCATCAAAAAGTGCAAAAAATATTTTTTGTAAAAACCAAGAATATGTTTGTTTTAGAAAAACTTTACCAAAGAAGAAACAACAATATTTTGTTATACGGTATTGTGTCGCATTTTTAAAAAAAACTTTAAATAGCTGTAGCTCGAAAAATAACGAATCGATTTGGATGAAACTTTCAGGATATCTTTATTGACTTCCTTTTTGAAGATTCAAAGAATAAAATCGCCTTTAGCATCAATGACGGCCTCGAGGCGCCGCCGGAAGCGCGAGCAGGCGTGCGCGACGTCATCGCTCCGGAGATTGGCGAACACATCCATAATGGAGGCGACCAGGGAGGCTTTGGTGTTGTGAGAAGTACGATTGATGTCCCTCTCGGTCACGCCCCACACGAAATAATCGAGCGGATTACAGTCTGGCAAGCTAGGCGGCCACAAAGTTTTGTCCCAGAAGTGTGGGAAGTTGTTCCTGCACCAGCTCTGCGTGGTTTTTGAGTTGTGAGCAGGTGCGCCATCCTGCTGCCACACATATGGACGTCCATCGGCCACCTGATCCATCCACGGCTTGACAACAGTGCGTAGCACGTCCAGGTACACCTCGGTGTTGACCTTGAGGCCGGCCTCAAAGACGTGAGGAAGCATGACATGACCCTTGTTGCTCACAACGCCAATGACCATTACGGTGGCCGGAAATTTTGTCTTCATGACAACAGGCACATCCTGAGGGTCATTGCAGATCCACCTGTTGTTCTTTCTGTTCACCTTTTGGTCCTGATTTTGGTCGTGATTCGTCCGGCCGGCGCGGATGCCGCACACAATGGCCCCTCTTTTTGATTCTTGCTCTTCGGCATTCATCTTGACGAGAATCTTTCTAGTAAACGTTGTAGAGGAAGATTCAACGGAAAAAATGGCGTCAGCTGTTGCTCGATCCGACGCCTAGAAACAGAGTTACTACAAATATAAGATTGCGACACAATACCACAAACACCCGTATATGTCGACAAAATTCATCTTGAAAATGTGAGTTCTTATTTGGACAAAAAGGTAGAAAGAAATTGTTTTTTGTAAATAAAAATATATAAAAGCTCAAATAAAAAAAATTTTTACCATCTACAATATTTATATATTTTATTAATGAATTTCTGAGATTACACCCCCCCCCCCCACAAACATAAGCAAACAGTGTTACAGCTGTTCCTGATTTCCCTACATATACACTGTTTCAATTTTTAAGTATTGTATGTAACATATGTCTTTATTATTTTTTTAATATTAAATAACTCTACATAAAAAGAGTTCCTCTCTTCTAACAAAGCTTTTTAAAGTCAGAATACTTCAAATCAGTACTTTTCAAGGAGGTATTAAATACATTCAATCTCTACTAATGAATCAAATTCATATAAAGTATATACAAAAGTTATATAATAAGGTATTTTCATTTTTTTTCTTCTCCTATTGAATGCTTTTCAACAATAATAATTTACAATGACATTTATTGATTTCGAGAATGAGTTTCCTACTTACCCATGCCATGATTATTTTCTCTCAAAATAAGAACATTTTGAAATACGAGCAGTACCAAATTGTACTCATATATTACGGAACCACTCTAGTCACAAATTTTTTACTTCTTATACATGATTCTATTTTTTGTACTTTTAATCATATTCTTTATTATAATCAATTAATATTATGAACATTAATTGCTGTTCCTAGATTGGTATTGACATATTATTGTTAAATTCTCATTTTTTTTTTTTTTTCATGTATAAAATTACTTATATACTGTACTTCAAGAGTTAATTTATGTTAGTTTACAGACATAGTCTAATGACTGAAATAGGATTCACTTCTAAGCAGATAAATTAAGCTCTTGTTGACTTAAACCAAATAAATTATTTTTCACAGTGTACAAGTCTTGAATTCCATTGTCATCATGACCAAGCAACTAAAAGTCAATTTTTATCCATTAGACTCTAGATCGAATATACAAATTTAAAAAGTAACATGTAATTTTGCACTCTTGAAAGGATTATGGTATGATACAAAAATAATGAATAATAGCAAACATCAAAATGAAAAAGCTTTATCAAGGCTTATTTGCATAAAAACTCGATTTTTTTTTGTATTTTTTACTGAGAGTTCATTTTCATATCTTTTAAAAAACAAAAAACAAAAATAAACCACAGCTTGTTTACTGAGCTGGATAATGTAAAAAACTCCATACATTTTACAATGTAAGTTCATTGTGGTAGTGGATGTAATGTTTGTTTCCTACAAATAAATGACAGTTATAACAAACGTTGAACAGTTTTGTAATAAATTTACACGCCATATTTTTTCTTTTACTTAAACTAGCAATTTAGTATAAACAATATATAAAATACTTTTGCTATTGAATAAAAATTACGAATATCTACAATTTATTTGATGTAGATAGGATTCACTAACCATAAATTCAATAGTAACAATACTAATTTAGAATGAGAATTTACCTACAATTCTCAACGATCCGTGGTTCATCATTATCCAGTTGGATCCGTGAAACAATAGTTTAAGATCTGTCACATCACTAGGTATGTGAAGAAAAAAAAAATCCTCTAAGTGAGTGTTTTTAAATCATAGATCATCATAATTCCCATGTTGTATTACATAAGTATTTGTTTTTATATTTGAAGCTCTCATAATAATTATTATTTTTTCTTAAGTCATGTAAAGGACACATCTATAATACAAATTAGTTTTGAGTTAAAAATGTTTAAGAAAAAGTCCTACAAAATGCACATTCTGCGAGGAACAGTCCTTGTTTTAGTAGAGAAGTGCTCATATGGAATAAGTAAAACCTTCTCTAGGATAGAACAGCAAAGTAATAAAGGCTTTTTCTTTCTAACTTTCCATATTTAAAAGTCGACTGCATATCAGCTGACAGCAGAACTCTGAGTGAATGTCAACTGAAGTGTGGTTTTTACAATACAAAGAATTGATTTTTTTTGATAAATCATATTAGGTCTAGTTAAAATAAATCCTTTATTTTTGCAATAGATGGATTTAAGGATCTGTATCTCACGTTGTAGAAGTGCAATTATATTACGCTAGATGGCATTAGATAGATGAGATTTCCTACTAAAGAAACTTCCAGAGCAGGTTTGTGATTACTAGGAATGTAAATAATATGCAAAATGCCGCGTTGCGAGATTTTGTGGAGTTGGCTCTTCAAACAGGTCTTTTTGTTTTCGTAAGCTGTTACCATTTGTCCTTTATTACTACTGATGGGAGAACATTTACCTGATGGTAAAGATCTCGCATGAAGGAATACATACCTTAAGGTTAATAAAGCAAATAAAATGTAATAATTATTATTAGTTAAAAATATACAATTTCCTGACATTAATTTCAGTTAATTTTCTGCCTCTCATCTATAGTATACATAGGAATGTAAATCATACGCAATTCGGGCGTGTTATAAAAAAAGAAAGAGAAAATCAACCTGGCAACCCTGACAATTTAATAAATGTCGAGGGGGGAAGCAGCTTGAGCTGTCATGACGTTTTACTGAGCTACAAGCTGCTATTCTCCATTATATATACAACAATAAATAATAACATGGATGAGAGGCAGAAAATTAACTGAAACTAATGTCAGGAAATTATATATTTTTAACTAATAATTAATTATACGAGGACTTGAGCCCTTTTTGTTGACATTTTATTTGCTTTATTAACCTTAATGCATGTATTCCTTCATGCGAGATCTTTAAAATGAGGTAGATGTTCTCCCCTCAGTAGCAAAGGAAAAATGATAACAGCTTCGGAAAACAAAAAGACCTGTTTGAAGAGCCAACTCCACTTTTTTATCACACGCCCGAATTGCATATGATTTACATTCCTAAGTATACATACATAATGTTATTATTTATTATTGATGTCTTCATTTGTATATATAAAGGAGAATAGCAGCTTGTAGATCAGTCAAACGTCATGACAGCTCAAGCTGCTTCCCTTCCAACATTCATCAAATTGTCAGAGTTACAACCAGGTTGATTTTCTCCTTCTTTTTATTTTACACACCCCATTTGCATATTATTTACATTCCTAGTGATTACTTGACTCAGTAGTATTTGAGTGCGCGTCAAAGGTGAACACCAGCAAGGAAAAAATACGCTAGATTCTAATATTTTTCTTGAATTAAATTGCCTCAATAAAAAACAAAAAACATCCATGTTCCTTCATTTGAAATACTTACAAATTACATACCTCATAAGTAGTTAGAATGTACATTCACTAATTATGTAACTCTTATCGCCCACATTAATTTTTAATGTGGTACATTTATTTCAAAGTAAATATTTAGTGTGATGTTAGTAATTAGATAAGGGATTTTTTTTTATATCCTTTGAGAACTTCTTCAAATTTATTTCAAAACATCTTTTGTTACTTCAAATTCAAACACACATTTCTTATAAATACCCATTTACTGATAATAAAACCCCGAAAGAGCAGCAGAATAAATTATGAATGAACTGATTATAGGCAATTAATGACATAGATATATTTATTTTGTACTCATTGGTATATGCCTATATTTTTTTATCAGAAATACATTATCATATTTGACTAAACTTGCATAATGATTATTCAGAATTAATTACATTTACCCATAGATAAAAGGTAGAGTATGTATTGGCGTTCAAACGACGCTTCTCAAGATACTTCATAGGAATCTACTACTATGATCAAACAGTAAGGTGAACTTGTCTTTTAAAATTCCCTGGCATTAAGAAGGCAGGTAAATTGACCGAGTAGCACTTGTTTTTATAAACAACCAAAAGAGAATATTTCCATTTTTACAATGGGTGGTTTTTGTTGAGGAAAGAACTTGAATCAAACTTTGTTTGCGGAACGAATGTTCTTGTACTGATATATTGAAAAGGTTGCAGAAGGTCTTTTATGATCAAACTATGCTACAAAAACAAAAACCGTTTATAAGCGGTACAACGTGTTCAATGCGGGCCGAGAATGCGTTGAATACGAACCGAGTTATGGACGACCATCAACGTCTGCTGACGAGGGCCACCTCACATAAATCAAAGATTTGATGTTTGAAAATAATCGTCGATTGACAATTAGAGATCTACCTCTCTGGTAGTGTTGAAATATCATTTGATTCAGCCTAAAACCATTTTGAAGGATGTTTTGTGTCTCGATTGGTGCCAAGATCTCTCAATTTGTTGGATAAAAAAGCGTCGTGCTGATGCGTGTGAAGCATTGGCTGTCTGACTACCAGGATCAATTGAAATGCATCATTACTGGCGATGAGATTTGTATTTACGCAAACAACCCTGAAACCACTGATCAATCCAATGCAGGGACACTGTTTTGATATGATTGAGGAGATAGAAGCCGAATCAAAAAAGGGCTATATCGGAAAAAAAAAATTCCGACTGCTTTGAGGACTGGAAAAGTGCGTTTTATAAACAAATTCCCCTCTTTTTGATCCCATTATTATTTCCCATTCTTTTCCTATTTGAGTAGATAACAACTAATTTTTCTCGTAATACGATTGATTGATGTGTATGATTAATGGTCCTCTTGTATTTCTTCATCATTCAAGTCAACCCCAAGACATGTATTTATTTTCGCTTACAGATTAAAAAAAAAAACTTAATATATCAAGTCTAATCTTCAATAGGTTGACACATCAGTTGTCTTTATATAACTTCCTATGAGACAATTTTTTTATCTAATATTAAGAGTATAGTAGTTTGTGGATAAATAACACTTAAACTAACATCAAGGCTTTGGAAAGACAAAATCATAACTTTTAGGGATTGAGACGAGATACCTTTGAGGGCTTGAGACCAAGTTTCTAATGTGTAAATTTAAGGTCAAATGAAGCAATTTCAAAGGTATTTTAAAATGAGTTCACACATCACACGTACGTCACGAGATATATAGTAGATAAATTATGGAATGGACCAAAGGACAATATAATATGATCTTTGCAGCTTTTGAAACACGAACGGTTTTTTTTTATATAGAGAAAAGGGACTGTGCTACAAAAAAATGTGTAATAGATCTTTATGTTTTTTATAAATAAATTATGGAATCACAACATTGATCCTTCGTGTCCCATATTTTCTTTTTAACAATCTATAAATCCCGTTTATTCGTGAGACGTCCATGTGTTGTGTGAGTTCAAATGTATTCTCTTAGAATTTGAAGAAACTTAATGTATACCAAAGTATATGTCGACTTTCTTTTGCCCAGACATGTTATCTTTTTCATTATATCTGGGTGTTTTTTTAAGAACTAATGACTTATATTGTCGTCAAAACTATTTCTATAATATTATCTGAGTTTCACCTAATTGACCAATTGTGTCTCTATAAAAAAATATCATTCTGTGAGGTAAAATGTCTTTTTGCAATCAGACTTC
The DNA here is from genome assembly GCA_963680855.1 of Lepeophtheirus nordmannii. Lineage (NCBI taxonomy): Eukaryota > Metazoa > Arthropoda > Copepoda > Siphonostomatoida > Caligidae > Lepeophtheirus > Lepeophtheirus nordmannii. The sequence goes on from OY804518.1 coordinate 1,503,528, forward strand.
TTCTTTTTTGCATTTTTTGTCAGAACAAACGTGCGTAAAAAATTTCAATCTTTTATTTCTAATCCAAGAGCAGATTTTATTTAATTTATTTGAGCTCCTCTCTTCTAAAATGGAAAAAAATAAATCGTTAAACAAGAATTAAAGAAAGAATAATGAGTCCTTTAAATAATAAATATAGTAAATACATACATACATACATATGGTATCATAGACGATTTTGCTGTTAAAAACTCTCGCGTAGAGATGATTTTTTTTCCTACATATATGTATGTGTAACTTTCCACATGGTTTTGCCCGAGTTAATGGTCTACTTGAAAGGGGTGTATACAGCACCTTTTTCAATGGTTCTTTGCATGTATGTATGTATGTGTGTATATACATACATCAGTTAAAATAATAATAAATCAAAGGCATAAGAAATGTTTATTCATTGAAAATATATATATTTATATGCATCACCTCCTATTTACTAGCATACTTGATAAATATGTAAAGTACATACAAATAAATCTTTATATAATATGTATATATATTTGCAAAGAAACATTGTCATAAAAACCTATGTACATTTTATTAACTATATTTTTACAAAGGAAAATATATATATATATACAGCCTTATGTTCAAAGTATCCCAAACATAAATCAACAAAAAATTATGTATATTTGTATGGTAACTTAACTCAGGCTATTTTTCACAAAATAGTTCTTTTTTTCATAATATACAGACATACAAATAAATGTTAGTTATTTTATTTAAAAAACAAAACAAAAGAAAAGGAAAAAAAAATTTTTTTTAATGAAACATCTTTTAAATGTCAATAATATGAATATAGGCACAAAATATGCTTAAAGGGTACATACTTACATGTATATTTATATATACTTTAATAAATATCTTTTCATATTTTTGTTATTTTTCTTATTCAAATTATGCATTGAAAGAGTTTCTTGCATATTATCTATATAGTATGTTCATTGAATACATATAAATTATTAAGTTAAATATATATATATATATATATATATATATATGTATTTCAATATTATATACAATGTACTAAAATGTATAATTAAAAGAGAGGCCTTTCATTTGTACAAAATGTCTTTTTAAAGATATGAATATGTATGAAAATTCAATTTAACAAATAGATAAAAAGACCGGGAACGTTTGACAAAGACAAGTCAAAATGAACTACAAATAACCACCATTCGTTTGATATCGATTGAATTCATTTATATAGTTTATAGCAATGTTTAATTGTGGCTGAAATCAATAGGGGCGTAGTTTGACTTTTGTGGTCCACGGACTGATGCTCAAAGGAACTTATTTAATCGTAAATTTTACTTTTCTTTTGTTTCTTTGTAAAAAAAAAAAAGTAACCATATTTGACCATTACAACTCTCATACAAAATATAATTAAATAACAACAATGACATAAATTAAGACCCCCTTGTTTTGAGGCTCTCAGAGTCAATATCAAACCTAGTCCCGTCCTAGCTATCAATGTACTCTGTTGTAATATAAATACTATACTATACATATTTCAGATTTGGCTCAAATTTGGTGTCTAATAATACTGATTTAAATAATAATCAAAATTAAATTCATTCATTTTGACTAGTCTATTTTAGTGAGCATCAAAATAGTGTCTATTTTTATCGGCTAGCCTAATTTCAGCGACTTTTTATGTATATTTAATAAGATAAATACTTATATTTTGAACGTTTCACTTCAAAATCGATGATTTTAAGTATTTGCCTTTACACAAGCAAAGAAATTAGACTATTTTTGTTCAAGTAAAAACTAAACCATAGATACTTTAAGGCTTTTTAGGTGAATAAGTATTGGAAGTTGTAGATTTTGAAGTGAATTGTTTGAAATTAAAATATGTTGAAATGCTTTATGAGGATATCAAATTAATGGTTTGAATATAAATTAGAAATACATTTGAGAGAAGAAAAAATTCTCCTGAGAACGAAGGAATGAAATTATATAAAGAATGAGTAAATATTGTGATTTTGAAAGATTCTGTAAAAATAATATGGATAATGCAGGGTTTGTGGCCTGAGTTTTCATTCAATGTCTGAAAACTGGCTAATAGATACATCAGCAACAACAAAGTTAATAGTTATATAATTATACAATAATTAATTACACTTGTCAACAGTCAAAAATCCTCAGAGGTATCAGTATATTCAATTTAAGCCATGAAGAATACTCATTTTGTGCACTAAAAAATGATAATTCGCTAGTGTATTTATTGCAAAATCTACCTCCAGTCATTATTTTTGATCTAAAGGGACTCCTGGGGTGTAAAGTGATGGGGTAGGCCAAAAAGTTGCCCAAATTATTTGCACTTAAATAACTCCTTGAATATTACATGCATTAAAGAGAAGGATTAAGAACTTCAAATTTGTAATTTTTTTTTTTCGAGAGTCCGACGTTTTTCAAGAAATCGGATCCTACTTTTTTAACTTTTTTGGCCCATTTTCCAACTTCAACTTCAATTTAAGCCTAGAAGGATACACATTTTGAGCATAAAAAATGATGATTGGCTATTTTAAAAAAATGGATGATCGAATAAAAAATTATTTTATATTCATAATTTAACAACACAATAAAGTTTGTTAACAGGAAAGGATTTCAGCTGGTTTTTTAATCCTTCTGGACGCTAAGTAGCTCTAAATTTCTAGCAATTTTTTTCTCGAAATTGGGTGAAAATTTACACACTTAGATGGACGATTTCTTCAAAGTTAAGGACTCTTATCAGGCGCTTGACATCTTGTTTGAGAGCTGTGGGTCTCAGCTTTTGAACGTACTCCTTACTACTATTTCATGTAATATTCAAGGAGTTATTTAAGTACAATAGTTTTCACCGACTTTTGGACCTACTCCTGCACCCTACGCCCCCAGGAGTTCCTTTAGGTCAAAACAAAGACTGGAAATGAAATTTACATCAAATTCACAATCAAATCATTATTTTTTAATGCTCAAAATGTGTATCCTTCTAAGCTTAAATTGAAGTTGAAGTTGGGAAATGGGCCAAATTAGCACAAAAAGTAGGGTCCTATTTCTCGAAAACCATCGGACTCTCGAAAAAAAAAAAAAACCAGATTTGAAATCAGTGAGCAAAACTGAATAACTTTTATTATACTTATACCCCTTAGGATTTTGAAAGTTCAAATTTGTTGACCAGTGTTATTTTTAAATGTAATTAAGATCTTATTTTAGAGCTCTTAGTAAATGACAAAGTCTCTGATTTGATACTTTCTGACAAATAAGTTTGTCAAAAATAATGCTCGCTAAAAAAAACACAAACTTTTTTGATTATTAGACTTTGAAAGATAATAAATCTCGCACAAAATAGGAATTTATTTATGTACAAAGGATAGACCACAATTAGCAGTGGTTTATTAATCAATAAAACACATTTTGTGGCTTTTTGTATGAAATAAATTAAATAAGCATAAAAACAGCTTTCCGGTAGGGGAAGTAAATGTGCAAAGTATGTATGTACTTTGACTTGCAATTCTTTTTTTGCCTCTTTTTAGCACACGTAGTAATTTTTAGTAAATACATTTTATGAACTTTTTGGTATAACTATAATATGGGTCATAAAAGTTTATCTATAAATGAATATATATATATATATACATAAAGATGACCCATTCTCATTTATAGTTGAATAACATTTGTTTAATACACATTTCATTGTATGAATACCTGCAAAAAAAAGCTTTTTTGTGCACTCGCAACCTCGATTCTCAAAAGGGAAAGGAAAAATTTAGAAAAACAACTAGTATTTGGTACTTTCTTTGTTGCCAACTTTTAAATATTGGGCAGAGTTATTATTTAGATATACTATTCATAGATGAATTCTATCAAAATACAAATTAATAATTAATACTTGTATAATATTCAATAGAGCTCTTATTTTAAATTATAATTTAAAATAAGGGCGTGCAATCCTTGATTTAATTTATTTTTTATATAATATCAAAATCATAAATAATAATAATACCCTTTTTGAGCTCATAGCACGTAGAGTCACCTGCTTTAAATTTACAAAGACGGACTCAATTGAAAATAAATTATCTTCAGATTCAGTTTTTTGTTTTATTTTTACAAAAAAATTAACACAAATAATATCGGGGTTTTTTGTATGATCTTGACATACAAATTAGTACTTTTTTCTTCTTTTTTTGGTATTGAAGTCATTCATCCACGAACTATTATAAAAGCAACCAATACTTCAGATATTTATTTTAATATATAACTAGTGCATTCATTTTATTTGGATTACATAAAATATAAGTTAATTTGGAGCAAAAAACGTTGAAGTAATTTTAATTTTACGAGCAAAGGGATACACTTACAAAGGTTTAATTTAAAAAAGTACTCTAGGGACACTCAAGATGTATTTTAAAAGTTATAAATATCTTGTTAAAAAAAGTAAAATGGATAGTTTTTTAGGCTGGCAGTCCTTTCAAATGCATTTGGCATGTTTGTAATTGAAAGTTAATGTTTAATCACTCTAATCTATTTAATTAAACTTCGATATCCTCTCAAATATGTATGATAAACAATTTTTAGAATACGGCCATCGATTTTTTTACTCTTGCCTCTTAGAGGTGTCGTCTGAAACGTTGATTTGTTTAACTCGAATTAATAAAAAAAAATTTTATGAAAGGCATTAATATCTCTTCTATGTGAAGAATAGTCCATATAATGTATGGTCAAAAAGCGAAATCAACCGCAAGACCAAATCGCATTGGTAAGAAAGCAATGCTTTGTGTTTTTTGAGATCAGCGTGGTGTTATCTGGTATGACCTTTTAAAACGTGGCGTATCTGTTTATGGGTCATACTACCAGCAACAATTAGCCGAATTGAACCGTGTTGTGCGTCAAAAAGGCCCAGAATATCAACAAATACAACACAAACTAATCTATCTTGATGACAATGCACCGGCACATCGAACAAGAGTGACTCACGAATTGGTTGCATCGTATAGTTGGGAGCCGCTTGCTCATGCAGCTTATTCACAAGACCTAGCATCAACTGATTACCACCTATTTGCATCGATGATTGGTTCGAATCAAAACTGGAGAATTTTTATTGGCGTGGCATCCACAAATTGCCAGAGAGATGGCAAAAATGTATAACCAGCGACGGCAAATACTTTGAAGAATAAATGTATAACCATTTTTTTTTTAAATAAACGTGTTTTTTCAATAGAAAAATTATCGGTTTCAAATGCATACATCTGGTAAATGCTATACAAAAAGAAGAAAAGTAAATTAAAGGTAATAATACTTTTTTTTTTTAAATGACTAATAATACACATATAGCTTACTTGCTATTTTGATAGTGAAGAATACGTTTTTTTATTTGGTTTTGCTGTATTTATTATAGAATTTTTCATAACTTTTATGTTCTATCAACATTATATTGCATTAATGTAGTTTTAATTGCACATTAAGATTTAATGCAGTCATGTATTTGGTATAATATATATATATTGGAATGTAATAGTTTTAACAATAAATCACTCTTCATATCAACTAACGTGTTATTAAAAATAGTTGGACACAATTATGCAATGTGAAGTAGATGGAAAACTGTTGCCCCAGGGGAGTGTGTCTTACAATTCATGATCGCTAGTGCCCTCCTCAAATATCATTTGAACAAAATAAAGCTAGAGTTATTGCTTGAAAATATTTCCATGTAACCGCCCTCTGGTGTTGATCCATACTTCCTTTGTTAGTGCATATCTCACAGTTTGAGAAGCATTGTCTTAAGTTATAAATGCACAAAAACAAATACAGGATCTGTTTTCAAAAGCTTTATGCCGTCTAAAGAGAATAAGGTTTGAATGCTGCATCATTTTATTTTCTGACTTCTTGCATGTCCTTGCTTCGAGATTGTAACAGATCATTTTGTTCTTGGGGTTTTAAATGGCACAAATTTTTAAGGTGTGTTAAAGTGGACCAGACTGTGCACATATTCATGTTGAATGAAAGGATGCTACCACCTTGGATGAATAAGAAGTATGATGATGTTCTAGTATTCTTCAAGAAACCCTCTCATAATTTCAAAAATGACTGGATGCACGGCCCATAACACTTCTCAGATGTTTTTTTTTTTTTTGCTAGAAGAAAAATATTGGTATTCCATGGTTAAACACACTGGGTGTTTTATTCTAAATTTTGATTGTACATTATTACAAATTGTACTTTTTTTTTTTAAATAAATATTTGAATTTATACACAGATCAAAACAATAACATTGAAAGGGCTTTGTAGTGTAACTTTACAAAGCTATAAATACAAAATTTACACATTACGATTGTATAGTCAATATACTGTCAAATCAATCATTGTTGTCTATATTTGTGTGAAATATTGGACACCAACTCATTTTTTTTGAAGAGTTAATATTTTTGCAGTAATATAATTCATTCATTCATTTCTTCATTATTTTTGTTGTAATTTATATCAGTTGAATTATTAATTATTATTTTTTTGTGGTATTAGTTGATATGGCTTATCAAAATTCAAAATTATCTCATGGAAAAAGGAGAAAATTAAGATCAGACCAATAGAGTTGCAATTGTCATCCTATTCTTCATTCCTCTTTATTATTTAACATTTCAGCTCATATCTAATAATAATTAAAAACCAGAGCCGGGCAATAACTCCTGACTAAGGTTATTGCAAACGTAAATGAGCACGTGGGCTCAAGTGGAGGTGAAATATGAGCTAAAAATCATTTAAAAAATGTTCCATTAGAAATATAGATCTTAGTGTACACTAAAGGTACTATTTCAACCTCTTGAAAAGATTAGTTTTTGAGTCCTTAAAAGTATTCTTTAGTCTAACTTTTTTAATTATTTTTTTTTTTTACTCAAACTTATTTCATAGTTTTCTACGACTAATGCAATTGTTAGAGTCTATTTGGAATATTACAAAATTTGAGGGACTTCAAACACAAAAGGAATTGATGAAAAAAAATACAAACTGATTTAATCCCTTAAGTGATTCAATCAATTACTAATAGATGTAAGTAATTTTGTTACATCTATATTTTACAACACTCCCCAGTCGTCCCTATCTTGTAATTGATATGCAATAGTTGTAATTTCGATAGACTTCAGCATTCTAGATAAATGCACTGACGTGAATACTTACTTTAACTTACTCTTACATTATGTATATGTATATATGTAAATATATTGAGCGGATATAAAAAAAACCATTTCAATTGTTTATAATGTGTTAAAAATGCGCAGTTAAATGGCCAAAGGCTCATAATAAATAAATAAATTGATTTTTCATTTATATTTGCATATGCATGAAATGGCCAGCAGCGGGTACTTATAATATCCTTTGTTGTCTCACTAGCTTTTACAAAAGATTAAGTTTAATTAAAAATTATAAAAGAGTGAAGTATGAAAATATTAAAGCAATGCTCATGTTGTACGCAGTGGAATGAACTCTTTATGAGTGCTTAGTTATAAACATACATAATATGCTTATTAGAGCAGATATATGAATATCTATGGAAGGAAAGTTGATTAATAAGTAGAGTTTGAGTGCAATTTCTTTCATCAAATTTTATATGTAGCAATAAATAAATATAATTAAATAATGTAGCATTTTTAGAAACGTTGATATTAGTTTAAAAAAGTAGACTATGATTCATCTCTACGTAGTTGGCATGAATATCTGAACGTCCTTATATATTGTAATGAATCAAAGGAGTATTTTAATTATTATACGTACAAATGTTATGTGAATTTGTGAAATATGCACTCTTATCAATGTATTAATAATTATTATTATTTGTTATTTATATGAACTATCTTCTCCGGAAATTAACTTTTGAATAATAAGTTGAAGAAAAGAAAAAGTAACTCTTCAAAAAGCAGATATCAACCTATAAAAAATTAAAATATACTTAGCCAGTCTACAAATTAGACTGAAATCGACGTGAGAGGGTGTGACTCATGGCCAGGCCATTGCCACAACTTTGACAGTGTTTTTATTCCTATCTTAAATATAAGAAAGGGAACGTGGGGGTGGGTCGCTACTATCATTATATTACTTTGTGAACGGAGTTAGATTTTTACAAAACCCTTGACATCAGAAGTTATGATTATTTATTTTATCATTATCATTTTGGATTATTAACTATCTATGTCGTTTCTTTGTCTCCATTCTGTTTCAACTGATAAACACGCATAAATTTATTAATCATAATCGTGATATAGAATACTATTTCTGTTCTGTATATTTTATTTTTTTTTATCCATTGTTTATTGAAAATAATATTAAAACATGGGAAAAGTATTAAGACAAAAATATTTCTTTGAAACATAGGAACCGTTACAAGACATGAACATGAAATGCCTTCCCTATGGCAACTATGGTATAGTTTCAATGTCAAAAAATTTATACAAATAGAAGTTTTTGACCCCAGTTAATCCCATTTTCGATAAAAAAAAGTCCATCAGAATTAACAGTTACATTTTTTTTTTCAATAAGATTTTCTCTCTTTTATTAAATCCCATCATCATCAAAAACTACATTTTTTACCTTCATAATTTTGCAAAATCATTTAACATAAATGAGATTTCACCAATTATGTATTAGCATTAAAAGATTATACCAAAGTAATATTTTATTTTAGACATGTTTTTGAGTCCCATAAAAGTAAAAAAAAATAGTGTTACATTGAAAATGCTTCAGTCTTCTTAGATTTAAAACAAAATGGTTACTATGACTTTTTATTGTATATTTAAATTCATGGATAATTAACATCACCAATTTTGAATCATAGCATTATATTAAAATTGTGATTTGGTCCAAAACCATTATGACTATTTTCTAAATGGATCTAATTCGGTCCTTGCAGACTGGCTCTACCCACTAAACTCGATTTGAACTGATATTTATGAAACTGCTGTTGAGATTAAGTGTGTTTTTAAAAAAATAAATCTTGCTAAAATGACGTCATAAAAAATATTTTAGGCACTGAACCTTTTACTTCGACTCCTTATTTGTTTTTTTGTTTTTTTTGTTTCTACCCAGTACTATGCCTGTAGATAATGTTTTATTAATAAAATTTATAGAAATAAAATATATTTCAATTTGAAAACCAGATATGAGAACTTTTTTACAACAATGCTTAGTACTACAACTAACGATAAACTTTGTTTTATTGCCTGAGACTGTAGTATTGACTGACATATCAGTACGAGTTGATCTGGAAATAAATTACTTAAAACGTTAGTAAAGCTATTGTTCCTATGATTTCTAAACAAAAACATACTAAAATATGTATTTATAAGTTTGAATAAAATGTTTATGTGTTAAATTTATGAAAAAAAATGAATTATTCATTATTGTTATTTTTGTTTTAGTTACAAGAAGAGTTGACAATACTTCTAAAATGATCAATTTGGTTCTGACATCTTTCAAATGTATTCAAAAATACTGAGTTCAAACCGATCCCATAACAAGATAATAATTGTTCTTTAAAAAAAATGAGCATGACATAACGATAAAAAATTAGTGAAGAAAATTTGTTTAAAAAATCAAATGTAATTCAAACACATTTTTGAAAAAAAAATCATCCTCGCTTGCTTTTGTGCTGACAAACTATACATTTTTTTTATGAAATTGGAATTACTAAAGTCATGGATTGTAAAACGGTTTTATTTTTCGTACAAAGTAACATGACAAGGGTCTGTCTTATCAATACACCTAACAAATTTATATGACATTATTATCAGTTTTTTTTTTGTACAAACCATACAGAGTGAAATATATTCGTAGATATGATTGGATGTATATAGTATTGAACTATTGACTGCAGCTGACTAAAGGTTGAAAAGTGAGCCTTAATTCGAATTTTGGAGAAATGAAATAGTAAAGATCTTAAAATTAGGTATATGAACATCATTCATTTTTTTTTTTTTTTTTTGGAAATGAAACTTTCAGTTCAATTCATTCATGGATCAATTGCAAATATGTATCCTATATTTATTGTAGGTACTCAATCAAAGAATTTTGTTAAAAATCAACTATGTTCTATCCAGTAGAGGGCCCTCGAATCATCGTTTAAAGACCTGTCACATCCCTACAATTAAAACATACATACAATGTCATTAATTGACAAATTTCATCATTCTTTAAAGAAATAAACTTTATAAATCGTTTATTCGCACACTTATTTTTGCGTAAAAAAAGAAATGGTATAAATTAATGATTTGGTGGCACTTAAAACGAATGGTTCATAAAAAAAAAGTTTGCAATATTGTAAAGTATCTATATGATTAAGACTTTATATTATAATATAATTTTTATCTTGAGGGGAATATGTTTTAAACACATAATTAGATTGAGAATTATAGTTTTTGATATATTATTATTTTTTTTGATTTTCCAAGTAAGTTGAAACAACTCCTTACATATGTATATGCATGATAATGTAAAAAAAAAAAGTTTTATCTTGCATAATAGAGATGAATTTTTATTTTTTCCTTCCCTAAACTTTTACGTTTCTACAAAATATAAGAAAGGATGCAGAAAAACGTCAAAATAGGCAATAGCAAATTAAAAGTTTTTTTAAAACTTTGATAGGGTTTTAAACTGCATATACTTAACAACAACAAAAAAAACATTCGTTTAAGTATAACTTTTATATATTGATGCACATATCCAATTTTTGTAATATGAAAGTAGGTGTCTATCTATCTATATATATTATATATGTGAGGGGGAAAAATATATATATATGTAGACTTTTTCAACATTTCTAATAAATAAAGCAATAAATTGAGTCAAATTTTGCAGTTTATATATTTTTTAAATACCAAAATAACATTAAAAAATATTGATGTTCATGTCTCATGCGCTACGTGTTTAAGATCTGCTCTATGACACAATATTAAATCAGGGAGTCAATAATGGTCAACAGTCAAAAATCCTTGGGGGTATAAGTATGTAGAATAAAAGTCATTCATTTCTACACACTAATTTCAAATCTGTAATTATTTTTTTTAGAGAGTCCGACGGTTTTCAAGAAATCGGACTCTACTTTTGTAGCTTTTTTGGTCCATTTTCCAACTTCAACTTTTATTTAAGCCTAGAAGGATACTCATTTGGTTCATTAAAAAATAACGAAAATGCTAGTGCATTTAATGCAGATCCAATTTCAGTCTTTGTTTTGACCTAAAGGGACTCTTAGGGGCGTAGGGAGTAGGCCCAAAAGTCGGCTAAAACATTTGTACTTAAATAATTCTTTAAATATTTCATAAAATAGACTCATTAGTAGAATGAGAACCGCAGCTTTCAAACAAGATGTCAAACACCCGATAAGAGTCCTTAACTTTGAAGAAATTGTCCATCTAAGTCATTCAATCAATTCATTCAATTTTGATCAAAAATTCGCCAGAAATCTAATTTACACATTTGGATGGACAATTTCTTCTGTGATAAGGATTCTTTTCGGGGGCTTTACATCATGTTTGGAAGCTGCGGGTCTGTTACTAGCCCCTTTGAGAATAGAGTGTCGTCACTGTAGAAGCCTGTCATTTTTGGGGGTATAAACAATTCAATTTTAAAAAGATTCAACATTTATTTCTTTAAAATTCAGGGAATTAATGAATTAATACATTACTAATGACAAATTTACAGTCTTTTTATTATATGAACATCAGACCCTAATATCCAATAATATGTTTTTTTGCTTTTTAAATCCATTTAAAGAAGTTTTCTTTATTTTTGTTTATTTTGTTTTTTTGAACCTTTCTCCATTTTATTTAATAAATATGCATATCAACGATGTATCCTGACAATGAGGTCTCTTCAATTTATAACACAATCTGTAACGTGAATGAAAACGATTTATTATTTACCAACATTTGTTATTTATGACTGATATTTCATAAAATTGTTTTTCTATTTTTATCATAAAATTTTATACTAAAAAAAGAAACCATATAATAGTTCCTATAATTTTTTTCCCTTCAACATATTTGTAGATACGTTTGACTGTTTTATAACTTTATAAAACATTGGGTAGAAAAAATTAGAAAACCATTTTAATTTGATTTTTTTTTTTTAAATTTAATTGTCTATCTTTAATTTGCAATATATTTTTTAAGAGAAAAAAAATATAATTTTCAAAAGTCCAACTATTTGAATATGCATATATCACAACGATATTCTCAAAGCACCAAAATATCCCATCCATTTTATTTATTTTCAGCTGTATATTTGTATTTTAAAATTAGTAGAACAACACCTGTTAATATCTATACTATTAGTTAACAAAGATAGTTCAATAGTTGAAGATAATTAGTACTTAGCCTACAGTTAATTTTGAGTTATATATACAATAAAAATTGAGAATAGATCACGTCTTGACTATTGGAGAATTATTATATTAGAGCACTGAGCCTCCGGTTTGGACCAAAAACGATGACAAAAAAAATGTAGAAACAATGTTTTTTTGATATTGAACTTTGCGGACCAAAAATTTAATCTAAAGAGTCATGGAATTACTCAAAGATGTATTTTCATAATAAACAAGTAAGCAGGGGTGTAACTATGTATAATATTTATTTGCGCTCAAGAACCTTCGGATTTGCAAAGAAAAAAAAAGTGCTTATGTGGCTCTTAAAGTCAACAATGGATCTTTTTACATTGAAAAAGAGATAAACTTAGTATGTTTAAATAATAAATTGCAAAATTTTCGTTTCATATCAATATTAAATAAGATATTCATGTTTGAGTTTCATTAAGGTATGAGCATAAAATGCACATTTGTGGATATATTGATTCTTATCATAGTCATCATTTTTTTTTAAACATATTTTTCATAGTCTGAGGTCCATTTTTGCTCATTCTTCACTCCATAATAATAAGTTGTTCAAACAAAAAAATATCTTTACTTGATATCTCTCTTTTTGACAGTTTTATCAAATTTGTGTTCTACATAGTCCTACATTGAACGCTTATCAAACATCTTAATTGGTTTTTTGGCTATATTTTTTTTTTCTCCTTCACAGTAGTAGTAGTATTTTAAGTACAGAAATTAGGTCAAGCATTTTGTATATATATATATTATATAGAAAGCATGTCTCTGTAGCTTTTATTATTAAATAATATTTACAGAAATATGAAGTATAATTACATGCTTTATGTATGTTATTAAAATTGCAAAAACACGCCATGTTCTTTTTAGCAGAAAAAAACCCATCAGACTCGCCTGTTAAAATATACATACGAAATACGCAGTGACTCAGGGCCAAGGCTTCTTGGTGACGTCCTAAAATTCAGTCTCATACAACTTTAAGCAATAAATACTATTGGTGTGTATCTGTTTTCCCTTGGGTCGAATGTCAAATAACCATGAGACTACATACCAAACAACTTTTTACCTCTGTTTTAGTTGTAAATCCAAATCCAAATGGACACATGAATGATTTGCAATAATACTTATTAAAATATAGAGGTCGCAGTTGTCAAGCTGGACACCTCAAAGTTCAGGCAAGCTTGTACAAAAGGTATATAATGAAGTGGATAAAAACTGAATGATTTATATAGATGCGTACCTCAAAGACAGCCTGGACATTGGGGCTGAAAAAAAGTATCTTATGATCCAAGGGGGTTATGTGTCAAAAATAGTCTCAATAAATGTAGTATAGGTTACATGTTTTTGAAACTTCAAAAAAAATCTTATTGCAAATGTAATCTAAAAAAACAAAAAACAACCAACGCTCATAGCAAAATACAACATACGCAATCATGCTATATGCAAAAGTTTTTTAAGCAAAAATTAACTATTGATTATAGTAAAAGCACTGCGGATATCTTTGATGTGGACAAAATGTTTTGATTCATATAATATGTCTGATTGTATCATATTTAATTATTATTGACATAAACATTTCTGTAATTATCATAAAGTTATATAATTACATAAGATACATTGCAATTACGCTATTTTTACTTCATAAGTCAATGAAGCATATGAGCATTGTTTTAACCCTATAATCATCAGCAATCCACTGTTGCATCAGGTAATTTAATAGGCACTGACCCCAATTAACATTTAATACTTTTCCTTCAAATGACTATTGATCTTTTAGAACAGAGAACTTTTAGAAATAAAATATTTAAGCTAAAGTTTGATATTTATATATTTTATTTGGTCAATTAGGTATATATTTTAACAAGATCAATGTCAACATAGTACGGTATTTCCGATGATTTTATTTGATATTATACGTCAAATTTACGTGATTAATTTACGGATCAGGATTAATTTAAGAAAGGTTATTTTTAAAAAAAATTGTTGTAAATTAGAAATGAAAAAATGAATAGTAAATTTTTGATTATTTTTATTTTTGATGGGGTTGAACTCATGAAAACATTTACAAAAATTAATTTTCATTATCAATAATACATATTTTACTTACTTGATATGTGTGCAGCTATCCAATATTCATAATCCTCAATTTTATTTCAATTCAACGTGTTTGTTTATGTAAAAAAATTCATCTCTTATTCCTTTGTGTACCACTTAGGTACTTTTTTCTTTCTTTCACTATTAATTAATTACTCGTTTATTTTTGTGTAGATAGTTCATACAGAGAACGGATAATTAATTAAGAATATTTAACAAATCTACTATATAATTACAGTACATAAATATATGTATCACTTATTTTATTAACTAAATGCACTTATAGTTTAATTAAAAACTATATTATGTAATCATGTATTAGGAGTAATCATATTTTGTAAGAATGATAGGATCGATTTGATAAATCCAGATTACTTTAAGTCTCATCGAAAAAAAAAATAGAGAGAGAGAGAGAGCACTCACTAATGAAAATGGGAAACAAAGTGAAAAGATCCAATATTTGACTAAACTCACATGGTTGACAGATCTAAAGTAATTATAAGCTTACTTGATTACACAAAGACCACAATTTACGCACCTACAATCACTGAAAAAAGGATCCAGGTCCATAAGCCAAGGGTTGACAAGAAGAAGATTTACAAATCTGTTGCTCGTCTAAAACTAACTTTGAAAATCCCTATAAGTGTCTCGGTAAAAAAAATGCAATTGGAGTCGTGAAACTGTCTCCAAAGACATCAATGACAGTCTTACTAACACTACATCTTTAGAAGAATAAAAAAATATAAAGGTCACTAAAGTCACAAATACTAGAAAATTATTCAACAAAATGAAGTTCAATGAAAGAAGAAGGGTCCTTTTCAGCGATGAGAAGAACAAAACCCTGGTTGAACATTCTTCAATATGACTTTGGGTCTGATTGAGGAGTGACACTGGGCTGCCATCTTTCCCACTGATTTGGTGAATGTCTGTAAGTCTTTACGATCCCATAATTGGCCGAAACATGTTTCTGAAATATTGATTAGTTCATATTTACGAAATAGGATGATACTATTTGGAATTTTCCCTTCTCTTGATTTAAGATGTTTTTTTTTTTTTGATAAGAAATAGTCATAACATATTTTAAATCCCAAATTTTCATTATTCGTAGTAAAACTTTTTCTCAAGAATTGAGTTCATGTTTCATTGGAATTTATTTGCACAAAAATTAGTTCATTTAATTTTTCACATTTTTGCCCCAAATTTTGCAAAAATAAAAAGTTTTTGTTAAATGTGTGTCATGCTCTCTGGATATATTATATGTACTTCCACATTAAATACCAAATAAATGATTAAAAGCAAATATGTTCTTTGCTTTTTAAAACTTAGCAATGACAAAGTTGGAAGAAGCAATCAGTTTTGCATACGGTGTACTTATAAAATTGTTATAATAACAATAATAAGAGAGGGAGAAAGCTTTTGAAGTACAGGAAATAAGTACGACGTGTCTGTTGCTAAAGAATAGTATGTGACATACATATGTGCAGTGTTTCTCAACCTTTTTTCCCTTTCGGAACCCTCAAAATATATCCCATGTCTCACGGAACCCTTGCGTAAAAAATGATTAATACCATACTTTCTCATCTTATATATCCCAAATGTAAACGATTAATTAGTTCTCTTAAGAGCCTGGCTTAGCAATAGGTCACTATAAAAAAAGTCAAAATTCTGGTGACAAAGTTTTACCACACTGTAGAAAAAGACTGAAAATTGTAATAGCTTATATAATCTCATTTTTCTCGCAGAACCCTTAAAGACCGTCTGCGGAACCCTAGGGTTCCGCGGAACCCCGGTTGAGAAACGCTGCATATGTGAATATCACTAAGAATCCCTCAATTACTTACATGGTATACGAACCCTGTTAACAAACTTTATTGTTGTTATTAAATTATGAATATAAAATAATTTTTTTATCGATGATCTATTTTTTTTTATTATTATTATTATTAAAAAATAAATGCATAAAAAAGCTTTGTCTACATAGAAAGCAATAAAAAAATACTCCCATCGCGTTAGCAACTCGTTGGATCATAAACAATAAATTACTAAAAAAGTTTAATGCATTCAATTCCTATTGGTAGAATATTATAAATCTATAAGGTTTATTTTTATCTAGTCAAACATCTGCTCTGGTAACTTTGAAAATGTAATATATATTCGTAGGACCAAAGAAGGAATGATGAAAAAATGCTGTGACAACGTATATGGAATTTAATGCTTTTTTATCTTTTCTTTTTTTTTAAAGAAAGAAAAAAGAAATGCAGTCAATTCTTATCCTAAGCAATAGAGGCTTTAAAAAAAGGTCTTCATATATTTACTTATAAATATAAAAGACAAACAAAGAAGAAAATTATATTTTAAGAAACAATTTGATCTTTTAAATATATCTAATAACTAAAAAAATATATGATCATCCGTAAAAGCATGAAAATTTAGATTTTAAATTTCATATTATAAATCTGTCAACAATTAATTAATAAAATTAAAGTCAATAGACAACTTAAATACAAACTTGTTGTAATTGGCAGTCTAACTTTTTTTCTTCTTCAAATAAGTTTTGAGTAGGCATAAGCTTAATTCTTATCCGGCATTAACATAAATTTACTTTTCAATTATTATGCCTATGGGTGAATGGCTTAAATAATTAGATAAAAAGCTTAGTCTAATTTAATTTGTAAAAAGATAGCAAATATATAACAGAAGCCAAGAATGTACTAAATACATTTGTGTGAGGAACAAAAATAACACGTTATTAATTAAAGTTGAGTGCTCTAATTTTTATAAAAGACATTTTCCAATAATCGAATTTTGGAATAGGTTATTTGGAGTTACAAATAAGAAAAAAGTAGTAATTAAATTTTTCTATTAGCTCATCAGAACAGCAACTTCATAAGGTCAAATTGTGAAAAACAAAATCAAATATGTTTCTACAAATTCATATTCCAGTTTGCATAACGGTGTCGCTATTTTACTTAATTGAATCAAAACTGAATTGTGAATTAAACTTGTATATTAAGCAAATTTATATACTAGCTAAATATACAAGCACGACAAGCTTTTTGTGCACTCGCAACCTTAATTTCCAAAAGAAACAGAAAAAATGTGAAAAAACAACTGGTATCTACCCTTTTGTATGTTTCTTTGTTACATTATTTAAATATACTTAGTATACATTGATAAATTCTACCAATTTTACAAATCCATCGTGAATACTTGTTTATCATTCAATAATTCAAAAAAAAAAAAAAAAAGGTGCGCA
Organism: Lepeophtheirus nordmannii; assembly: GCA_963680855.1. NCBI lineage: Eukaryota > Metazoa > Arthropoda > Copepoda > Siphonostomatoida > Caligidae > Lepeophtheirus > Lepeophtheirus nordmannii. Next base: position 1,521,263 of record OY804518.1, read on the forward strand.
ATCCTTAATTTACGTAGAGTCAGCTGCTTTAAATCAGAAGAGTCAACTGGTGAAAAAGAGCTGAAGGGAGGAGATTAAAAACTGGGAGGAAGCATCTGTTAAAAAATCAGCTGACCATTGATTTAATATTATATGCAAGAGAGATCATCCAGTTTATCTACCTCTTACTAGGAAAACAAAACTATCAAATATCTTCGCATCGTAGAGCGAGTAGGGATGGACATTTTGTTGAGGTAAGAGAGCATGCCCGCAATTACTATCTGGTACCTCTACTTTTTTTTGTCTGATTGTTATTTGACAAATTAAATACTACTCAAAAACTGTTTGAAAACTCAAAGGATTGAAGGGAATTTGAAGAGTCAGAAATCCATGAGAATGAGCTTACTTTTTAGCATGATCACCTTCTTCAATACAAAGGGGTCACAATCTCTCCTTCGGCTCATCTATGGATTTATTTAAAAACAGCCAGGATGTGGCCATTCTAAATCGAAAAAACTTTTGTGTATGAGTCATTATGTAATTTTTCATAACAGGCTCGGAGTTATTTATGAAGTCTTCATCGGTAGGGAGACTCAACCTTTCGTATCATCTTACTACTATTAGGTGCAGAGAGTTTCTGATGTTCCTAGGTAGGATTTATTCATTCTTGAAAAAAAAAAAAAAAGATTCTTTTGAATTATTATAGATATTTTATTTTTTAATATACAGAATTTTCACAATAAATTTATACAGAATTAATTCCAATTTAAATTATGATGAATATCATTTTTTAGGCACTTTTTTATTTGTGAGAGGCTATGAAGACCCTTAACTTCACTTTATAAGTATAAGTAATATAAAAATTATTTAGTTTTGCACATTGATTAAAGATTTGTAATTATTTTTTTCGAGAATTCGACGGTTCTCAGACCCTAATTTTTTTAGCTTTTTTTGGCCCATTTTCCAACTTCAACTTCAATTTAAGCCGAGAAAAATACTCATTTTGTGCATTAAAAAATAATTGCCCGCTTGTGTATTTAATGCAAATTTCATTCCCAGTCTTTGTTTTGACCAAAAGGGACTCTTGGGGGAATAGGCGGCGGGAGTAGACCCAAAAGTCGGCCAAATCCTTTGTATTTAAATAACTCCTGTAATATTACGTGAGATGGATTAATAAGGAGCGCATTAAAGAGCTGAGCCCCACAGCTTTCAAACAAGATGTCAAGCACCCGATAAGAATCCTTAGTTAAGAAGAAACCGTTCATCTAAATGTGTAAATTTTCATTCAATTTCGAGCAAAAACTCGCTAGAAATCACAGACTCACGGCAGAGCTCTTTCAAATTTGTTGACCTGTGTTATCATTTATAAGCATAGAACATATCAAGAGGAACGATATCAAACTATGTAGGTCCAGATACTCTGTCTTCATCATCTTAAAGCTTTTTTAAGTCATTTGATAAGTCAGTAATTTTTTTTACAGAAAGCCAAATAAGAAAAGACCAAATTTGACCCTGAGACTCCTAACTGGACTAAAGCGCTTAATTTATACTAATCACGGAAGGCAACATACTGATTTCACAAGGTAGTCGTCACACAGGACCTTTAATTGAAGTTTTACTTGATGAAGAAGACATAAATTTTCGATTGAATTATATCTAATAGATTTTAACTTTGTATATCAATGTTCACATGTTTCATTTTTATGAGCTAAAAAATCACATAAATTGTATATTTATATGAATATCTTGGCAACGGTACATCTGATTCAATAAATATTTTATGAGATTGATACAATTTAAGTACATAAAACTCAAAAACCGTCTCAAAAAAATTGATGAATATTTAGTGAAGTTCTGAAAGTATATCTTCAAATAACAAATATCAACGTATAAACTTTTTACAGTCATATATATTTTGTATATCCTTCAGAAGATATTTTTGGCTGTCTATAATAATAAAATCTCGTAAATTATTTTTTAGACATACATACATAAATTAAGAGATAAACAGTGAAGTTTTAAATTTATTTGGAGCAACAAAAGGGTTTTAACGAAAGATTCTTTTAAATTTTGTGATGCACAGTTAATTTTTCTTCTTCTCATAAATGCAACTATGCGTAAAGTCTTATTTATATAACATTTTAGATATACATAAAAAGACACTTAAATATACATAACCTATTATAAATATATCCTAGATCTTTATTAACAAACATGGATTGAAAAACGTAAGGCCTTCATGTTTTTTTTTTTTTTTTTTTCACAATGGCGTCAAAATGAGGGCCAGAAAAATAAGGATTTACACAGTTAGTACTTCCGTATAATGATACAAAATTATTAAAAAAGCAAATTACTGGATAATTAACGTTTTAATACAGACAAATCTATTCAAGAATTTATTTAATATTTTATTATTACGTATTATAAGTTTTGAATTAATGATATAAAAGATAAATTTTCTTCATTCAGAGTTTTTATTTATTTCATATGTCAATTGGTTTGTATAAAATATATAATCTAAATAATATGAAGATAAGATTAAATTTAATCGTACTTTTTAGTCTAAGAGAAAAAGTGTATATTGATATTTTTATAATCAAATATTTCCCTTCTATTTTTATCATATTTTAAATCCATTTTTTAACGTTTATATTTAGATACATAATCTCAACAAAAAAAAAAACCACACTCTTGAAATAATAAAAAATACTTGAAAAATATATATTTAACCAAAAATTGGAAAGACTTGTATAATAAATTATTAGTTAGAGTCATGAAGGAATGTATTGCGGATCAATAAACTAAAAATAAACAAGTCAAAATGGTATTATGTTAATACTATTGCTTAGATACTTCCAAAATATAGGGAATGCTTTGATTTATAGATGGTATAAATATACATACAATTTAAATATTGATCAAGTTTGAATTATTAATTTTTTTTTGTTGAGAATGTGTTTGTTTTCCTTTACAGGATTTAAAATTAATTTTTTAATATGAATGTATTCCTATAGATCAGCGTTTCTCAACCTTTTTTCCCTTTCGGAACCCTCAAAATATATCCCATGTCTCACGGAACCCTTGCGCAAAAAATGATTAATACCATACTTTCTCATCTTATATATCCCAAATGTAAACGATTAATTAGTTCTCTTAAGAGCCTGGCTTAGCAATACGTCACTATAAAAAAGTCAAAATTCTGGTGACAAGATTTTACCACACTGTAGAAAAAGACTGAAAAGTGTAATAGCTTATATAATTTCATTTTTCTCGCGGAACCCTTAAAGACCGTCTGCGGAACCCTAGGGTTCCGCGGAACCCCGGTTGAGAAACGCTGCTATAGATACTAACAATAAATACAATGCATTTATTTTATGATATATTATTATTTATTTATTTCTTTTTTTTTTTTTTTGTATCTTAAAAATAGATTGGTATTATAGAAATGACAAGATCCTCAGAGCATAATTCAATAGAGCTTTCTAAAAGTGTCGTTGTGCGAGTGGAAAACAATGAATCCGTTTCTTCAGAAATCATATATGACCAAAAAAATTTGAAGAATAGCACAAAATCAAATCCCTTCACTGGAACATCCTTTACTCGCAATGATAAAAATGGATTTCTTCAATCCTTTCGCAGAAAAGAACCAAGGTTTGAAAAAAAAAAAAAAAAAAAAAATTGACAAATATCAAGACTATAACGTATTTGTAGACTTGACTCTGTTATATTTATTGTTGACAGACAAATGATCTGCAAACTTACATACAATTTAAAAACTGTTGTCCCTGAAAATGAGACAATCTAATGGTTACTATTGTAGTTGGATGCATTTAAAATTCATGCATGCATTTAGTAAGCTTTATCCTCCTTTCTTTCTTTCCCAATGGAATGAATTAACTTTAAATCCATTGAGACTTATGATAGAAATGCACTATTTATAATCATGTTTATTTTTAAACTACAACTAAAAATCAAGAGTTTTGTATATTTTTTGATAAAAAGCACACGAGACTTTCCTTTTTGTGTGTATGCATACATAAAATAAGTTATATAAATAAATTTTAATACCAGTTCAAAACATACTTTTTCCTTAATGATAGTAATGAATTTCTATGGGTGAGTCAGTCGAGATATTTTGGCAAATAAATATCTCGAATCAAAAAATCATTTTTTTAATCATCAAAATTTATTTCATTCAACATTTTCTTTTCAATTTTTCAAACAATTACACAAGTTTTATTAAGCCAATAACTATAGAGAAATAATTGCTGAGTTTGTATATGCTATTAAAATTTAAATCGGATGATCGATTTCTTGAATAGTAAGTTATGTATCTCGAGAAATAAACAAGGGATTTTCAAAATTTTAAAAGAATACAGTCTGGAATGTTCATAGTAACTTTTTTGGTTTGAATAACGTGTCTCACAATTACATTTTAGTCATCATCTTTCAGACATTTTAAAAAAAGAAAAATTCGATTTTAGCTGTAATTTGACAAAAACATTTATCCCATTCGAAATTCTAAAAAAATTAAAATTAAATTTCCTGGTATTTTTTGTTCGAAGTAGTATAATTTGTTTATGCATAAATTATGGTATATTATGATATAATTTGCCACAGATGTTTGTTAACTATGTGCCAACTTAAAAAGATAAACTGTGTCCCTATTGGAATCCCAAAAAAATTAAATTCACATTTCTCGATATTTTTGTCTCATGGTTGTATAGTACAGTGTCTCATTTTTGCAACACAAAGGTTTTTTTCTGCTGGAGAGCACCAAAATAATGTTTTGTTTGTAAAATGACAGGTTTTTCATGCCATTTTTGATAAAATAAGGATGTGTGATGACTTCAAAGATGGGAAATAGGTATTTTTGATCAAAATTGAACATTTTCAAAGTCTTGTACGTAGCATTTCAACACCTGTCAGAACATGAACATTTATCATCATGAAAGGGTTTTTTGTTTGTTTTGAGCCACATGACCTGACAATCTGTATTTTATATATTATATTATGAATTGCTAATTGCTATTGGTGGATCCTAAGGTATTTTTCAGGAGCTAAAGAAGCAGGTTTTTATAGCAAAAAAAAACCATTGCACATTAAAAAAAAATATATCACAAAAACAGATAAGTTATTCTATTTTCATTCTATTAAAATAATTAGCAAATTATTATTATTTGTCTATAATCAGATATTTCCAGAGATGTTTCCTTCTTTTTTCCTTTCCTTTTCAATTATACACAAGTTGAAAATGTACTGAGTAGAGGATAGCAATGTCATGTACATGTTCTTATGTAACTATTATAATTATTGGTTTCATATTTCCTTATCTTCGAGCTTGATACTTTAATTCTCATCAAATGAGATTTTTAAAATGTTATAGTTTTCATTCATGAATTAGAGGAGTTCTTTATATCTTTTCATTCATTGCCTCATCCAACAAGTACTCCGCTAAGAGTAAATAATTAATTATTATTAACAACAATAAATAATGGACTTTTAATGTAAAAAAAAAAAAATTAAAAAAAAACATAACAAAAGAAATTCAATTTAAGTGGGCTGTCAAAATGACTGTTTAACTGTTCTAGACACTTTATGCGCTTGATCGTTCTACTGTATTAAAATAATATTCAAGATTTTACTCAAGAATAATAATAATAAATGATTATTTCAACTTACTTTTGCTATACGATTAAACGGAGATCATTATTTTAATTTTATTTTTTATTAAGGATTAATTAATTATTGTATGATGAGTCAACATTTTGCCTTATTTAGAAAAGCATCATTAAACACCAATAGTGTATGTATTGAGAGGACATGTCGATTAAATTTTCATCATTTGCCATTTGTTTATACCATTGTGCATTCAGGTTGGTGTGAAACTGTTTTGTGATAAACTTAACAAAGTTCCCTTTTCAAAATTAATAACAAAACACAAATTATAATTTACCAGGTGTTTGGATAGTTTTGCTCTACTTTAATAATGTACGCTTATCCAAGTCAAAGGTGATTCTTGATATATTTACATACATAGATTTGACTCGCTTTTTCAATTATATCTTAGCGTTGATTCTGTGTTAAAATCAATTGTGTTGCATTGCATTTCATTTTTATACGAATAGGGCTGACGATAGCACAGAAATAAAGAATTTACCTCTCTAAATGAAACACTCTAATGAAGATATTTACATTATTTTAAAATCAATATATTTATTTTTTTTTAAATCACTTCATTTTAATTAACATAAAAACAGAAATAAAATATTTATTCGTCAAATTATCTTCCTTATTTTTTATGGATCTGAAGCTAACATTCCCATTTAATTAATGATATGTTGATCCTCAAATTGGTAGTGTGCGAAATAGAGGTCGTTAAAAAAAGTTGTGAAATGTATCATCTCTCCCTACTAAGAGGGAGAGTTGATACACTACGTCATTTAAGTTGATATATTTCAAAATCAAATCAAATGTGAAGTTTATCTAATTATACCTTTTTATACATAAAAAGTACTTTTTTCATTTTTGGATTTTGCTTCATCCTCTTTTGTATCTGTTCCTTTTGTGTTGCAAGTTCGTTGTGTTTGTACCTACACTAGTAAATACTAATATGAACGCAACAAATTATTTTAACTTGATCTTTCATTTTTAATATTGTTTTTATTGCATAAGAGGAAGAGAATATATGTATCAACTCTCCTTTTTCAACTGTATCATTTCTCCTGTCTTGGGCTTTTTATTTATTTGCTTTGTTTACAAAAATAAAAGTTAAAAATATTTAAGCATTTTCGAAATGTTTTCCTACTTTTATTTGACTTTTGAATTGAAATTGAATACCTTTTATCAATTTTATCGATAATTAGAATCTTAAAACCTTATTGAACAGCAATATATTTCATCTTCATGAAGTATTTGGATTCCAGGAGTCGTTTGTGTCCCTTAGAATGTAAACTTAAAAAACATATTTTTGAAGTATTTCAAAAAATATTTATAATAAATGTTTCGCGCATAATAAGTACTTTTTTATAGGTATATTATAGGTATGATAATCAAAGGACATTTTGCACTTCTCCTTGCTTGGAAACACTGAATCATTCTAGCCGAAAGCGTTACTAATATTTTAGTCAGATACATTACAAAAATTAAAATATATATTTATATCAAAAGTTGATATTATACTCTGTATTCTAATGAAAATATATTTTTTTCAAATAAATGTATAAAATTAAACGTAAAATCTGCCATTATATTTTACAACCCTTGCAAGCTTTGACTTAAAATTTACTTAGAGTGTAGATGTACCAAATTTAAAGAAGTAACTAAAAAAAAATTGTACCCAAATTGTAGAGTAGTTTTTTAAGAACAACTGTAAACACCAATTCTTGCACCTTTTTGCCAACTTGTAGAAGATGTTATCTGTCAGTTTGTACCGAAAATTCTTTCGAAAAAAGAGATCTGACAGTAGATTCAAATCTTTTTTTATGTCAGATTGCTTTTAAATTCAACCCTATAAAAAAACAGCTGATTTCCGTTCAAAAAATGTCATTTTTCAAACTTTAAAGGGCTTGAGAGGTCATACAAATGGCCCTTGAAGGAACAAGCTCACCAATTCCCATTTTTTCATAAATATGCATCAAAAACTTATTTGGTGCAGACAGATAATGGATCGACCCGGGACAGCCTTATAATCATTTATCAATGGGTGGGCCCACTCATGAAAATATTCATTAATAAGTGGGTATATCAACTCTCTTTCCATTCGCCCATGTGGTTAGATGACTGACATGGAGTAAGGTCATAATCTCAAAAACTTTTGGCCTGAGCAATAATTCGCTCATTTTCGAAGATTCGAACCATATGAGATATGAGAAAATGTCATTTTATACTATACAAATATAAAGTTTTGAACTCAGATCCATACTTAGACCAAAAACTACCTTTTTCCTTCTTTTTTTTTTTTTGTTGAAAAATAAGAAATTAACAAGTAAAATTTGTTATTTTCATTTCCTAAAAGGACCAGACAGAAACCTTTATCGTGCAAAAGATTGCCAATCACTTAAATAAGCATTGACCAGATGTCTTAACATTGTGTTTTTTTTTGTTTTTTTGTTAAATAGTGTTTAGGAATTTTCCCTAAATTTTATAACTCCAGTAGCCTCATCTTTCACCAGTTATTTAAACTATTTTATTACAAAAAAAAGTATTCCGTTAATATTAGTCAAAGCTAAGATTTTGAGCTTCGATATTAAAGTTTTAAGGGTCGAAACCAAGACTAAGGCTTTAAATTTGAGATGAATACCTAGATCGGAGATGTGAGGACCAAGATTTTCATAAGGTTAAGACTCTGACCACCAAATTTTGTGTTTTTGAGACCTGCTTCGAAAAACACATCACTACTTTTTTTGTATCAAATCTTGTTTTTAAGTTCTATTTCACTTGTTTTATAAATTTGAGTCAATTTTATTTTTTTTCAAATATGTACACGTATTTCCAGGAAAATTAAAATTTTTAATTCCAAATATAATTTTATATATCTTAGTGAAATCCTAAGATGAGGTTTTTTGTGTGGAGATTGATGTGATAATAAATAAAAATACCATGGACATTTGTACCATTTTTCTACAAAATTCAAACTTGTACACAACATTTACATGTGGAGAACATACAAAATTAATGAAGTAGACAATTATTTGTTACATTCCCCTTTCACAATCATTTTATCATTGTACCTAAAAACTTTTTACACTCTTAAATCAACACATGCCAAAGAAAACCTTGAATTAAAATGAATAAATTAAAAGCTGAAGGAATTGATTAAAAAATAGCCTCTATTCAAACATTTTCTTCGTGCAAATATTTAATATGTTCATATTTTATGAAAGAAATTTGGTATACGCTTCTGTATTTGCATATCTATGTATTTCAAAAGCATTACTTAATGTAATATTTTATAATTAAACTTGAATGATAATAAATTAAAAATGAAAAAAAATTATTTTCTAAAATAATTTTTTTTTTAAAGTTGTACATTTTAAAAAGCATATTAGACCTGCTTGATGATTTGTAACATACAAACGTTCTCAAAAAGTCACGTCCTTACTTCCAATACATTTTTAGCTAAAGCTGAATTTAAAAAAAAATATGTATGTGCATTAAGGTCTTTTAAAAATGGGTTTTTCTAGAAATAATCCAGATAGAATTGAGTTTAATTATAATATATTTAATGTTTCAAGACTCTATGTCAAAAACCCTTCGATACGCGAGGTCATTTTGTTAATAAAAATAATTCAAATTGAGTATTAGTATATTTTGATTTATAACATTTTTTTTTTCTTTCAAGGTGACCAACATCTAAATAAGTCCAAAATCTGGCTTTGCTTGGCCCTTTTATAATAGCAAAAATTGTTCAAATAAAAATAAAAAAAAATCCCTTTTTTTCTAAAATACTATAAATAACTGATAACTGTTTTTTTGCAATATTAGCCCTGGAGTAAACCTTGTAAGTAATTATGTCCTCATAATTTATTATAAATAAAAGTATGAGCTGTACATCATATATATTGAGTACAAGAGTCAAGAAGAGATTAATTCCTCTTCTTTGAACTCGTCTTTAAACAACGACATTCTCATCTACTTTCACACTCCTTCCAAACGGGCCAATAATAATTTTTATTCAAATGACTACAAAAGAGTCTAAATACCATTCCACAATAGTTGAGATGTAAAGAAAGACATTGAAAAAAGAGGAAAAAATTAAACTGTAGCCCCTGAGTTCATATAAGACAAATGATAGATCCATCTATATATATATATATATATATATATGATAAATTGTGAAAAGGAGTCTCTATAGTATTTTTCATATTTATTGGCGAATATATACATATAGAAAGCGAAATTAATGTAGATGTATGTATGATAGATAGTGAAAAGGAGTCTCTGTGGTATTTCTCATAAAACTATTATCATTGAGAAAAAAAAGTATGTATGTATATTTTTGCTCAATGAAGTTTCTTATTTTAAAACAAAGAAGTTTGATAAAAATCGTTACTTTTTATCTATATAAATAATTTAGTCATCTTATAACTTTTTTATTTTTTTAAAATTCAGTTTACTCTTAGTAGATACTGAACTTGTAGGGTCACCTAGGCCATTTTTTTAGAAAACACAAAGTATTTAGCATATTTTTTATTAATAAATTCATACATATATGTATTTTATTTATCAATTTTGGCCACAATTTCCCATCAAATCAAATTTTCAATTGGTTATATTCTATCCTGAATAAATAATATAGTTTTTTTTATATTGTATAGCCGATTGTGATTCAATTTGATTTTGGAGTCCATAGAGAACACACAATTTGTATATATACATATTTATATATATGTCAAGTCAACAAGAAACCAAGTTTATTTGAAATATTTCAAAAATGAGTGTGAACTGTTATCATATTATTCTTGAAGCAATTATCTTTCATTTAATTAAATAATGACTCCAATAATAATTGCAATTTAATTATTGGGAAAAAAAATACCGGCCACAATCAAGAATAAAAAACATCTGGTATTTCTGACTATATAGTAGTTACTATTACTATGACTCATGGTGAGCATGATAGCGGATGTAGTTTATCATTAATAGTTCTTAAAGAGATGAACTGGTTTTAGCCAACTCCCACTAAATAAATCTCTTGGGCTATGAAAAAGATGGACGTTCTTTCAGGGATCATATCGGCTCCATATGTAGTCGTAACATTTATCCGATTGCTCTATTGTGTGAATAACAATCCTTCATTTCTCAATTAAAAGTGACATTTTAGCAAAAACCTTGAGCAATAGGTCTTAAAATGACTTCGAAATATTTGGCCATTATATTTATGAAGTAAAAAACTACTTAAAAGTGGATGATTTTCTCCTTTTCAATATTGGAAAGCAAACTTTCTTTCTTATTGACTTGACAGATATGTAAGCAGATAATTTATTACTTATTTTAATATTAAATTATAATAAATATTTAAAGATTTTACAAGAAAATGCAACTCAGATTACTTTTTCTTTGTTAAAAAAAAGCTAATGGTAATTAATAATAGTTAATGAAAAAAAAAGTTTTTGTATGTATTTATATGATCACTATTTAAGTATTACATATAACAGTAATTAATGAGTAATGATTTATAGAGCTATTATTATTTTCCCTTCAACATCATAAAAAAACATTCAATGTGAACAAACAATACTCTACTGTTTGTATAAATATTGTCTATGTATTTTTCGACTTCTCTCTGTGATTTACAAATGTTTCATTTCCTAATTATGAGAAAAATCCATGAAAGAGAAGTTTTTTATACTCCAATATGTTTTTATGCCGAAGCTGACATAAAATCAATTTATAGTCATTTTTGTTCAAGATCACTTTATTCCAGATCAAGGCATTAAAAAAAGTAATGAAGCGCCGATATTAGCTTCACAGGATTTTCTTGACCATGAGACTCTCCACAAATCGTTCTCATACGCTACAACCTACTCAATACACATCATGATGCCCCAATTAAAAATGAACAGACCATTGTGTCTCACAATTTGAGGCTTTACTGTATCCTAATGGAGGTACATTATTGGAATTTCACCGTAAAATAAAATTCTTTTATATTTTTTTGTGTGTGTGTTTTTTTTAACTTTAAATATGAACATTGCATTTAGCACTTTTAAAAATGCCAATAATAAAAAAAGGAATTTATTTGAAATTTAATTCCAAATGCGTATAAATATCTGTTAAAACTAATTGAGTTACAACTTTTTTAGATAATAAAAGTATATATAAATATATTTAGAAAAATACTTAGATACCCCTATATATGTAATTTTGTATCTTTATTGTATTATAAATTCCTTAATGGAGATGATTGAGTATAATCAAATACATTAATCAATTAATTATATACATTAAGAAGTAAAAAGAGCTTTTTCCTGTTTTTTTTTTGTCACATAATTAAAGTCCTAGCTACTTTCGTCGATCTAAGTAAAATTTTATGAGCAACGTTAGATTTTCCTTCTTCAAAAACTTTGGCTTTCCTTATCTATATTGATATATATATTTTTTCAAATTATATTATATAAAATACAAATTAGTTCGGTTTGTTTTCAAAAGATGACTCTGACTGTTACAAATGTATCATAATGACAGATTGTTTTAGTGTTTTCAAAGAGGTTAAATATATCTCTATGAGTTTCAAACATAAAACCTTGTTTTATACGTATGTTGTTGAATATGTCAAATTTTGTGGTAACTAATTAGCATTTGCGGTAGGTTTTTTATATCTACTTTAATTGGAAGAAAAGTGTAGTTGAAGTGCATCAAATGCTTGCAGAAGATTTCGGTGACAATCTTCTAACTGATCAATTATGTAAAAAAAATATGGATTTGACGTTTCAAGAATTGTGATTTTATTAGCGTTTAAGACAAGCCTCGATCTGGAGTGCCAAAAAAAACTCAAAGACAAAGAATTGGAAACATTACTCAATGAGAACCAAGTTAAACGCAAAAATCGCTTCCAAAACTATTGAGAGTTACGCAACAGGATGTTTTCGTACGACTCAAATCCATAAGTTTTATTTGCAAGCAAAAAACCACAAAAAACAAACCGAACTACTTTGTACACTCAATACATTCAAAAACATATAAAAACTATTTATATTTCATTCAATAAGTAACTACTTGAAACAGGGAGCCTGACTAGAAAAAGTATTTGCCATGATTGATTAGGCTATGATGATTGATTTGAGTCAAAAATTGTCAATGCTTACATAACCAACAGTTATGTAAGCAAATTATTATTGTATCGTTAAGAGCTCTTGTCGGTAGTTAAATCTTCTCACAGTGAGTACTTTAAAATATTTTTTTTTCTGTCTCTCTTGCAGTGAAAAATTATATCAAATCTACATACATTGTAAATATGATGAATGTCTTCAGCCAAGAAAATCTACATAAATTTTAAGCCTCAAGGACAAAGACTAATATTTTTTATATCAAATGTAATACATAAAAAAAACTAATAAAAAGTGCAATAAAATGGTGTAAATATACATATATATATGTATATAATGAATGCATATACAATTATGTCGAGCAATTTGGACTAAATTGTATGTGTTCTAATGGAATTAACAGCAACATAAATAATAAAAAAAAAACAGATAGAGATGAAAAAAAAATTTATAGCAAATAATTCAAATCTAAGTTGCTATCAAAAGTGACATTCAAGGGACGATAAATATCTACAAACATAGTCTTCGTTATTGGCTTTAAAATTGTCTCAGGCACATTTTTGTACCAAGTGATGTCATTTGAATATAGTGTTGAAGGGATGGTTTTATTAAAAACATAAATGCTGTAGCATATTAATGAACCATAATCACATAAATTCATGTTATTTAAATAAATGGGTGATCCATGGCTCCTTGCTCCCATGGTTTTTCATAGGTACAAATCAATATAATTGCGACTACTGAAAGAAATATGTGTATATTTCTGAAAGTGAACTGAAAGTGCGAATATCTATCTACTTAAATGTATATCTAATTCCTAATTGAAATAGATAGACGTCATCAGAAGTCGAAAGATATAGAGAGAAGAAGTCCTTGAATACTGAAATCACTTGATCAGCTTATTTCGAATATTTGCATTCGCAAGTTAACCACATTTTTAGATATTAACAGGAACATAAATAACCAAAAAAGCAGATAGAGATGAAAACCACATCGTATATGTTGTAAATACGTTCATCTTTTTTTATTTTGTTTGAGTAGTGTTGGACTCCATTATAGCTGTAAGGACTTCCTACAAAAATGAATAATACTAAACAGCATTGATTCCCATTTTTGCTATTCTAATTTAAAAAAATAACCTAAGCATATAATTTAACATGACTTATTTTAAAATCAGTGTATCATGAATGGGATTCATTGTTGCCTCATTGAAAAAATGTTAAATTTTAAGACATACTCTAAAAGGAAACATTTGTACTTTGATTACTCTAAAGTATGTACTTCATTTTAAAAATTTTAGTCATTCATTAAGACTTGAAGGAACTTTCTTTGTTATATCTATTATTGAGATAAGTAATTACATTAGAACAATTTATGATGATTTTTAATTAACCCTTAATTAAAATATTTGTTATTTTTATAAACATTAAAATAAACATATGAATACCTCTAAAAATGTCAAAATAAATATCAAAAAAAAAACTTAACATAAACATTACAAGAATGTTTTGTTATTGTTTAATTCTAGTGAATCAAATTATAAATCAAAAGATTCTTTTCTAAAGAGAAGAGAGAAATTATTTGACGACTGGATATGATATTTCTATTTAATAGGGATGTATCGGTCTCAAAATTGGTTATGGAAAATCTACTCTATGGAAAATTACCCAAATGGAAATTATTAATACGGAAAAATATCCAATTTAATGTATTTTTCACAAAAAAAAAAATTGGGGAACTTTCCAACGGGAAGTTTTCTCAGAACGCTTAAAATTGTGTCGAACCCTCTAAATGTTAAGAATGTGTCTTAATGAACGATTTGTGCTAACACAAATAAATATTAATAGTTTTGATGACGTTTTCCTTCAAATTTCAATCTTTTTGTTTATTTATATTATGTCATTTCTTTCACCTTGAAGCATTTATAAAAGAGGAACTTTTTCCATTTTTTTGTCTTATATAATTTACTCACTAATTTACATATATGTATGTATGTTGACGACATAAGAGCTTGCATAAAAAATATTCTTTGTTCTTTTATTAACCCTTTGTTACTTTTTCTTCAGGTCATAGCTTTTTTGTTTATGCAACTCATGGAGTTTTAACCATTTTTAAAAGGATTTTTCATTACAAGTTATTCTTTATCAAAAGTATGTGATTGGATGAGCCATTTGAGTATCTTTTTTTGCTATGCATTTTTCAATAAAAATGTATTTTAAAGTTGTCAGCAAAGATTAACACCATTTTTATTACAATAGCCTTGAACTTAATAAATTTGTATTTTTCGAATGAAATAATGAGATACTATTGAAGCTGTTAATTTGAAATTATCAGAAAATGACAACAAAATTTGATGAACCCATTAATTTTTTTTTTTAATATTAGAAAAGTAAATTATTAACTTATTAAAAGGATTTGTGATCAATACCTCATTTGTGTAAATTATAATTATTCTTTTCTCTTTTTTATTTAAATTTCAACAATTTTAATGCAACTCTTATTAATTTTTTCCCTCAAAACCTCGAGTTGCATCCATCACCAATTTGTAATTAGTTTTTTTTATAATCAAATCCTTATTTTTTTATAAAAGTGTGAACCAAATTTTGAGTAGTATTAAAAAAAAGACAAAAATTAACAATGAAATGAAATAATTTCTTTAAAAACTAAATGCCAATTTCAAAAAAGGCTTTGAATATATTATATATGTAGAATGTAGGATCCTCCAATTCTGAGAAAAGCAGAGTAAAGGGAAAACTTTCACACGCATTTCTTCCTAACTTTCATCAATAAACATACAAGTATTATACATTTTTGAAATTTTCATATACCCCAAATAGTTGAGCCTGATTTTTGTTTTTTTGCTTTTATGACACTTTTTGTGTGAGAGCTGAAAAATGAATGAAAGAAAAATATGTAGATGGCAAGGAAATCATTTTTTTTATTTTGCTTGGAGAATCTGTTTGGGAATGAAACCCATTGGATTTTTCCTTTGTTTATAAGAAAAATGTCATCATTTGAAAGATGAACATTTGATTTTTAAATTGTTTGAGCCCAATAGTCATTATGTATTTTGATCTGATACGGAAAAATTAATTAGAGATTCTTAAGTAGTGTATTTCTTCTTCTTCCTCTTTTTTTAAATTATACAAGACAACATCTGCCCCCACCAGATCTGCTAGCTTCATATGCCCCTGCTGAAGTGTATAGATGAACCTTGGGATCATATAGGTTTTAAGAGTTATTAACTTCTGACAAGCCGTCAGAGGGGCCTGGTCAATGTTTTGGAGACCTTTCTCCACCATCTGCTTAATCTCCACCAGCTCATTTCCCAAGGGGCACAGTTGAAGTCCTAAATACTTGTAGAATTCTTCCACCCTCAGGGGAGGAATTTTTCTATCACCTACCAAGAGGCCTTCCCCCTTGTCTATGAAGAACCCTCCTTGGCCCTTCGAGACCTTTAAGTGTATAAAACCACACTTTTTTGGGTTGGGAGAGAGTCCAACCCTTTTGCAGGCTTTTATAAAGGCATCTGTCCTCTTCTGAAGGTGGTTCAGGGAGGTGGAGACCAGGACTGTATCATCAGCAAACAAGAGGCACGAGACCTCTTGTTCCCTGATTTTGAATCCCGGAACTCCTGCTGTTTGTTCCTCCGTCTCACAGAGAACCCAGTCCAACACAAAATTGAAGAGGATTCCTGATAGAGGATCCCCCTGAAGTATGCCAGACTTCACCCCAATTACAGAGCCTCCCTCCACACTTGTGCCAGCACTTTTGTAGAGGTTAGCAATGTATTTGATTAGATGCTCCGGCACACCTAGTCTCCTACAGGCCAGTAGGATTGACTCATGGGATACTGAGTCAAAGGCTTTTGCTAGATCGATATATCCAATAGCTATTGCCCTCTTCTTAGTCCTTGCTACCCCCAAGACCTCATTTAGGATGAAGTTATTCTCACTGCATCCATTCACCTTTCTGAATCCCTTCTGGCAGTGATTAATCTCGATGGCTTGGAGTCTTCTAGCCAGGATTCTGTGCAGGATTCTGGTACAGTGAGGGGTAACCGTTATGGGTCGATAGTCACCCATTTTGCTTGGACTTTTGACTTTGTTGATCAAGGTGGTTCTCCCCTCAGCCATGATCTTTGGGATCCTAGCTCTCAGGAGGCAACAAGAAAACATTTTCTTAAGTAGATGGGGGTCGAGTTTCCTTATTGCTGCCCCATTGTATCCTAGGGGGTCTGCTCCTGCTTTTGATGCGGGGAGGGCAGATGAGATTTCCTCATCAGTGAGAGGCCTCAAAAGGTCATAATGAATCTGCTCAGGCTGAGCTACGACCCGACCGTCCGAGATCGACTTCTTGCAGAAGAGTTTCTCCCACTCCTCCCGCACACCCTTACCAATAGCTACCTTGCTCAGTAGCTCATGAAGCCTCCCGTCTATTGCCGCCGAAGCAACCTTTCCAAAATCTTTCTTGAGGAGCTCTTGGGTTTTTTTTGAAAGATACAAATCCCTCATTCTTTAGCTGTCTCCTACTTGGCTTCTGGCTCCCATACTTCAGTCTATTTTCATACCCCTTCACCGTTTCATTTACCAAAAGGGAACACACGTCGTTAAAACGCACCCCCTCTGATATCAACAGCTTCAGAGCCTTTCTTCTCAATCCCTCATTCGCCACAAAGTCCATCTTCCCCTGAAGGAAGTCAGCCAGGGCGCTGTAAGGGTGATACTTCCATCCTTGGGTGTATCTTTTGGTTGCGAAATACATTGCCTCAAAGAGGTTTTTCACTGTGGCACTGTGGAAGTTGTTTAGGATGTATTTGTTGATTTCGATTATTGCCTTTAGGGGGACCATGATGTTTACCCTCGCGCGTATAGATTGAAACTTTCAATCTTGTTTACTTGTTTAAATTACACAAGACAAGATTTTTTAATTTTTTTTTTTAGATCCTAATAAGTTGTATTTGACAAGTTGATAAAGAACCTGTATTTTGTTTGTTTCGTAGAGTTATTAAGTAATTTCAATTTTGTCTTATTTCGACTCTTGTTATAAGTTTGAAACTGTCTTTTGGTATACGAAAAAAACGTAACAAAACACATCAAACTACGCTCATTGTTTGTAAAATTTAACTATAGCTACAAACTTACATATATTTTATTTCTTTGCAGATAATCCGCTTCTGAGACAAAAGTTATATTAAGTTTAAAAAAATAATACTTTTTCAGGTTTAATTCCGAGATATTTGTATAGCGTCTTAGTTGAAACATACAAGTCCATATGTCTAAATACATTCATATTAAGACTTAAAATTATATAACCTATGAATATTTCTAGCACACAGTCTTTTATGCCCAAAAGTTTATAGATCCCACTCATAAACTTTAATCATACCAAATATTATGTAGTTTATAATCTAAAGATATAAATTTAAAAAAATATTAAATTGCATTTATATTTCTTGATAAATAATCTTATTTATTTTTTTAGCAAAGTCATGAATATTAACTAATAAAAAGAAACTATTTAATTTTATTAAAGAAATATAAATTAAAATAGGTTTGTTATTAATATGGACCAATTGCAATGTACGATTATTAACGAAATATTTTCATACCATAAATATTCATGTAGATGTTATTTTTAGTTGTGACCATGTTAATTTTGTATGAGCAAAAAAAAAATCTAGCATTGAAATATTATTAAACAATAATTGAAATTACAAAATCAACATATGTCAAAAGTAGCTTTAGATATCATTAATCAATATATTTTAATAATTAATTTTATTGATTCATTAATTTAAACCAATTGATTTTTTTCTTCATAAAATCAATAGTTTAAGTCATATTTTTATAAATAAACTTGAGCTATTGAAACATTTTCGACTTATAGAACAAATTTTGTTATTGAAGTACCTTTAAATAAAGACCTTATTTGTGATAGTTTCTATACATATTATGTAGACGGGTCTAGACAATATTATTTCCAATGAGACACAGTGGCTATATCAATACAAACCTAAAATTAAAATTTAATCTCTTACATAGGTTCTCAAACTTTTACAAGTTGAGATCCCTCAAATCTGGTTTTTTTACAGTATACAAACTAATTTTATTATACTAAGGATCACATGGAGAGGTTTTTATTTCGACAATCGATGACTTCCTTGTCAATTTCTTTCATATCAAACTGACTTTCAAACCTTATCTACTAAAAAAATTCAATTTAAATGAAAGAATCAAATTTAATTTGTATATATAAATGGTTTGTAGTTCCATTATAATGATATATGTATTTTTTTTATTTTTTCAGATCAAATTGCTATCGACAAAAGGGTAAAACGAATAAAAATTGTTGTAAGTTGGAAGAGAGACGCTATTTCGTGCTACAAGCTATTATTATGTGGTCCTTACTCTGTCTACCTGGAAATATTGCCACATTGTATTTCTACTCAAGGGTACCATATAAAAACAGCACTTTATCTAATAGTAGTGATTTGAGTGTAAGTTATAAATTATATTTCATATGATAATAAAAAGAAAAATAAAGATCTTTCAGAGGAAAGTAAACTAACAATTTATAACTAACTAATATTTACCCTGAAAGCATATTTCAATAAGCAGATGAATTCACACATCATACGAACGTCACGCAATATAATAAAAAATTATATCAAACGAATTGACAATTTTTTTTTTTTTTTTGAAGAAATGTGTAAATCATAATCTTCAAACATCAAACTTTTTTCTTTTTCAAAATGATGAAATTCTGTGAAGGCAGAAACTGCTTAGTTATAGGAGAGAAAAGTTTAAGGAAAATATGTTTTGAAAAGAGTATATTTCCTGAATGTATTCTGAAAAAAATTATAATCATTTCTTTTTAATAAGAAAGATTTTGAAATTGAAAGATGATAATACGATGAGCTCAATAAAAAAAAATGTACATTAGTTCGTTCCAAAAATGATTATATCTTGTTGTGTGTCGTTTTTTGATGTACAGACTCACGTGAGCACAAAGTGTATCATGAAACTTACAAAATCTGAGATATCTTTAAGCATTGAATGAAGTAAACATTAAGTTTTTTTTCTATTATGTCGAGTTCTTGATAATTATGGATTATATTTTTTTGATTATTTGAGCTAAATCTAATTCTTTAAAAAAAGTCGTAACCCTTCATTTGTATTATATTCTGTAATCTGTGACATAAATTAAAACGCTTTATACACAATTAAACATTGAATCATTTAGAAAACTTTATTGACTTTCTAGGAAGAAAAAAGTGTCATACTTTGTACACATTGAAAGTGTAAGATTTAGAAAGTTGTATGTATATATATATATATATATGTACATAACTAATTCAAGTATTTGTTGAAATTAATTTACATACTAGAAAAAACCACAAATTCCAAAAGTTAACAAACATTTTATTCTTATTTAATTTTCTCTAAGCCTCCATTTGAATTACTAAATGAATTCCTTTACTTGTAACAAAAATAAAGTTGCTAAAATATGTACAAAAATAAGTATAAAATATATTTATATATTCAGTAGTGATACTAGCCAAGCTATACATGCCATATCCAACTACATAGAAATGTGGTTATGTAGAGAAAAACTACAGCTTAATTATTTTAAAAAAAGGAAAAAAAAAAGGTTGATGATTTGGTTTTTTTTTTAATTTATGCTTGTCATGATAGATAATCTAGCATTTTCAGGATTCAAAACATAAATTATATTCTCCTTACACTTTAATGCAAATTTTATAAATAGAAAATTCCCTTCGTATCAGCAGTTATAACACATTATTCTCCCTCTATGTTTATGAAACATGTATGGGAAGTTGTATGGTATCAATATTACCAAATGCCCCATTTCCCTTGCACTCTTCAAAATCCCTTGCATCCCTGAGAATATTCATAAATCCTTAAATTGATTTAATCCTTAAACACTGTAACTCTGGTTCTACGTTTTATTTTTTCAGTTGGTGTCTCCTTTTTCTGAATATTCTTTCTCTAGACTCTGAATGAATTAACAGTGTACTTTGTGAGTACAGGTATTTGTTGATAAAAAGAACTGATAAATAATTAATTAATCATTATAAATTATTACAAATCGAGGTAATACGTAATTATAGCCAAAGACTTGATGCACTCTAGCCAAAATTACAAAAAGAGATACATAACTAAATTTACATATGCTTGAGTTGGTTTATAGTGTAGCCAATGGAAAACAAAATTCAGTATTGAACATTATTTTGAGCGTATATTAACTTCATTTGGGGTAGAACAGGCGATTTTCAGCAAGAAGAGAAATACTATTGCTTGCTTTCTAAGAAAGGGGAATCAGTCAATCAAAAAGTTTGAGAAGCACTGCTCTAATCAAAGAAAGCTTATGGAAAAAGTCAAACTATTCTTAATTTGTCGATATAAATACATTTAGTAATGTACATATATATACTTTAAATACATTATTTTCTTATTAGAATAACGAAAATGTTAAAAGCTTGAACGGAGATCATTAAAAAAATATAAAAGAAACAATCTTCCATTTACATATACTGAGTGTACAAAGCATTCATAGTTGACTACTGGGGGTTTTTTTTCCACGAATATTTGTAACAAACACTGGGAAAGCTTTATTGAAAGAAAAAAAAGTTTCCCAACACAAAAAAAAGTTTTACTTTTGAACAAATAAAAAAATTTATAAATTAGTTTTCCACACTCTTTTTTTATAAAGTGAAAAGGAAGGTATTATGTACATATGTAGTAGAAAATGTTGTCGAATTTTGGTTCGTTAAGACTTGTGGTAGCACTTTTTATGCCTACATAATTGTATAAGAGGATAAAACTTTGAAACTGATACAATAACATGTTTGTTTTTTAGTAGCTCCACCGTTAGACTGAAGACTGGAAATAAAATCTGCATAAAAAGCACTTGCCAATCATCATTTTTTGAATGCACAATATTTGTATCCTTCTAGGCTTAAATTGAAGTTGAAGTTGGAAAATGGGCCAACAAAGCTAAAATCCGATTTCTTGCAAAACCATCCGACTCTCGAAAAAAAAAAATAAAGATTTGAAATCAGTGTGTAAAACTGAGTCTCTTTTATTACTTCTTATACCCCTTAGAATTTTTGAAAGTTTAAATTTGTTGACCTCTGTTATTTGACGCTAATAATTATTATTTATCAATTATGATCTTTATTTTTTGCAAAATAGATATCATAAGTTAGCAAAAAAATATGACCAATTGCTAGAATATTCTAGCCACAAATTTAGTTTAATTAATATAGCCTTTCAATTATTACTCAGGTACAAAAATCAACAAAGCCCATCTTTTGAAAAGTTCTTCACTATATTATATGCGTATGTTGTTTTTGCATGAAAAAATTGATTATTTTTTATGTACGGTCTAGAAAAAAATTGAATTGGCTCTGATAAATATTTGTAAATCAAATTTGAATTTAGAACTTTTGACAACTCGTTTCTTACAAGTTGATTCAAGTTTCGAGTCTTTGAGCTAATTTCTGAGTGAAATCTCAATTCAAGTAGTTGAGAAATCTTTAAATGTAACTTTAATTCCCTGTTCTAAACCAATCATCATTAACATTACAATTCAATAATATAAGAAGATAAATGGCACTTAAGTGAGCCTGAATTTTCCGGTTCCCAAATTTTATTCAATTGTTTCTAAGTACACTTTGTAGTAAGCTCCAAAAACGCTCAGTCAGAATAAATACAATTCTTTTCAAGTAGTGATAATGTCTTTTTGTAGGAATTATTCATATATTTAGAATTTTTTTGAAACTAAAGTTTGATGAACATCATTTGTCACATCCCTTTTGAGTCATCTTTTTGCAATGTTAGGTGCATGCATTTCAATTAGTATATGAGTCATATAAGCCGTCATTTTATATATTACACGCAGCCTCGTCAAAAGTGATGAGCACTTTAATAACTTAAAAGTTATGAATATTTCATAGAAATGTTTATAATAAAAAAACAACATTTTAATAATAGCTCTAATAGTAAATAAAAAGTTATATTTGACTCAGACTCCAAACTAATGTTTTAAAGATTAATTTTTTTGAAGAAGTATGCATGCTTTTCTCGATACATTTAGTTCATACAAGTATTTTAGTTTATATTTATGAGTGCAAAATGAATGAAACATTTTTTTTTTTAAATGTTGTAAAAGTATAAAAGTTGTTGGTTAATTTGTTTTATTTATTTTGAAGTAAGTTTGTTCTTCAGTTCAGTAACCTCCTTACAAAAATAATGTTTCACTAATGCAGTGCTTCTCAATTATTTTCTGGTATGCCCCCCCTAGCAAGAATTCGCGCCCCCCCCCCCACTCTTCGCGGCGACTATAAATAATATCATTTGTCTATAAAATTGTTATGAATACACCTCTGCATAACATTGTAATTGGTCTGCGTTTTGTGATCGGCTGCTATTACACTATTAAAACTGTGCCTGTGTTAAAATAGAAGCACCTGTCAAAAAAAAGCATGTTCCCCAGGGTCACACGCCCCCCAGGGGGGCGCGCCCCACTATTTGAGAAGCACTGCACTAATGGAAGGGGTAAAAATAATAATAATTTGAAATAGAAAATATTTGTGATTGAGTAATATATTCAAATCCGAATGTATAAATTAAATAAAAACCCATAAATAAATTATTTGAACATTCTATTAAATAGAATATATACATATAAGATGGGTTGAATAAAAGATGGACTCAAGTTAGTAGGAAAAAAAAAATTATATTTTTATGCAGGTTGCAGTTTTTTTTCTTCATATATTTGCAAATATGTATGGTAATAAAAAAATGCAAGGAAAAAGTTATGAGATGAGTTTGGAATTAAAACAATGCAAATATGCCAACCTTTCTTCAAACTACACAGAATATAGACTACAAATATTTTTATGTATTGTACTTACTTATTAAAAAAAAAAAAACTAAATATATATATATATATATACCAACATCGCACGTTTGTACGTAAATTAAACTAGATATTCCATATTAAAATACCTTTTATCCATAAAAACCAACCACTGAAAGGACAAAAATAATTAAATGAATGAGTATCTTAACAAATTACAAATAAGGAGAGAAAATAACTTTTGAAGTGTTGACACTGAAGAAACATTCCTTTAGGACATAATTGATTACTTATGTATGAGTAAACAAGGAGATGGAACAATTTCCTTCTCCTTTATCATCAAAGTAGATTATAAACAAAATTTCATCAAAGTTATAAATATACAAAAACAAAAGCACATCTCATTAAAATTAAATTAAGGCCAAACAAACAAACATCTGACATATACGGAAAGCAAAAAATATTTTTCATTAAAACAAAACTTTGGTTTGGTAGTTATTTCTTTTTCCAATCTATTATGAAAGCACCTTTTTTTTTCCTTCCTTATGAGGAGTACATAGGGTTCCTCCGACTCTAATTACTTGTAAGACTTATTAAACTGCAACTTCAGACTCAATTTGTATACAAATTTCAAATATTCAGACTTGAATAAAGAGACTCTTGACTTGAGATTTACAAACATCCTTCATTTCAAGTCACTATTATGAATTATTTCTCTGTTTGTTTTGTTTTTTGTACCAAGGTATCACAACTTTATTTTTTTAAATTTAGTTCTTTTGATCCTCCAAAGAAAACTTTTTAAAAACAAAAAACAAAAAAAATAAAATAAAACAGAACAACAAACTATTAAAAAGAAATAAAAGATTGGTTGAAAATTATACATAGAAAGCTAATCGGGCTATACCTTTTTTCACATAATTCATGTAAACTTTCTTGTCACCTGGGACATTTCACATCTTGCTCTTCTGGCAGAGCGGCAGTGTTCCTGGCAGCAGTGAGCTCATTTAGATTATTTCTGAGTTTATAGCCTTAACAAAACTCTTGGTTCAGTCAAATAATATATAAAAAAGGGTCTTGTGATGAATGCTTATATTTAAATACTCCATTTACACTTTAAAATCACTTAGAAATTATTTTATTTTATTATTTTCATAGGGATAAAAAATAACCAATATCTTCAAAATGACAGAACATCAATACGTGATTTATGATTTTTTTTTCTTATAAGAAGAGAACCCATGGTTCGTTCGATTCGAGATCCTTTCTTTCAAATTAATATTTTGTAGAATTGAAGCATAATATATCTTCTTTTTTTTATTGAACTTATGCATATTGTATAAGGTATTGATGAGTGTATTCGAACTAAGAAAGGTCTTCTCAATAAACTTCAAATTTTCTGTAGAATTTAGATAAAATAATAGTCCCTTGTTACTGACAAGTTAAAGGATCACTCTAAAAAAAAAAGGGACACTCTATTTATTTAATCTCGATTAATTAAAATAAATGTCTTTTGTGTATGCATGAAAATAATTATTTTCAGTACAAAAGATAAAATTACACGTTTTTAAAATAGATTGTACAAAAAGTATAATATAATGACACGTGCTCTCAAATTAAAAAAGTAATATTTGTTATCAATGTTATATATAACTGAAAACCATTCTTTCATTTCCCTCATCTCGAGCACAAAATAATTTTCTTTATTTTAAATTTCTATTCATTTCAGTGGAAAAAGTAGTTGCTATTCATTTTTTCTTTATTTAATTACTCCTATTTTGCTAGCTTTTCTTATTGATATTTTAAATATAAAATCTTTACATGAAATGCCTTTCTTCATTAACGTTTATTTTGTATCCTAAGAGTATATATATAGTTGTATATATATTTATATACAACTTTTTTATATAATGATATTACATAACAAGATACGAGTAAATAAAAAGTTCTTCAGAAAAAGAAAAGCCTTTATATAAAAGGTATCATTTCATTAGAGATATATGTATATTCTGTACAGAGAATTCACAATTGAGATATGTAAGAAATGCTATATTAAGTCTGTTTGTATGTTTTCTGAATTATTTTTGGAAAAAAAATTAAAATAAACAAAGCAAAGTTTTGAGTTTAAGGAAGAAAAGAAAAATATCAGTTGGTACTCCTACCTTCATGATTAATTTGAATTGAATCTTCTCAGTGTTGTTATTGGTCTAAGAACTTGCTGACATTATAAGTACCTATTTTGTATTATTTAATTTTATTGTCAAATAACAATCAGCATATCAAATGTAAAAAATTAATATCTTAATTGCGAGCATGCTTTCCCATTTTGAACAAAATGTCCATCCCTATAAATATATATAAAAGAACCGTTGACTCTGAAGCTTAGATACTAGAATTCTAATTGACATATTTTTACTTTTATTGTCTCAAGGCAATAAATTATTATACTCATTCAGTAAATAACTTTATTTAACCATAGAATCGTAAAAAACAAGAAAAACTTATTTCCCATAAAAATATTTTTTTTTTGATAGTAAAAACAAATCCTACTTTTATTGAGAGTTGCAATATCTCCATTATAACATTGACAGAAACTAAAAGAACTCAAACTTCAAAAACAAAAGTAAGGTAAAAAAAAAACATTTCTACTTTATTTTTATATTAAATATACTGATAATTAGTAAAATATTTGCATCATTAGTGCAAAAAATTTTGGATGTCAAGATTTATTCTAGGAGAGAGGGTTTTTTATGAGTGAAAGTTATGTTTAGAGTGTTGTCAGAGTCATTTTTTAACTTAGAATTCAAGTCAAGTCAAATTTATAAACTTACAGTTTAATTAAAAACAAATACGACTCGAGTCCAAGGAGTCGGGAGTCCACATAAATATTTTAATTCAATCGTATAAAAAATGATAAATGTTCCTTATTTATTAATAAATAAAAAAAGGGGAAGATGTTTATAAATCTCAAAAAAGCTCTAGGGGAGTCATAAGTTTAGTTTTAAATCGACTAAATAAAAGGCTATAAAAATATGTTCTTCTTGAGGCTTCCTTTTGAAAATTAAAATATGGTCACCTCTAATTGATTTTTTTTATTATATTTAATAATAAAAATTTGAAAAGAGATAAATAAATTAGAGATGTAATCAGCAACTATTCATTAGTGATCACTCAAACACAATTTAATCCTTTTTTTATCTTTGCAGATTTTAATGGGTTTTTTTATTATTATTACTTTTATACTAATTGAAAATTTTACTTTTGTGGTGTACAGATTTTTTTTTTAAATTATATTTTTAAGTGCATTTTACAGATTAAGACTCATTTTTTATCATGAAGAAAAGGAAAATTATGAAGAAAAAAAATCATAAAATAACAAAGAAAGTATCTTTAGTTTGACAATGTTTTCTTTAACATGCTCTGAACTTTAGGAAATATAGATTCGTAAGAATCTATAACTTTCATACATGGTAGAAATGGTGATGGTAGTTGATTGATGAGTTCTTGAAACTCGACTTGAACTCAAAGCCATTGGGTGAAACTCAAAATCAAAAATTGAAGACTTGACTTGAAATCATTTTTTAACAAATTTTCTATAAATAATTCCATTTTTTGAACTGATATACAATTTCCTTCAAAGTACATTTTATAGATCATTCTGTCTGCTATAGTATAGAATAATAATATAGTTGATACATTTAAAGCTTGATAGTCTAGAAATTGAGGTTACTGCACTGATTTACAGGAAAAAAAATGAAGATTTCTTTAGGTATAATAAAAGGGACAATGAAAATCTTGGACTTGTTTGATGCCTACATACTTGATTGATTATATATATACATATATATATATATATATATATATATATATATATTTAGATATAATCATTAGAACAATGGACAAAATTAACTCCTCTCAAATGACAATTAAAACTGATTACCCATCTATTACTTTGTTTAATATAGAGAGTTATGGAAATAAGTTTTAACTAATGAGGCCTCAAATATTCTTTGTAATGAGTACGTATTAATATACTATAAAATTGATTAGGTTGAGTCTCAATGAAAAACTGTAGTAAATGTATTTTTTTTTTATACAAACAGAACAACTATTAAAAAAAATTGCTCCTACAAAAAATTACTTTTACACCTGAAAAACCAATTTTTATAACTTGGCACAATGAAAAATAGAGGAAAATGATGGGGTTTTTCTTTGTGTCTTTTTATCAATAATTGGTATATTTTTTCAATATTGTAACTTTTTTTTTATTTGATAGGAGTTGAGGCTGTTGCAACTGCTTAATCTTGTAACTGCCCCCCAATCTTCTCTATTTACATATAATACATAAAAGGTAAAGAAAATGTACGTTGTTGTTTTTTTTTGGTAAAAAAAAAAATGTAATTAATTTTTAAGCTCTATCTAAAGATATTTTTTATATATTTATATAAGTAATTAAATTATAAATGAGGAAACATATTTAAACTATAATCTATAACATACTAACACGTCTTTTATCATAATTATATAATTAATTTGAAGGTAACACATCACCATACAAATAAAGTTTGTTTCTTTTCATCCTTTTAATTTCTAATATGAAAATAAGTTTTATATATACATATATATATATATATGTTGTTATTTGAATTTTTTTTTATTGATTTTGGTTGAATAAATGGAAAAAAGATAAATGATGCAAGAGATGCAAGAATATGACAACTTATTTACAACCAAGTGTTTCTATTTAAAAAGTATTTACTGTCCCATCCACCTATTTAAAGATATATAAGCTGAAAATCT
This sequence comes from Lepeophtheirus nordmannii, assembly GCA_963680855.1. Lineage (NCBI taxonomy): Eukaryota > Metazoa > Arthropoda > Copepoda > Siphonostomatoida > Caligidae > Lepeophtheirus > Lepeophtheirus nordmannii. The sequence continues at coordinate 1,549,696 of OY804518.1, forward strand.
GACCAAGTTATAATTTTATATATATTGACAACCCAATTAATTATAAAAATTATTGACAGTTTATGAATATCAACATTAGTCAACAGTCAAAAATCCTAAGGGGTATAAAAAGTATACTAAAAGTTGGCCCATTTTCCAACTTCAACTTCAATTTAAGCCTAGAAGGATACTCATTTTATGCATTTAAAAATGATGATTTTCTAGTGTATTGAATGCAAATCCGATTTCAGTCTTTGTTTTGATCTAAAGGGACGTAGGGGACGGGAGTAGGCCCAAAAGTTGGTCAAATTCTTTGTACTTGAATAAATCTTTGAATACTAAATAAAATGGATTAATAAGGAATGCGTTAAGAGCTGAGACCCACAGCTTTCAAACAAAATGTCAAGAGCCCCATTCAAGTCCTTAACTAAATAGAAATCGTACATCTAAATGTAGTAGATCTACCGTGATTCTTTTTGCGAGAAATTGCTATGACAGCTTGTCTTCCAAAAAAAAAATATAATAACTTAAATTGATGGACAACTAGATGTGTATTTCAGCACTATCTCTAGACTTTATCATATCTCAGTCTTGCCCCTGTACTTACGTCCCTTGAAAGCCTATACGTAACTGGAGTAAGACATCTATCGATGTTCACTTTAAAATTTATATAACTTTCATAATTCATCTTAAATTATTTGATCATGTATTTACAAAAAAATATAAAAATTGAAAGAAAGACAAATTCATATGACATTCATATACCCCACCGACCCTTGATAAAGTAAAACATATTTGTTCATATTTGTACAACAATCAATTTACAATTAAAAAATATTGGAAGACAAATTGAAGGGTTTAATTTCATCGTAAAACCCTGAAACACAAGCTGCATTACAATGGTGATATGATAAATTATACAATAGCTGCAGTGTTCATCTGTGCATATTTATAGTGGATGTATAATAGTTATTTTAAAAGCACAAAAAAACAAAAAACACTCGGTAGATTAATAGAGTTATTTTCCTCTCAAATAATAGAGTACAGACTGCAAAAATTGCTTATTGATCGAGTTCTAGACTTTTGAGTCTTGAGTAATTTGGCAATAGTATGTATATTTAAATTATAAAATAATACCAAAAAAGATTTTTTTTTTAAATGAAAAGATTCTTTCACACATATTGATTTAATAACTAAAGCAACTTGAAATATATCGATCAAATCAATAAAAAAATAGTTGCAAATACCGTAATGGATGTTTTCATTAGTAGGAATGTAAATAATAGGCAAAACGCCGCGTGCGAGAATTTGTGGAGTTGGCTCTTCGAAGAGTACTTTTTGTTTTCCAAAGCTGTTATCATTTATCTTTTATTACTGAGGGGAGAACATCTACCTAATAGTACAGATCTCGCATGAAGGAAGAATACATGCATTAAGGTTAATAAAGCAAATAAAATGTAAACAAAAAGGGCTCAAGTCCTCGTATAATAATTATTATTATTTAAAAATCTATAATTTCCTGCCATTAATTTGAGTTTATTTTCTGCCTCTCATCTATGGTATACATACATAATGTTATTATTTATCATTGATGTCTTCATTTGTATACATATATAAAGGAGAATAGCAGCTTGTAGCTCAGTCAAACGTCATGACAGCTCAAGCTGCTTCTTTCTCAACATTCATCAAATTTACATCAGAGTTACCAGGTTGATTTTCTCTTTCTTTGATTCTTACAAGCCCGATTTGCATATTATTTACATTCATATTCATTAGCCTCTTTGATAGTAATTCATCATTACTCAATAATAATTATGAATTATGTAATTTTGTATAAAAAAAATAATAATAATTCTATGTCATTAATTTGTGAGCTTTATTAAAAAATATCCATCTTACAGTTCTAAGGACCTACATATTTTCAATAGGAATATTCTTTAAAGAAAAAAGTACAAGGTTCAATAAGTAAAAAAAAAAAAAAAACATAATAAAAAATCATTCAAGGAATTACTTACAAAATTAGCAAACTTTTATTTTAAAACGTTCAAAAACAAATTAAAAACTTTGAAATATTTACTTATACTCATATATGTAGTCTAAAGACTTAATCTAGTGAATCTTGACATACCCACATTGTTTCTTTTATATAATTATATATGACAAACATTATGGTTTTCCTCATAAAAAATGTTCATTAGAGTACACGGTTTGTAAGTTAATTACTTTTATTTGACTGCACAGTCAAGTTATGATCATTGATTAACACTTTCATCATCCTAATCATAACTTCAATATTAGATCCCAAAATGATCTATTTTTTTTAAAGTGATCAATACCAATGCCAAATATAGTTTAGGCCAACATGACTACTATTTCTTGTCTCTAACAGATATTGAGGCTGTGTTATTAAATAAAACTAATTAACCTACAAACCGTCTACTCTAATATTCGATACCTCACTCGTTGGGTAGTGTTTTCAGGAGTCAAGAGTCGGGAGGGACTTGTGTAGATGGGACAGAGAATTGTTTATTTTGCCTCCCCGTTCCTTTTTATATCTCTCAAGTTATAAAATAAGGTCTATGTTCAATGTGGAATTAGATTGGAAAACAACGATATTCTTTCAGGCAAAAAAAAAAAAAAACTACGAATGCAAATGGAAATATTCGATATTTAACATATGTAAGCTATAGGACAAAATGCTCTAGACCTCACAACTCACTATAAAACATACATATTGTGCCCTTTTTCGTCTGATATTTGATATATTTATCTAAAATGTGTTTAAAGTACACAAGCGTTGCTTTGAATATCAATATGATATTAACTCTTTTCTCATCTCCCTTCTCTTATTTGTAATATAAATATATATATAAAATAGTTTAAGAGAATCATTTTTTTAGAAAATTACTCTGTACTTCACAAATTACTTTCCATAAGTTGCAACATAATAAATGCAACTTTTAAACGTAGTTTTAGACGCTGAAAGTTCTCAAAAATTCTTGGATAGAATGATAAAAATACGATATGTAGCTGAACTCCCAACTTTTCACCCTTGTCTATTCTGTATATATTTTTGAGTTTTTAAGAAGATTGATTCAATATAATGAACTTTAGAATCTTACCGTTGATGAAAGTTAAGAAATTTTTTAATTCATCTTTTTAAGCAAAAAGAAACAGAGAAAAATATTTGATTATATAAAATAAATGTACCTTGAAACTAAAAGCAAATTGTCTAATTTCATTGATCCAAAAGTTAGCAAAAAATGGAGTTTTTTTTATGCCCTTTGTATCAAAGCAATTATAAATATTTATAAGCCCAAAAATATTACCTACACAATTTGTAAAAACACACTCAAGTATTCATTGTATTGATTGGCTCTTATATTAATTTATTGTCTTGTGGAAAAAATGTATTTATATCAATTTTTATACTTTATTAGCAATGAAAAAACTGCCAAAACTTTTAACTGTATTTTCAACTATGTATATAATTTATTTCTCGTTAAGGTGAATATTGCCTCGTTTATAGCACAACATTCCTTTTATTAATCATAGTTATTGATTAATTTAATAGAGGATATAAATAACCTAAAATAGTAGTACAATAACATTTTATAAATCTTAAGAGGGAAAGAAAAATGAATAATAAGAAAAAGCTTGCTTCTCTCTAAGCAATTTATGTAAGGATATTACCGCATTATGAAACAATTTTAATGTTGCAGAATCAATAACAAAAAAAGGTAATTAGGTTCAATTTGAGAATAGCTCTTGATTTTGGGGATACAATACATTTTTGACTCTTTTCTTTTAGTATTGTTTATCGATTTAGTTTCCCTCTCGTTACATGACTTGATTCCAGCATTGTTCCCACACTCCCATGTTCTTTCCAAATGCCTTAAAAACATTATGACCTCAGTCACTACCTTCCAAACTTATTTAAACTCAATTAGAGTTCCAAATGATTGCCCATCAAGTAGTTGCTTCCCTTGAGGGAGCAAAAAAATAGTCCATCAGAGCCAAGTGAGGTGAACTCGGCAGATGATTGATGAGTCATGTATTTTTCTCAACCCTCCTTTGTAAGGGCTCGACAAAGTTATGAGTTCGAACTTTTATCATGGATACTCCACGTTGATCTTTGACGACCTTCTTTACCACCTTTGCCTTAGTCCAATAACCTTGACTTTTGAATATAGCCTTAAGTTCAAATACTTTTTATTTATTGTTCATGATTTCCTAGACGGAAGCCTTGGTCCTTGAGAGTTCCACAAGAAAGTGAACTTTTAATCATTTAAAAAAAATTGTAGACAGTGAATGACGTATCTATTTTGCCTTCAAATTAGGAAGTTATTAAATGAAAGTTTAAATTGTCATCGGTTGGGAAACTTTCAAAAAAAAAAAAATTGTTGTCACATAACTAGTTCACGATATTAGCATATTGAACCTAATTCCCTTCGTAGTTAAATATATTAACAAAATATTTATATATATTAAACTTCTAATAGTTGTAATGCTTGGTTTTAGATACCTACATCTAACTCTGATATCCATAAAGCATCAATATATTCTATAATATGTATTTTTTGGTTGGATGTCAATTTCTCATTTTCACCTTATTAGTGTTTTGAACATAACGAACCCAAAATATGTATATTTCATATTTGAATATCCCTATTATTAAATTTATAATAGTTCAACTGGCTAATTACAAACTAATTTTATGTATTTATTCTTTCTTTTTTTTTTTTAAATACCTCGTGCACACCCCCTAAAATTGTGTATACATACCTAATTCTAAAGTCACTTAACACTAAAAACATATAATTTTATTCATACCTATGATACAACTGAGCCAACTCAGAAATCTCTAATCCTGCTCCCAAATTCATTTCAAGTTACTTTTGAATTGACTTGAAAGCAACTTGTTTATTTGACCAAAGGCATTTTAATTAAGTCCTTAGACTATGACTGCAAGTCCGACAACTTAATGGCTTAAATTATCAGCTTGAATTAATTATTTCTCATGAAACAGCATTACATAGGAATATGTTTCACCTTTTACGAAAAAACAAACAAACTAATAACAATAATGAGTGGAAAAAAATGCTTTTTTTTAATTTTATTTTTTAAATTAAGAAATAAGGTAACTCCGTTGATCTTTTTGAAAAATGAATGGTTTTAGTTAATATACATATATATCATTAACCTGGGGCATAATAAGCTTTTATAAAAAGAAAATTAAAGTTTCGTTAGTCATGTTTAATATTCTTTCTACATGCTTTCCAAAATAAGTTTCATTATTTTTGTTAATAATATGTTTTCGTACTTTTCATTCAAGGGAGCTCAAAATTAAATTGAAGATAATTACGTTTTAGAAAACATAATTTTAACTTTGTTATTATGAGTATATTGACTTAGAAAAAAGCTTTATAAATGTAAATCAAACTTAAAAGAACACAGACAACAATATTTTTAACAAAATAATAAAAAATATATTTATAAATTATATTTTTTTATGTTAGGAAGCTCAAAACTCGATTGAGGAACTTTTACTCTTTGAAGATCATCTTCGAAATGAGGTCATGGAGATTTGCCAAAAAGAATTCATGGCTCAAGTTGAAACAGAGGCATGTTTGGATCGTTTTGCAGATGTGGATCAACTCTCTAAGCTTTGTGATAGGAAAGAAGAGTCTTTTCATGAATGTTTATCACATGAAATGCATAGACTCTTTAATTCAACATCTGCTATGAATTCCACTTCCAGCTCTCATCTGCAGTGCTATGAGTCCATGCGCAAGTATAACCCAGTGATTAAGTCCGCACGCTTCTGGATTCAGGGAGTTGCCGTGTTGAGTGTAGGAATATTTGGTCTTTGTGGAAATTTCATTACTATCCTCGTGCTTAAAGGCACAAAAACGAATCGAAACTTTAATAAATTATTGATGGGACTGGCGGTTGTTGACTCTTTGAGTCTTTTAAATATGATTGTTGAAGTCTCTATAATCAATTCTCTTTTACCTCCGGGATATATTTTACCATTTTGGTATCGAATAGGATATCCTTACTTTTTCCATCCCACGAAAGGCATGATTCAGACTGGATCCATTTTTATGGTGGTGGCGATTTCAGCAGAGAGGTACAAGGCAGTGTGTCATCCTTTGAGGTAAGTTCTTTGAAGCTATACGTAGCAATTACAATAAAAATCTGGGGGAAAAAATGCACATTGAATTTAAATTATGAATGTGAAATATCTTTACTTAAGGATCTGTTGTTATTTTTTGACATTTTATAAATTGCAAAATAATATCTGTATCTATATATAGAATTAAAAATGCGAAGAAAATTACGTATGGCTGCTAAAACAAAATAAAAAAGCATAGAATAGCTTAATTCTATAAAACAATATCGACTACATTCTAATTTGAAATATAAATTAAATATTACTTTTTTTTCCATTGCAATATGGAAATAAAATAAGATTTATGTATATGTATACATAGAAGAAGAAACAGAAATATTCAGCTCATTTACAAGCTCCAACCTTTTTAATTAATTCTCAAAACACTGGATAAGCATTGATTCATAAAATCAAAAAAAAGTTAATTATATCATTTGGACATTCGGAACTAGCTCAAAACTGAAAGCACTTTTTTTTGTAATCAATCAAAACTCTCAAATTTTGAACCAGTTTTACATACAAGTTGAGTCTTGATCAGTTTCATTTAAATCTTTGATGCAAACCGATTTTTTAATTTATTAATTTATATTAATATCAGTTTTTGTCTTAAAGTTGTTTTTTAATGCTAAGCTGTTAGTAAGGTTAGTTACCCAATTACACTTTTTTGCAATACGTAAGTCTTAGGTTAATTCAAAAATATAATTTCTACTGAGAGCATAATCTTGTTTATTTTTTTTTGTTTTTGAAAGTTAATTATTCAATTATCTAATCATGGAAGCTGGGAAATATTGTTTATTAGATAGTAATATAAAATATTATAGCATAAAACTTTGTTTTTCAATAGTTTAATTGATAGTTTTGTAGGTCCAAATTGATATATAGTCATGTACATTTAATAATAATACCATATATTTGATACTTGATATCAAAAAATAAGAAAGGAGGCATTGAAAAAGAAGGGAGAATTACATAAATATGTGCGCATTATACGGGGTACCAAAGGATGTATATTGAGTATATATTTTTATTTACTTATTTGTGGCTTGTTTGGGAGTCCTATAAATGAAATTCATGACACGTTTAATTATTATTATATTAGCGTTACCTGAGCTTTGCTATTTAATAAAAGTGAATGTATTTTAAGTATTCATTGGATTGGAACGTATTTTGTTAAATTAGATGGTGTTTTTAAAGCAGAGACTCTCATATTGGAGTACTTCACAGTATGACCGGGAGTCTATGGAGAATTTGATATAGTCTTTGTATGCTAAGGTACTTTTGGAATTCAAAACTCACTCATTGAAAAATAAATATAAATTTTATTTAGCTTGTTACAAGGGTCATTCACACGCAATTTGGATTCGATATGAAGCAATGAATCAATTTTCTTTACATATATTATGGAAAACAAGAAATTATTAATTATAAAATATGTTTAAGACGGGTATATATATATATATGTATGTATATTTCTAATGAAAATCCATTAATCTTGATTTTGCAATGCTAATTCTTAATTAAATTTTAAATTTTCTGTAAAGCAAAGTCAAATAATTTCCTTAGTTATGAGTCAGTTGTATTTTTATTAATTTTAATATTATTTTCCACGAAAACTGATTGAGAATGATTTAGTTTTTATACAAAAAAAAATAAATGAGAAAAGTATGCCTATGTTATTGCGTAAGCTTATATTATTTTTTTAATAATTGTATATGTGTATATACCTTTAAAGACAACATCTAAGAAGAAAAGCATCTGAAAATCATTTATAGAATCTGAAAAAGAAATTATTCCTCTTCACTAGGTCTAAAAGCCAAACTATTCCATTGGCTCATGCCTAAATTTATGAATTGTATTCTAAACAGTACTAATTGAATCAACGTCTTATAATAACATTTACTCATCATTACTATTAGAATGGGTATTTCAGTTTGGAGTGTTGTTTGTTTGTTTATTTACCATTAATTTAGATATATATTAAAAGGCAACATTCCAGAGTTTCTTCTATTTGTAAAAATATTTTACATTCTTAACAAGCAATTTATGTGCCGAAATTCTCGTAATTTGTAGATGAACCTACTTTCAAACTCTGCATAATTAATTACAATTGTAAAATCTAATTTAAAAAGCATGCAAATCCTTAGCTTTATATATATAAAAATTCCTCGTTGATTTCAACAAGGATTTTAACAAAAGTCAAGTATTCATATGAACAAAATTGCAAACATAGTTAAACAACTGCATTGAATTAATTAATTTACTGCTTTTGTGCATTGTATAAACAATGTATCAAAAACAATCGGAAACATGAAAACTAATATTAAAAAAAATTTATATGAATAAAACAATTTCCAAATCAATTTTATGACACTTTCCAATTATGTAGTTTTAACCTTTTGATCATTACTTTGACAAGTTTAATTATTGCTATCATACGAATGAATTTTCTATGGTAATTACATCTTGAAGCACGTGTTATATTTCAAAATCTAATTTATTGCATATCATAATCTACCTTAATTGTGTTCTAATTACAACAAAACTTATATAATTTATCGATGAATAAATCTAGAAATATTTTCATATAATAACTCAAGTTTACTTTTGATTATATGTATGCATTTGTATAATTTCTAATTAATTTTAAAAATATAATTGATGGAGCTTATTTTGAATACTCAAAATAAAATAATTTGCCTTGAAATTCATTTGGGAACAAAATAACCGTGCTTTTAGAAAATGAAGTTGATTGAAAGGAATATTTCTTTTGATGCAAGGCTTTGATTAGATTTATAGATTTACCGAAGTATGTATGTCTTTCATATGAGATTACTTGAATTGGAAAAAAAAAGCAATACTAATGAGGTGAAAGAGAGTTATAAACTTGATTGTAAGCAAATATTTTGTTTTTTGTTTTGATTGAAAGATATTTGCAAGATATAATTAGGTCACATAAAGAATAACAGAAAGACTTTCAAATTAGAATGGTACTCTGTGAAGTGAACAGAGACATTGTTTACATTTGGTGTTAATTAGTTTTAAAAACGATGTGATCAAAAATTAAAGTATAAATGAATGAATATTTTACATTCATATATTAAATATTATGTAAGAAAAAATGTTCAATCAAATTATATAAGCAACTATTGAATGATTTTTTTTTTCCAAATCAAAAAAAAGAAAAAGGCCAAAAGGTGAAAAATTATTTCTATGGTATTTATTTAAGCTGAGTTTTTTTGTTTTTTTAACCTTTGTACCAACGTGAAGGAAAACAAGTTTTAACATTTTTTTTTTCTATAATAACACTGGTCAACAGTAAAAAATCCTAAGGGGTATAATCATAATAAAAGTTATTCAGTTTTGTACGCTGATTTCAAATCTGTACTTTTTTTTCGAGATATCGAACCCTATTTTTGTATCTTTTTTGTCCTATTTTCCAACTTCAACTTCAGTTTAAGCCTAAAAGGATACTCATTTTGAGCATTAAAAAATGATGATTCGCTAGTGTATTGAATGCAGCATTCAATTCCAGTCTTTGTTTTGACTTAAAAGGACATTTGGGGGTATAGGGTGCGGAAGTTGGCCCAAAAATCAGCCAAAACCTGATAAGATCCTTATTAAGACATTTCATTTAATATTCAAGGAGATATTTAAGTACAAACGTTTTGGTCGACTTTTGGGACATTTCAAATTTCTTGATCTGTGTTATTTGTTTCTAATATAGTCTATTTAGATATTTACATTATTAAAAGATTGAAAAATATTGTTTTTAACGAATTATTTTTCCTTTTCAATCTAATATAAAACAGAAACGCTGTTTACTATCAAAAAAAAAAAGTACCATTAAAAAGGTCTGGATTTTATTAAAGGTACTTTTTAAAAAAAGAAAATACAGATCTCACATTCAATTTTCTTTTTAAGAAGTATTAATTATATTAAGGAGTTTCAAAGTTATTGAATACACCTGCGAAGTTGCCTTAGATAGCGTACTTTGCTTTTTCAAACCCATGGTCTAGAGCAAATTAAATAAACTTATTCAGAACAGGTTCTAAAGACATCAAACAAACAATTCTAAAAAATTGACAATTTTTTTTATTTTGGAGACTTCATCATCATTCACGTTTCAATCAATGGATGATGTAAGAGAAAATATTCAATCAGCTATATATTTATAAATATTTCTATAGTTTCTTTTTTCTCTAATGAAGAAAGGATTTATTTTTGTAAGCAATTTTTTGTACCTATAGGTGTAGGTACAAAAGAAAACAAATGCATCAATTATTCTATTAATAACTTTTTTCTCGTATGCTTCAAATACATCAATGAGAAGAAAACTTTAAGTTGTCTTATATAACTCATAATGTTAAAAGTATCTCCTATTAGTTTTATAATACAATTTATTTAATTTATTCTTTCAGCCATCGACATGCTCCGTCAAAGTTTATCGTCTTTGTGATTTTCATATCCATTACCCTCGAAATCCCTAGATTCTTTCAATTTCGTCTCATTACCAACTCCACAGATTTCTATGCTACAGATTTCTGGACCACAGATTTGATGGAAGATCCAGACTATATTCAGTTTAGCAGTTACTGGGATGAAATGATAACAACAGGTGCCGTGCCTCTTCTAGCACTCATTTACTTCAATGCAAGAATGATACTCAAAATCCGAGCTTCAAGCCGATTCAGTCATCGTTTTGTGGGCAATTCCGTTCATAGCTCAGCACGTAGAAGTACGATTCCTGCAGAGATTAGCTCTAGGGCACCCACCTGCAAACGGGATATTCATAATAATTTAACATCAGAGACCTTACTTGGGAATCAAAAGATTCTAAAGTCCCACTCCTTTCGCTCTAATAAATCTTCTGGGAGAAGTGAGAGTCCAAAAGTTGGGAGCAGTGGTCATCAACGTTTTTTAACTCAAAAGAGAACTCTCAAATCCTTTTCAGGGAACTCTCCTCAAAAATCATCTGGGAATAGCAGTGGACATTTCCAGAGACGAAGAGAGAAGTCCACTCTTATTTTAGTCGCCATAGTTCTCATATTTATGGCCTGTCACTCCTATAGACTTGCACTAAAAGTATATGAGGCGGCACACCCTGAGAACAACACAGCTGAGCACTATAGACATTGTCAAAAACAAAACAAATACCATGTACCTTTCATCATACATATTCTCATGAACCTGAGCCATTTATTTGTTGTACTCAATGCATCCACTAATTTCATTGTATATTGCTGCGTTGGAAAGGAGTTTCGAACGAGGGTTGTGGAGATTTTTTGTCGAAAGTGAAAGAAAGATACAACATAACAAAGTCGCTATATTTTGAAATGCAAAGGAAGCTTTTCAAACAAATAAAGCTATAATATCTCTCATGCTATTGTATTTATTTGCAAAGAAACAACATTATAGTGCGAATTTCAAAATGCTCTACATTCTTGGCAATTTAGCAAATAATTTATACACACACACAAAACCAAATATACGCACAATAAACAATTGAATTTGAATCAAAAATTCACTAAGACCAAAAAAAAAAAAATCTACGTGTAAATAATTTACAATGTTAAGCCTTTGCATAGTAAATAACTTTTGCACTTTTTTTTACCTCCACAAGTCAGTCAAATAAGTATGCTTGCCTCTCCATACAAACTTTAGTTACGAGTAAATACTAGGTTATATAATCAAATTATGTATCCTTGAATTAACAACAACAACAAAAAAAAATGTCTGATAAATATGATATCAAGATTAATATACATTCATTAAATATGTATGCATTAGCGCACATCCATTTGTGCATATAAGATCTTTGATCCTACATATGTATTTAAGTCCTCAACTCAATTCTTTGAAGCTTTTCAGTATTTATAAATGGTTTATATACTTACTATACATATGTACATAGAGTTACTGTCTCTCTAGGTAGGTATCAAAAGATTTTTATTTATTTTTTTAAATAGTAGAGGAACAAACATATCTTATTAAAGATACATCAGGGGGGGGGGGGGGAGAGCTCCAATACCCGTAGATTATGATACAAAAGATTTCTTTCACAAGATAAAAAAAAAATATATTATCTTCTTTTTTTTTAAAAAAAAAGTATTCTCTTACAATTTTTTTACTATTATTAATTTCTTTTTCCTCTCAAAGTCTTTCATTCTTATTATCAAAAAATAACTTCAATTGATTCAATGCTTTATTATTAATAGTAATGAAGGGGAAAGGCTCTAAGAGAGAGAAAGAAAGAATATTGTTTGTTAAATGTCCTTGTTTTTTTTTTTAGATCATTAGTCAATATATGTTTAACGTACGCAGTGGAAAAACCCCACTATCTAATTTATTTTATAATCAATATAGTTATGTATTGTATACAAGTTGATATTTTGTATAAAATGTTGTATCTTCTACCTACAAGAAGCAGGTTGTGCAATTTCGTAGTTGCATAAAATCATTAGCATTTCAATCATGACGACCTACTCATTTACTTTTTAACTATTCATTTCATAATTACATATAATAATTATGAAATGGGATGGGCATTTTGTTGAGGTCAGAGAGCAATTATGTACTATCTGGTGCCTCTGAATTTTATCTGATGATGATTACACTTTGGCAATATTAAATAATAATATACAATAGATACTTATAATTGTAGCTAGCTCTATATAGACTCAACGATATAGAGAAAACTGAATTTAAATTGATTTGTTAATCATCAACGCAGTGGTGCCAACGGATATTTTTCTTTCCCTCCACGACGAGCTTTTATGGATACAAAACAAAAACACACAATATTCTCCCTTCTGCTGATTTTCATCATTTGACTCTTTTGACTTAAAGCAGCTGACTCTACGTGTTATGAACTTGTTAAGGGTATTATTATTATTATTTATGATTTTTATATAATTTAAAAAATATATTAAATTGCGCGCCCTTTTTTTGAATTATTGAATAATATTCAAATATTAACGATTGATTTATATATTGGTTGAATTTATCAATTTATAGTATATCTAAATAATAATAAATATTAAAAAGTTGGCAAGTGGGAAAATACAGAAGGGTAGCAGCAGCTACCAGTTGTTTTTCCAAATTTTTCCTTTCCCTTTTGTGAGTCCAGGTTGGGAGTGGACAAAAAAGCTCGACGTGCTCCTTCAACTCAACATTATCTTTGCCCATGTTTAATTTTGAATGATGTAACTGGAGTCCCCTGAATCAAGGAGTTCTCTAATACAATCAATCCGGAATGGTCATGCTTTTTCTTTCTTTCTTTCATTCTTTTTTTTTTTTTACAAAAGGTTGCATTTTAAATTTTTATTCTATATATATGAAGGCAATTTCCAACACCAATATGTCATCATGGAATGCAAAACTAACACTAAAAGTATCAGAAATCAATTTTTTGTTTTATTAATGGCTATTACTAGGTAAATTTTCTAGGGAAAATAGGGATATCATATATATGTATATATTAGAATCAAATGACACTAACATAAAGGATAAAAACGTCATTTTGACGTCCCTTTAGTCCACCTCATATTTTGGCAATTATTGCCTTTATTCAATAGCATCACTTGTACTACAACAAGTACTACTTGGTGATGCGTGCGTATATATATATATATATATTTGTATATACACACGCTGCTTCAAATGTTAATTAATGGTTTTGATTACTTTTTTTTTTTTTTTTTGTAATTCATTAATTACACTCTTCATAAATATATATATAAACTTTAAATACCATTTTTAAATTACTACTTATAAGTAGAATCTGCTTATACAAATTTTAACATGTACAGAGTTGCAACTTGTATACGATTGCATATCCATTAAATATGAATAACATGTCATGTATTTATGTAAATAATATAAATAAATATATATATCTATATATAATTAAATTTCTATTCATGTACGAAAATATAGCATAAATGTCGCTTAATTATATTATCAGTTCTTCTTTAAATAATAAATACAAATACATATGTTTGTCAGGGTGTAATTGTTTTTTTGTTTTGTTATTTTTTTTGTTTTGTCTGTCTCAAGTATACTTAATATTGACATGACTATAATACTTTATATATTATAGACAAATATATATTACTTCACAATGTTAGTACGTGATGTGAGTCAAATAAAATTGTAGATATATATATATATATATAGACCAGCGTTTCTCAACCTTTTTTCCCTTTCGGAACCCTCAAAATATATCCCATGTCTCACGGAACCCTTGCGCAAAAAATGATTAATACCATACACTATAGAAAAAGACTGAAAAGTGTAATAGCTTATATAATCTCATTTTTCTCGCGAAACCCTTAAAGACCATCTGCAGAACCCTAGGGTTCCGCAAACCCCGTTTGAGAAACGCTGATATAGACGGTAGCAGAGTTCTGCTTTATTATACAACTGTATCGATTATTTTTTGAGAGTACATACTATACAGACCAGGTGGGAATGCAACTAAGATATTTTTTGGGTATTTGTGTCTCAATATCCGAGATACGTTTGAACCCTTCAACATTTGTTTCATAGTTATTATAAATCTATGTATATAATTAGAAATTATATCAGTCTCCATTTATTTTATTTTTTTTGCTCAGCTGTTACAATAATCACTTTTGTGTGAGTTTTTGGTAATTGAATCTTTTAAAAAAATAATAATAAAGGTTTGATGATTTAATATAACCTTTATGTATGTATATTTTGTGTTCATAGCTCTTTGGATGTTATACACCTTTCTAATCTTCTCTATGTATAAAATTTAAGCTTTTTAGAAACTACTCTTGTGGAACATTTAGTACTTTATTACGTTAGACTAAAGAGCTTTTTTTATTACAATAAAGTAATCCCATATATAGGTAAAACAGCATTTTCAATAGCTGGTTTTTTAAGGTCTCTATGATGTCGAGTCATTATTCTTTTTATACTTATTTTTCTTACATTTTATGACTTGGGATAACATGATAAATATTAATTAAGGAAGAAAAAAAGAAGAAAGAAACTTTGCTGAAAATAAATAAATCATAATTATCATTCATCAAAAACGAAGCAAGGGTTTTTATCCTAAAATACTTTTCCTAATATTTATATGACCCTTCTTCAAAATAGCTGGAATGATGATGTCACATAAAAATAATAATAATATTGTGTATTTCTATTTGTTTCATTATGTAACTATGTATTAATATTATTATCATTATTATTATTATTGTGTGACCCTTGTCAATCAACATAATTGAATAATACTTGCTATCTCTTTGAATGGCACTTACATAGCTATTACTATATGTTAACTATCTCATCTTATTATTAGTGTTGTGACAACTTGAGGAAAGCTCAACTCAAGTTGAGAGTCGTTTTTTTTCCTAAAAAAAGATTCAAAAAATTCGTAGTACGACTCAAAATTCTTTTGAGACGGTTTCATTTATAATAGCTCATCCTCAACAAATAATAATAATAATAATAATGATGACTCATAATAAGTTTAAGGCCTATATCGATTCTCTGAAATACGAACAACTCTCGCATTGAATAAATAGAATGGAGAATACAAAATTATTTATCAAAAAATAATATTATACATATATATAAATTAACCTACTGTCTAATAGATTTATTACAATATTAATTAGAATTCAGGGGTCCTTCACCTTGGATACTGAAGGATACCTGGGGGAACTAAACCATGTGGAAATTTTTTCCAAAGGTTAATATTGAAAATATCTCTCTTCAACAGGCTGTACTTACTTATAAATTGAATGGATGAATTTGTATGACGACAATTACAAGTTCAGAGATAAAGAATTAAGTGTACGAAATTGTTGAAAAAACTAATGATTCTACTAAATATGCTCATTATAAATCGATCAATTTGATTGACATGTCAACTTAATAATATTCCATTTATATAAATTTGCCATTTTATATACGTAAAGGATCAAAGATGTTGACGTACTTAATTTTATATACATCATATATGAAGTAGATAAATGGATTTAAATATTAAAAATTCGACTTTTTAGTTTTGTGGGTAGTTATAAAAATTGAGCGTGACTCAATTTAATTAATAATTAAAAGGATTAGTTATCGGCTTTAAATGTTTTAAGTTTTCCAATAATTTCTTCATGACCTCATTGAAATGCATTTAAAAAGTTAAAATATTTAACTAGTTTTTTGGGTTTTTTTTTAAATTTAATTCATCAAATATAAATATTACATATCTACAGATATGAATCGTTATTATTGATCAAATGAGATCAAAGTGTCTCTTGATACGTACATCAATATTTGGAAAGTACAAATTACTTAATTGCAAAAACCAATGATTAATTATAGATTTTTTTTCTTCTACTTTTTGCACAAGGATAAGTATGTAGGATATATTATTTGATATTCATTTTGTTGGTTAATGCAAAAGATCTAGCAGTTAAAAATGCACACAAAATACAACTATATGTATTTAGTTAATCACATAAATCTTTCATGAATTACCTACAGCAAAGGTTTCTCCACAAACACAAAATATAAATGTCTTTGACAATAAATTGCAATTAATGATTGCTATATCTAAATTAGCACGCGACAGTATGAGCTAAATGGATTTGCAATGTCTTGATTATGGGTAAATGTTGTAAACACGTGCAAATGCTTACTATTGCACCAAGGGTGTTTATTCAATTCTACACCCTTATTAGATGTATATAAACAATGAAACAACAAAAAATTAAAACCAGCGTGGCTAAGGTGACATGAATATGTGACGTCATGTTTATTACCCCCCCCCCCCCAGTAATTATTTTGAACTAATCCTGGGGATCATTCAAAACATATTTACCAATAACATTTTAATGCTGTCACCCTTTGCGTTGGCTTTTGATTCTGAGATCCAAGTGCTACTAATCAAGGGGTCACATTGCAAGGGAGGTCAAGGACCTTTAGAGTTTACAAAAATTTGAAATTAGTTAGTATTAGTTTAGCACTAAAAGTAAGTTTCTTTATACACAGGTGCTACGCCCCCCTTTTTTTTCCTTTTTTTTTTTTTTGTAAAAGCAATAAAATGAAAAGTTTTGTGATTATTGCTTCTTATAAATTTTGAGTACTTGTTTCTTGAGAAACAAAATGTCCACGGTCTGTCCACTATAATGCTAAGCACTTAGGAAAAATGAAACAAAGTTTACATTGGACGAGCTTCCAGAGTCTTGATCTTTATATGTATAAAAAATATATCTTATCATAATAAGAAACCAAAAATAAAGCTTTTTTTTTGTTATGTATATTGTGCTGTGTGCACGTGTTTTTTTGTGCTCTTGATTTGTTTACCTATTTTGTTGGGATATAAGTTGTTTCGGAGTGTGAATTGTATTACTAAGTGTTTATAAGTGCTCCGGATTCAAGTGTAGCCCTTTTTGGTTACGTTTCCAGCGCTGGAATATCGGAGGACTTACCTAGACCTAAACTCATAGACTGTGTTGAGGTTTAGAGTCTCGCTAGTTAATATCTCTCGCTGGAGGTTCCGCTCTATTTTTTTTGTAAAAAGGAGTGCACTAAAGGCTTGTTTATCACATCTCGCATTGCTTCCTCTTTCCTTCCTCCGTTTATATCACCCTATCTTCATTAGTGAGTACGTTTGTTTCTCTTTTTCTATCTGCAATCATGGCAGATGAACAATCAGACAAACCTCCTGACGAAAACCTTTCTAAATCACGTGATTTCTCTCGTGATTATGTCAATGCCCTAAAAGGAGGAAAGAGCATTAGTAATAATGCAGCTATCGAAGTAAATTTAAACCGGGATTTCAAATGGGAAATTTTTGTTCTTATTATGGAATCTAATGATGGAAAGGCCTTCAAATCTGATAATATCAAACACCTTGATATTTATGATATTGCTACAAAATATGGCTTTAGAGAACACGAAATTGCAGGGGCTAATCCCAAATTTGGAATTGGACAAGCGTCCTTTTATACCAAGTATCCAATAGATATTAGAAGTAGACTTGGAGAGCTAAAGTTGAGTCACAGGCTCATGGTGAAAAAGGTCAACAATTCATTGGAGGAGGTTAATTGAAGGGAATGGATAAAATTACTAAGGACAAGAAGAAAAAAATGAAGATAACTTTAGTCAACACTTTCAAAAGAGTTGATGAGTTGAAAGCTGTAAACATTCTTGGCCAATTAGGCCAGATAATAGATCATTATCCTAATAGGAACCCTATAGACAGTGCAGCAGAACAAAAGTATTCGAACTATCGGGAGATTTGGTAAGATAGCGATTATATTGTCGAAATTATTGCAGATCCTTCTTCTATTCCGCAAATCTTACCTGTTCAAGGGCTTTTGATAAAGCTCAAGTTCTCAGGGGTTAAATTACAATGCCAGAGGTGCTTCAACTTTGGCCATATGAAGCAATATTTCTCGGCTAAGAGAGTTAAAACCTTTGAATATGAACGGGCTCTAAAGAAAACTATTTCTGAACGAGTAGAAGAATGTTCAAAGGAAACTGAAAGCCCTGGTAAATTAGATGCACCATCTACTCATACAGTGGATGTAGAAAAGGATATTAGTACGATTACGAATGAAGACCAAAACAGGCTAGAGACAGTTGGAGATTCTTTGGCTAGTTCTTCCACTTGTCAAAATGAATCAAAATCCAATGATTTGGAAAACATAGCGAGTGATAACTGCTTAATTGATGAAAGTGATATTGTAAGGTCGGAAGGCATGTCCAACCTACCTCATATCGTTGAAAAATCAGTCGCAAAATCTTCTGACTTTGGAAAGGGAATCAATTCTCCCATAACCCGTGGATGCAACCCCTCTGATTCGGCTGTTTTGGAAGATAATAAGGTGAAAAAAACTCTCAAACCGCACCTTGACTCTAGTAAAATTTTAGATATACGAACCAGATCAGATTCAGCTGTAATGGATTACTTTTATTTTGTTTTGTTTTGTTATTGTTCTTTTTATTAAGTCTCATTTAGATGAGACTTTTCATGTTTTTATATTTCATATTTTTCAAGTTTTCTAACTTGTTGTGATTGATTATCGTGTTGGAATTCTAAGATCCGGGGCATTAATTATAAACTATAACGTTTATTGATGTACTATTTACGCAACTGCTCCGGAATTTATTTATATATTTATATATTCATGTACATGGTGTGTATGTTTTGTAAATAAAAAAATTATGAATGGAAAAAATAAATAAATAAAGTATAGTCCACACTTGATTCATTTCCTTTCCAAAAGAGTTCATTTCCATGATAATTGTCTCTAATCAAACGTATGAAAGTATTCACAAATGTTTTTTTGATATAATTTATCAAAAGATGTACACCGATCCCGTAGAAATTGAAAGATTTACGAATATTGATTTAGAAATTGAATCATACAAAATAAATTTAATAAACTATAGAAAGTAATGGAAAAAGTTCAATGGATCAAATTATATTTTTTTAAATAATAATTATTTTTTAACAATTCACAAACTCAACTTTCAAGTGTAGGATTAATATTTTCTACATAAGTACATTCACTGTTGTTGTTGTTTTTATTATTATTATTTTTGTGTAAATAAGTATATTTTTGTGTAAATAAGAGTACCTCCGTTGGCAGAGCTCTTGACAGTCAAGTTTTTTGGATAACAAAAGTTCATTTTCAACTTAAATAACAAGACATGTCTTGCATTTGGTTACAAGTTTCCTTGTCAGATCCATTATTGCAGTGGCTGCTCCTGAGTGGAACTGTAGAACTGGTGCATCACCAAATTTTTTGACTGTTAGAAATTCAGAATACATTAGTTAATCAATTTAATGAGTGATTATTATGTGTATACATACATGTATGAGCAAAAACTAATCTTAATAAATAACAAATCGTCCAGATAGATTGGATCACATTTGATGAAAAGTATCAATACGTATTATAATAACAAGAAAAGCAAGGAAACAAACACGACGAGCTTTTATGGATAAACAAAAACACACTGTAGAACTGGTGCATCACCAAATTTTTTGACTGTTAGAAATTCAGAATACATTAGTTAATCAATTTAATGAGTGATTATTATGTGTATACATACATGTATGAGCAAAAACTAAACTTAATAAATAACAAATCGTCCAGATAGATTGGATCACATTTGATGAAAAGTATCAATACGTATTATAATAACAAGAAAAGCAAGGAAACAAACACGACGAGCTTTTATGGATAAACAAAAACACACTGTATTCTCCTTTTAGCTGTTTATCATCAGTTGACACTTTTGATTTAAAACAGCTGATTATACGCATTATGAACTCAAAAAAGAATACTATTATTATTTATGATTGTGATGTATAAAAAATGTATTTAATAAAAAATTGCGCGCCCTTTTTTTGAATTTTTGAATATTATACAAGTATTAACGATTGATTTATATATTAGTTGAATTTATCAATATAAATATATGTAGTATATATAAATAATGACTCTGCCCAATATCAAACAATTGACTACAGGAAAATACAGAAGAGTAGATACCAGTTGTTTTTCCAAATTTGTGAGTCGAGGTTGCGAGTTGACAAAAAAAGCTTGTTGTGAAAGAGGTGATCAGTTTTTATGCAAATTCACTTTCTGATTGTTGACTTTTGTTCCCTAGGGGCACTGATTGTGTCATGAATTACTTTATGTATAACTACCTATGTATCTTCTATGAATTTACCTTTATTAAATTATTAAATTTACTTAATTAAAACAAGATAAATTCAGTGAAGGGAAGACAAATATAAATAGACATATAAATGTACTTTAAAAAGCGACATCTCACGGAAAAAAGTTATCACAAAGACTATGAAATCTCTCCAGGCTAACAAGCACGTTTTGACTACTTTGTTTTATAGATTTGATTGAACCTAGCTCAATGTAGGGGCGTAAGTGCAAAATTTATTAATTAGTACGGTGAATCTCTAGAGTTCCAATTTTTTAAGCAAATACTTGTTCATTGTCAAATGACTCATTCGGAGATGTGAACAGTTTTTTTAGAATTGAAGGACGTGCTGATACTCAATAGTTATAACTATAAGTAAATTAAAGTTCCTAGAATGTAGGTTTCCTTAATAAAAGAGTAATCAATGTGTACCTTTACTACGTCAGGGTTGTCTTAACTTAGGGGTGTCAAATACGGCCCGTGGACCGGAACTGGTCCGCAAGGAGGTTCACCCAGGCCCGCAGGATAATTTGAAAGTGGAAAAAATACATAAAAGACATGTATTAAACTTTTTAATTAAATGTAATTCATGAACTATCCGCTAGGGGCACATGATAGTCTTTCTATATAAGTCTCATGTTGTAATCTCATGTAAAGTTCATTACTATAATTTTTGATACAAGTTGCTTGAAGTTTGTGCAATTTTGTGAAATGTTTTGTAAAAGTGTTGTTCAATAAATTTTTAGTTAAATTTAACAATGTTCTTGTTCTTCTTTCAATCAAAACAATGGAAAGACATGATATTTTGGTTATTTATAGCTAAGTATGCTATAATTTTTATGATCCGGCCCACGACGTCTACTTAGGGGTCGTATGTGGCCCACGATATGAAATGAGTCTTAACTCATAGCCAGGGGTTTTAGTGATATATCAAATTAGTGTCCGTTCGTCGCCCGATGTAAGTTCCTATTTTTGCAATATTAAACTGATACATATTATACTAATAATCGCATTAGAGATTATTTGCGAACAGCTCGATAATGATTTTGAATTTAGTCAGTAAAATATCTAAATACCGAAATAGATGCCCATCAAAATTTAGTATGAACACGACTGATCAAAAATGGTTCCTTTAATATGTGAGAGAAACTAATCCCACATAAAAATAATCCAGTTAAAAGATCAAAAGAGCATCTTACCTCAAAAGCTATTTTTGGGTTTTTTTTGGGGAATATAAAAGGTTTTTAATATACTATTTTATATTTAATTTTGACTTTGTTTTCCATTATTAAAAAGTCCAAATTTGTTTGGAGGTAAGAAGAAATACTTTAAACTGTTCTTTATTTGATATTACAAAATCATGTAAAATAAAATTTTCCTTTGATATCAAATGATTCTTTCTAATCCTTATAGAAAAATGTTCCTCCATTAACAAAATATATTTGGTTTAAGGAAAACTGGGAATTTTCCTTAATATTGTTTACAAAATGAGAAGAAAAGTTCATTTGGTTTTTGACATAGTATGTATTGTGGTAAGTTATGGTAAGTTAAGCATAATAATGTACACATATTAAAAAACCATTTGTCTTAATGACAAGTAAAAAAAATCCTTTTTGGAAAAAAATATGAAAATATATGTTTACAAATACGCAAAAAAAACAAAATATAATCAAATAAATAGAGTGTTGTCACTAACGCCACAGATTTGAACACGAATCAATACAACGCCCACTTACATGGAAGAGAATATAAAAAGTTTTTATTTACACTGGCCAACAGTCAAAAATCCTAAAGGTATAATAAAGGTTATTCAGTTTTGCACGCTGATTTCAAAACAGGTAATTTTTTTCAAGAGTCAGATGACTATTGATAAATCGGACCCTACTTTTTGAGCTAATTTGGCCCATTTTTCAATTTCAACTTCAATTTAAGCCTCGAAGGATACTCATTTTGTGCATTAAAAATAATGATCCGCTATTGTATTTAATGCAAATTCCATTTCCAGTCATTGTTTTGACCTAAGAGGGATCCTAGGCCCAAAAGTCGACCAAATCTTTGTACTGAAATAACATCTTGAATATTACATGAAATGGATTAATAAGGAACGCATTCAAAAGCTGAGATCCACAGCCTTTAAACGAGATGACAAGCACCCGATAAGAATCCTTAAATAAGAAGAAATCGTTCATCAAAGTGTGTAAATTTTCATCCAATTTCGAGAAAAAATTCGCTAGAAATCAAAGACTCACTTTCTGCGCACTACTACTTTAGTTTACATAAATTTGTATAAAAGCGATGACTAAGAATGGTCCAAGTACTCCCCCGTATGAACAATTAATTGATCTTATATGCTTTTATTTTGCTCCAAATTAGATTTTTGAAGGAAAAATAAATAAATTATATTTTTATAACATGTAGTTTAATTCCCCATTTTTTAAAATATATAGTCCTTGTCGTGATTTATTTTTTACAAAAACAAAAAATAGCCTCATTTCATGTATGAACAACTTTCAATTTACAAAAATGAAATTGAGGCTGAGGCTCTATTTTAGTAAATATTAAAAAAATTAAAATAAATGGAAAAATAAATTATTGAAGGTTGATAGTTTGAAGGAATCAAATAGTTCCGAGGTTTATTTATTTACAATACTCCAACTCAACATAAATGGTAAGACATTTATTCAGCTTAATATCATGTATATGGAAATGATTCTGTTATTTGAACAATGCTGAGATAATTTTTATTACAATAACTTAGCATTAAAGTCTTTTTATATGTACATATTTAGTGATGATTAATTCAATCATTTTAGTTGGCTTATTTTTTGTGTGGAATGATCTCCCCTAGGTATGTACGTATTTAGATGACTACGTACATATATAAATCATTTGTGCACATATTTATTCAAAAGTCTTTTATTTTTTGTCATTAAATATTTATAACTATCTTACTGAGCACAGTTAAAAGACCATTTCCTCACTTTTTTCAGTATATGTATTGCATGAATAGAAATAAAGAAGTATGTACAGGAGCAAATCATATACTAATAATGGTAGAACCATTAAAAACAAATGTACTTATCGAACACGTCATATTAAGTATACATACATTAGTGAAATTAACCACAAACAGAGTTCTATCGTATCCTTGTCTCATTTCGACGTAGATATCTTATTTATTGCCATCTATAAAAATAAACCACATTAACCAATCTAATTGGGTCATATCATACCACTTAATACGTACAAATTCCAACTCCTTAAGCCATTAATCAAATTGCTAAGAGTATAAATAGAGTAAAATCTAGCAATTTTGGGGGGGTTTGCTCGTATTGGAACGCTGTAATTTGATCTTGAAGTATCTTTGGTAGTTTTTTATTTTTAATTATTTCCTTAAAATTGCATCCATTTTTTATCAGCTGTTGATACAGGTACTCATTCCCCTCTTGAGTGTTACCAACGAACTTTTTGGGATAAACAAAAATACTATATGTTCTTCCTTCTGCTCTTTTTTGATAGTTGACTCTTTTGACTTAAACCAGATGACTTCACTTGTTTATATGAACTCAAAATGGGTACTATTGTTGGGGATGGGCGCTTTGTTGAGGTAAGAGACAATTATTATCTGGGGTCTTTGCATTTTATCTTATGATTGTTATTTGGCAAGAATAAATAATACACAATAGCCACTTATAATTGTAGCAAACTCTAGACTCAAGGATATAGAGAAGACTAAATTCAAATTGATTATTTAAGTAGTGGTATCAACGGATATTTTTTTTCCCTTCCTTAAAATCAACGCTATTTCAACATTTTGCCCATTCATTATTTATGACTGATATATAAATATAATATATTGAATCTAAGATTGTGTTTGTTTTGTTTTTTTTGAATTTTTGAAACCTATTCATTTTTATGTTGATAAAATATATCAATGTATAGTACATATATCTAAATAATAACTCTGCCCAAAATTAAAAAGTTGGCAACAAGGAAAATACAGAAGAGTAGGAATGTAAATAATATGCAAAATGCCGCGTGCGAGACTTTGTGGAGTTGGCTCTTCAAACAGGTCTTTTTGTTTTCCATTTTGTCTGTATTACTGAGAGGAGAATATCTACCTGATAGTAAAGATCTCACATGAAGGAATACATGATGCATTAAGGTTAATAAAGCAAATAAAATGTAAACAAAAAGGGCTCAAGTCCTCATATAATTATTATTAGTTAAAAATATATAATTTCATGCCTCTCATCCATGGTATGCATAATGTTATTATTTATCATTGATGTCTTCATTTGTATACATATATAAAGGAGAATAGCAGCTTGTAGCTCAGTCAAACGTCATGACAGCTCAAGCTGCTTCCCTCTCAACATTCATCAAATTGTCAGAGTGGCCAGGTTGATTTTATTTTCTTTCTTTTTATTTCACACACCCCATTTGCATATTATTTACATTCCTACAGAAGAGTAGATACCAGTTGTTGTTGTCGTTGTTTTTTTCTAATTTTCCCTTTCCCTTTTGAGAGTTGAGGTTGCGAGTATACAAAGAAGCTCAACGGGGTTCCAAATAAACTATGAATCCCTTGTGAGTGTTCTAAACGTTGAACTCGAATTTGCTCAGTTTAAGCCTTGAGCAATTACCTGCAGGGTATAAATGAAGAATTGTTCTCACATTTGAGACAAATAAACTAACTACGAACTGATTTTCGAATAAAAAAGATTCTTATTGACTTTTTGAAATATAATTAAATATTGTTAAGCTGCGAATACTTCTATAATTAAATTAGAAAATGAGTTAATTGGAACGCTACCAGATAATTTCGGACATTCTGGAAAGATTGAGAGATTAAATGAAGATGGCAACCCCATAAAGGTACATATCTACCTTAAATAATTATAAAAACAGAATTTACTTGAGACTCTTTATAATTGGTGCATTGTATGAAAACATAAAAATTCAAGGGAATTAATAATAAAATATATATAATGTGTATTATAGTAAATGCACAAATGATGTCGAACGGATGAAACAATCAACTTTGCTCAAAGTATTTTTAACCAAATATATTGAGAAGCTATATGAACCATTACTTAATTCAATAAGTATGTACACTCTTTCAATTTCAAGTAAGTACACACTTGATTGATTTGATTTATATTTTATTAAAAGTCTTTTTTTGCCGCAATAGTTCATTTATACAACAAATTGAAAAGAGTTTATCAGTAGGGAAGACTTGGGAAAGTTTCAACGCTTTTCCTTGTGACTCAATTTGATGGAAGTTTGTGTATAAAATTATATACAACATACCTATATCTGTGTGTTTTGGATTGAGTTTATTTAAGTACATATTAGGTATACAAAACAGTGCCTTATTTATTTATTTTTTATTATTATTATTATTTTTTACAAAAATGCAGTTTTTTTCATAGTATGAATATTTTGTTAGTTTGCTCATGCCTTATTGTCTACTAGAACATAACATTGTGACTATTTGTTGACTTTATAGTTTCTTTACAAAGACACAAGATCTTTGCGCCATCTTGTGACGACGAATGATGTTTCGTATATTAACTCATATTCACAACAAGCTTGATGGGATAAACAGAAATACACAGTATTCTCTCTCCAGCTGATTTTCATCAGCGGACTCTTCTTATTTAGAGCAGCTGACTCTACGAATTATGAACTCAAAAAGGGCATTATTATTATTTATGGTTTATATATTATATAAAAAATATATTAAATCAAGGATTGCGCGCCCTTTTTTTGAATTTTTGAATATTATACAAGTACTAACGATTGATTTATATATTGGTTGAATTTATCAATTTACAATATATCAAAATAATAATAAATATTAAAAAGTTGGCAAGTAGGAAAATACAGAAGGGTAGCTAGCTAACAGTTGTTTTTCAAAAAATTTCTTTTCCCTTTTGTCAGTCGAGGTTGCATAAAAAAGCTTGTCGTGATTCTATTGCAAGAATTATTAGTAAGAATTACTGCAGTTTAGAAATGAAATAAATTGAAGGTAGAAATTAAGTCAATTAAGACTATAAAAGTATTTATTGAGAAATATAAAACTAGACTTTTCAAGCTATTTAATTAAAACTTTCAATATATGTACATATTCTAGCAAATTAGGATATGAAATGATTTTTTTTTTTTTTTTCACTTCAGTTCACAAGTGCACAGACTCTCAACATACTCAATAATTATAAGCAATAATCTCTGGATAAAAGGGATATTGCTTTATAATTTATGACTCTATAGTCTGAATATTTATTATCTTGCATGCTGTGTCCTCCCGATTCATAAATGTAAATTAATAAAGAAATATAAACAAATGGAACGCTTGTTGCAATTGACTTTATAGTACGGAATGTTATAATGTATCATATTTATCCTTCAACTTTTAAATTTTGTTAAATCATAATATTTAAAAGAAAAAAAAATATATATATATAAATAATTCAAATGATAGAAGCTACTACAAAACAAACAAAAGCTGGATGGTTACAAAAATATTTCTCCTTCAAAAAATTGATTGACTTTACAATAATTATATAATAATCATAATATCAACTATATTTTGTGCCCCCAGCATAGAGGCACTGACTTATTGTGCATACATGAATATTACCTAGGATAATGTCCTTAAAAAGTTTTTTTTTAATGACATAATTAGATTTGATGATGGGGAATCAAGGAAGTTTATAAAACAGGTAACATAATAATTATATGAGTCAAAAGTAATTCAATTTTCTCTATTACGTTATATCAAATTAGTATTAAGAAAATTAATGGAGATGATATATTTAGGATATATTCATGGGCTTGCATATGAACACAACCCTATTTATACAAATAAATAGTTATTTTTTTATAATCCAATATAGCATGAGAGTATTCCTTAGTAATTTTGGAGAATCAATCAAAAATATAATGAAATATCAGGAGAAAAAATTTCGAATATATACATAAGTTGTCTCAAGATTATCGCATACTTAAATAGGCATTTCAAATTTACTTGTAAACCAATAAGCGCATCCATTGGACTCAAATGCAGTTATGCTTAGGAATGAAAATCATATGCAATTCGGGCGTGTGATAAAAAAGTGGAGTTGGCTCTTCAAACAGGTCTTTTTGTTTTCCAATGCTGTTATCATTTTTCCTTTATTAGTACTGAGGAGAGAACAACATCTACCTGATAGTAAAGATCTCGCATGAAGGAACAATACATGCATTAAGTTTAATAAAGCAAATAAAATGTAAACAAAAAGGGCTCAAGTCCTCGTATAATTATTTATTAGTTAAAAATATATTATTTCCTCACATTAATTTCAGTTAATTTTATGCCTCTCATCTATGTTATTATTTATTGTTGCATATATATTGGAGAATAGCAGCTTGAGGCTCAGTCAAACGTCATGACAGCTCAAGCTGCTTCCCCCCTCGACATTCATTAAATTGTCAGGGTTGCCAGGTTGTTGATTTTCTCTTTCTTTTTTTATAACACGCCCGAATTGCATATGATTTACATTCCTAGTTATGCTCCACGTTCCTGCTTCCTTGGTCCTTCAAAAAGCTTCAAACATTTGTATCAATTAAATTCGTTCATGGAGACTTTAAGTTTCATTCATAATGGATAATAGTTTGTGATTAGATCTAATTTATAATTATTTAAATTAAACTTTTGATGAGGGATCTTCCTAAAGACTTAGAAGTTAGGACTAAAAAGGGCTTCATAATTAGAAGACCCACACATCCTTAACAAATATTAAAAAGGAATAAATAAATAATGTCGATTACATTTCTAATGGGGTTGATTAAAACAAAATTTGATTTGTAACGGGTAATTTTAAAAGTGGTTTTTTTTTTTGTTTTTTTCTGTGTGTTTCGATAATATTTTAACAAGATTTTTCATCTGAAATACATTTTTAACGATGTAAAAATAAGATACTCGCCTTTGTTCTTGTTAGAAGTTAAATAGACAGTATAGATACCTACTTATACTTATGGACTTGTACTGTATCAAATATTTGCATAAACATCTGTGAATTTTCAAATATTGTATATTCATCCACATTTGCATATTTGCCCCTATGTTCATTCCATACGTCACACATTAAATATACATATTAAAATATATCTGTTCGCATCCTCAGATAAGTCCCATTTTAAAAATATTTACATCTACGTTGGACAAGATGTAATAGAATTTCGTATCTAATTCAAATCAAATAAACATTTTCTGGTACATTTCATAATTCATAGTTCCATCACTCCTAAATACGGAATCAGTAAGAAGTACCCTTCAATAGAATTGAAATGACTCCATCATTTAATTCCTGGTAGTACAATTACATTAGACGGTCTGTGAATTACAATGTGCAATGTGTACAAAGCCTAGTTATCTCATAATTAACAAAAAATTTGCTCACACAACCTTTCAAAATCATTTACCTTCACAGAGGGAAAGTCACTTTTTCGTTCAAAATAAGATCTTGAAATTGAAAAATGATCCATATTTTAGAATTCTGGGCCTCAAGGGTACTTTTAATATAATGACGAGGCTGGTTGAACTCTCTCAGTGAGAAGCGAGTACAGTGATCTTTCCGCCAGTGAAAAGAACTTTGTCATATATAATCCTAACCAAGATCAAAATTTTCCTTTTCTCGAATTTAAAACAGTACCTATTTTTTCCATGTTTCTTGAGCAATGTGATCTTGAATCAGTTTCTAATTCATAAAGAAGGGGCTAGTTTTTTTTTTTATTTACATGTGTACGTTACATATTGCTGATCCCATTTTTACGCAAATTATGTATCATTGTTATTGCTTTTCAAAAAATGGGGAATAGTCCCTTGACCTCTAGGGTTTTGACCCCACTTTCTTGAGAATAGCACAAGTCGTTTTAATAGGAGTTCTTTTGTTTTAGAAGTTTCTATGTACATTGTACATAGAATAATTCATTCCTTAGAAATTATTTTTGAGGCTATTTTCTTGACTATTGCTCTCTTTTCATGTACATACAAGGTAAATAACTAACTTATAAGACTTCAATTCCCATCAAAAATTTCCTCAGTATATATTTAAAAGCAAGTTGACTTTAATTAAGTTCTACTTTATGTATGTAAATGCTATTATTACTTTGAAAGACCATACTTCATATTAAATTATTGCATATTTTTTTTTGTGGAGCACTTGACAATGTTAATATAAATTATTACTACTGAAGAAAATGACTGCTTTTTTTTTTATTGCTGTAAGTTCTTAGCATATAAGCAGTACATTTATATAAATATAAAACGAGAAAATAACTTAGTTTTTTAACAGTTATGGTTTTGTTAGAGTTTTGTTTTTGTTTTTTGAGCAATGTTTAAAATATTTGGGGATAAAAAAAAATATTTTTGTCAGTATCATTAGCCATAATCATAATATATATGCATGTCAAAATGAGTGTTAATACAATTTGTTTCTTTTTATTAAAGGCAAATTGTACTTAAAAATTTGAAAATTAATAAAAGGAGTATTGGCTTACAAAAACTTCTGCTATGCATATACCAGAAAAGATTTTGTTCCAAAGTATTGATCGAGTGTGTACAGGCTAAATAAGGTTAATGAGTATATTTGCATAAGTATTATGTAAATACTATATAGAATTAATGGATTAGAAAGTAACGTGCTCGTTATTAAATGCTCGTTGAGAACTAACTCAAGTATTTATCCTCCCCGTGCAACAACTTCATTTATTTTTTTCTTTAATAGCTTTTTATAAAGCAGTACATTTTGTGAAAGAAATGATTTTCTCTCATGTCAAGAGATACTCCTCATTGTAAATAGATGTAATCTCTTGATTTGATTATTGAACAAATAAAATTGTACATTGATGATATCCACCTAAAAAGTTCACCAATGTACGTACACATTAAGCACTTTGAGCATAAAATTAAACCTATTTATTGTTGAGACTCTATTTTTTAAAAAGATATAAAAGAACAGCAAGTACATAGATACTTTCTTTCAAACTTTTACTTTCAAGTGTCTTATTTTCATTTTTTTTTTTTTCATACAACATACTATGAGCAAATAATACCAGGAAATTTGAATTTAATTTTTTGGAGATTCCCAATGGGATAAATGTGGTTTTTTGTTGTTGTTTTTAAGTGACATTTGTGGTAAATTATATGTCAAATATTTATTTGGTGTTTGAGAATCGTGTCCTTTTGTGAAGTGCTAAAATATAATTCTTTGTTTTTTTTTAAAATGTCTGAAAGATGATGAATAAAAGAACATTTAGAGAAATGTTGTTGATACCAAAAAAGTTACAATGAATATTCCAGACTGTATTCTTTTAAAATTTACAGAATCCTTGGCGTATTTCCTGAGATACATAACCAATTACTCAAAAAACCATACATCCGATTTTTAATTTATATTGCATATCTAAACTCAGCAGTTTACATTATTTCTGTAATTATTGACTTAATACAAATTTTGTAACTGTTTTGAAAATTGGTTAAAATGTTGGAACATGTACATTGCATCAGGGGGGGGGGGGGGGGGGGGGACTACTTTTGAGGGGAATGAAATGAATTTTGATTATTAAATAAAGATTCTTTGATTCCTGATATTTTTTGCCCATATTTTAGTATATCTTTAATATCCAACTTTTTTTTTATAGATAGCCTCAAGCAGTCCAAAGCTCCATACAAATGAGCTATTAGATAACTTTTTTACATATTTAAAATAATACTTTAATAGCACATGAAACAGAATAATCATCAAAAGTTTCAAAAATAAAACACTGTTAACGATTGTAGATATTTTGGTTGAATCGCGGCAGATTCTTTTTTTAAGGAGCGTTTTCAAATGAGAGCTGAAAGGAAACATAAGCAACATACATAATTTTATACTTTTATATTTAATAAGAATATCAATTCTATAATCACAAAATGGTATTGCTTTGATTCATGGCCAAATCTGTGACGTAGAAACATTCTATTTGAATGTAAATATGTTTATATTTTCATTTTTTTTTTTTTTTTTTTTTTGCATGGATTAATTATTCTTCATGTATTTGTTTTATGTCCCTAATCGATGCAAAGCAGACTTATTTCTTAAAAAATATATGCATTTTCCCGACATACTTAGAATTAATTTGATTCATGTTGTATTCAATTCGGATATTTATTTGTTTTTTGTTTTTGTTTTTTTCATATTTATTGACATTGGATGAAGTTGTCTCAAGATTCCCCCCCCCCCAAACATGACGTCTCTTTCGGTTTATTATGTAGTCTGTAATGTCGATGAAAATCCTCTAGACGAATGTAGTAGGTAATGACTGGTATAAAGAGAACAACCATTGACATAGATTCGAGATCATATTGTCTATGTATCTTTGGCATTTTTAAATTTCTTGTAAAGATGGCTCGGAATAGATTATGGAATTACTCATAACAGAGATGGAGTAGAATAAAAAAATAGCTTAATACAGAAATGTTATACAGAGTTGCAACTGACAACTTTTTTTTAATATTAAATATATGCTCGCTCACCCGGATTCTGACCTTTTTTACATCTCTAAACACACAGCATTGATTGACATAGTTGAAAGTATAACTTAGCCCCCAAATAATAAAAATAAGTAAGGATTCAACTTTTGTCGAAAAAAAAATGCAGTTTTGATAGTAGGAAAGGAAAAAAGCCCAGTACTATTACTCTTTTTTGAAATTATTTGCATTGTTTGTAGTGAGATCGTTGAGGGGAATTCATCTTTTTCCTAAAAAAAAAAAAAAAAATGAAGAATTTTTGCCCTCAATTTCTGTAGATTTTGTTAACAATATGTAATAAAATTATAGTTATCTATAAGTATAATATTATCCTAGTAGGTAATGCAATTTTTAATTAAATAAGGTACTCATTTCGGGGGCAGTAATATTAATATTATATCAGTGATATTTCTTCCCTTAAAATTGTATAACAGGCAGCTGATGTTATTCAGGGCATTAATTTAATAGTACAATAAGTCTTTCTTCCACCTTCTCCTTGTGCAATACAAATGGCATATCCCTAATTGTAAGTTTTAAAAAAAACCAAGAGGAAAGAATTTGTTTTTATATTTAATCATCATATTTGATGAATACGCTATGTTTTTGCCTCCGTTAATCAATCTATGAATTAAGTCGTATCTACATACATACATACAAACATAGAGATACTGAGTGTACACTAATTTTTTTCTATATGTATAGGTGTAACTTGCACCATATATTTTACTTTTATTAGGCATTTTCCCTTATTTTGTAGATTTAAATGTGACCAACAGACAAGGAGCACACTATAATGGTAATGTGAACGTAAACCTCACTACAGATTTATTTATAAAACTTCATCACTAAATAGAAGCGTAAGGTACTATAATAAGTAACATACTTAAGGCTTAGCTATGTTACTTCAATTCTCATCCCATTTGAATGCAACACGTCAAACGTTGCCTACTGAGCCCCCTTCTACCAAAAGTCATGATATCTAATATTTATCCTTACATGAGTTAACTTTGATAAATCATGCCATCTGATCAGTTGCAATTGTCTCAGATCTTCCTTACATTTGTATTCATAATAAAGGATTTATTATTGTAAATTAAATAGAGTTCCTTTTTTTTTAAATCAATCCAACAAATCTTTTTTTTTAGTATTCTACATACACGGTATGAAATATATTTGATTCTTTTTGATGTAAAGATAATCCTTAAAAGTAAACAATAAATTATCTCTTAAAGTTACCCTTTATGTTATATAAATATATTGTAATCTTTGTTTGACCAATATATTTTATTTTATTTTCGTGTATATACAATGGTTATGTGTCAATATAATTTGAAAAAAAAAAAGTAATAGTCTTATTTCTTATTTTTGGATACATTTGCGCATTTATTTTTTAGGGCATATATAAATTCAATCTTGTAATATAAAAAAAGGGAACAAGGATTTTGTATTTGTGATTTTTTTAAAAGGTATCGAATATCGATATTGTGAATGATTAAGCATGTTGTCACTTATAACGCTCCACTAAATATTTACTTACATTTATAGAGAAGGGATGGAAAAGTAATTAATTTGGAAAAGCTTGAAATGCTACAGGTTCTTGAACTTCAAGTGTAGGATTCGATGGATTAGTAAACGAGCTGATGTAATTGACAGATTTTATGAGACTTTA
Source organism: Lepeophtheirus nordmannii (assembly GCA_963680855.1). Classification (NCBI taxonomy): domain Eukaryota; kingdom Metazoa; phylum Arthropoda; class Copepoda; order Siphonostomatoida; family Caligidae; genus Lepeophtheirus; species Lepeophtheirus nordmannii. Next base: position 1,583,779 of record OY804518.1, read on the forward strand.
TGAGTTAATTTTCAAATCTTGCAAGTCCTCCAATATTTTTATGAAGTCTTTAGATTTCGTTTGAGCTCATTTCAAGTTTATATAGTATCTTTGTATATCTAAATCTATACATATAGATATATCCCTTGAAAACGCCATCGAGTTGTGTTTCATCTTGCTTGCAGATGAGTATACACATTGACAGGGAATGCTTGTTAAATACATGGAATAATCACTTTTTCACTCTACAAAACTCCGACATAAGTTAAGGACTCAAATTGATACATTAAAGTGTACTTTATATCCATGAAAAAAAAATTAAACTATGCATAATGAGATAATTTGTTTCAAGATGGTCTCAAGTTTGATAGATCATTCCAAAGCATGTCCCAATAGGTCAGAATGTTCCTTTCACGTTCATAATGTGGAAGGACTTAAACTCCACGTTGGGCACATACAAACACATTTTACAACTGCATACCACGCTTTAGCAAATGGCATGATTGAAAGGTCCCATCACCCACTTGAAGCTTCGCTCAAGTTTTGCATTCAAATCCTTTTCTAGGCAAAGCAATTTCCGTGAGTGTTACTGGACCTCCGAACGGCTCCTAAGGAAGAAATGGACTCACCAACGCTGAACTTGTTTTTGGCTTGTCTTTAACAGTTTCAGGTACTTTAGTGACTAATACAGAATCCAAGGATAGAGATACCCTACGACATCAAGTTAGGCAGGTTGCATGTGCTCAGAAACAGCTACAAAGATACAAAAGCATTTTTCAGAGTCCCATTAGGTGTAAAGTTCGTGTTTGTTCGAGTCAACAAGGTTAATGCTCCCTTGGAGAGTCCCTAATAAGGTCCGTATAAAGTGTTTGAAAGCCACCCACATTTTACAAGCACAACTATTGCGATTGGACACACTGGATACCACTCAATCACATTGGACCAACAGATACAGATCTGTGGCAATGCTTCCCGTGCAGATTATTTTGTTTATTTGCTTCGCACAATCTTACTTCCTATATCGATCTCAGAGCTTCTTTTTCTTTGACTCTTTGTTTTCAATTTTATAGTGTAGTCCCGGTATTTCTCAAGATTTCAATTAAAATTTGTCAAATACTTTGTGAATCTAACTTCACTAAATTGTAATAATTAGAATTTGAATGCATTCTCCAAATTCTACGGAAAAACTAAAATAATAATTTGAAAATTGATATATTGACTTAAATAAACAAGACACAATATATTAAAGATAAAATTGGAATGTCATCTCATATATACATATAAATTGAAAAACAAGACAAGGAAATCTTTTGTATTGAAAAAAAAAAAAAAGTTAATGATAATTTCACATGTGTCATATTTTAAAAGATTTTTAGATAAATAAGATTTTGAGGAATGTTTATTATCTTTAGTGACAATAGCCACACACACACACACATTGTTATCGTACCATATATTTAAATTTATTTCTTATGTATTTTTTTTTTCGTTATTTAAGCTGTGCTATGACGTCAATAAATATATTACATTATTGTGACACTTGTGCGTGTATGTGTATGTACTTAAATAGTATTTGTTTTGTGAAAAAAGAATATGGATTATACATATGAGTGTACAATCATGTAACAACATAACAAACAAGCAATGCTACTAGATTTGAGAAAGTGCTAAGACCCCATTAGAACGAAGATCGTTAATCCCCAACTAAGATAATATGAAAGCTTTCGTAGAGTAGCTTAGTTGTTTGGTATTTTTATTCATTCCATCACTTTTGATATTTATTGTGAGTCAAGATGAAAATACTTTGTATGCTCTAATATAATAGGTGTCCAATGAATAAATGCAAAAAAAAATTCAATATATTGCAGACTTTATTTCCCACTAATCATATATGAAATTGCTTATTGGAGTAACGAATAAGTACAGAAATAGAATTCAAATTTTTGACACCTCCTCATCTTTATTGTATCTCGCAACCTTTGTCTGAATGGAAAGAGAGAAAAATCGCTCAAAGTCTGTCTGTTGATAGTAGTTAATCAATGATTATCTACCAAGTGTAAATAGTTTTTTTTTTTTACTCAATAGAAGGGACTTGTTCAGAGCTTAACAAGAGCTCATTTGAGTTCAACCCCTCAACGTCGGAACGAACGCTAATATGGGGGGAATCAAAGTAGTGAAGTCTAAAGTTGACTACGGAATGTATTGTAAATGTATCAAATCAAAAATGGACCGTCATTAAGTCAATGCGAATATTAATAATATTTGGAGTTCTGATAAATCAAAAAAGCTCATTGAATATTCGCTTATGTTGCAAAACTTTTTTTTATATAAAATAAAATGAAAAAAGTTGTAAATGGAAAGCAGTTCTAATGAAGTTTTGTCGAGTAGTGTGGTTTTTTTTTTTTTAGCATGGATTTTAATATAAAAATCAAATATTAAGCTCAAAAAGTTTATTTTTGATCGCTTGTGTTTTTCATCCTTCAACATCACTTCGGAATAACATTTTAAGATAACAAAACAATTTGCTATAAAAAAGTATTACAACTTGTTCAAAATAAATATTTTGAAATGTGAAAATGTAAAAGAAGTAATCAACTCCATTTCTTTTTATATATGAGAAAATTAACATTGAATGCCAAAAAAAAAGAGAAAAAATGATCAATCTTAAAGAAACATAACATTTTTTCAATATTTTTGATGCTACAAATAAGTAATTGGAGGCAAATGAATGAAAAATTATAAATGTGCAAAAAAAAAAAAAAGAAACTAATGACTTCAAAAAATATATGAATGATTTAGTGTAGTGTGTATTGGTATTATGTTGAGGTTTTGTGGAGCTTTGCCTGAGGAATAATGTTTTTATTGATACAAAACTCAGAGAATAAGCTCAAGTTTATTGATAAATTCATTTATATTGATTATAATTTTATTATCTGGTTATTACGTATGTGTTTTCATCATTAAAAACATTTATTCTCAGAATTTAAATTCATTATTAAATGTAATTTGAACTCAGATGAAGAAAATAATTTTTGATTATTCCTCAAAATATTTTTTTATGAGAACAAACTCCGTCTTTTCTTACTGTATTTGCAATTCAATGATAATTTTTAGCTAGAAGCTAACTGATACACATCACATCATGACGTAATTTTGTAAATAAACAATAGCATATCAATGTTTTGTAAAGAAAAGCTAATATTAGCTCGAACGAAAAATGGTATTTTTATGGAAAATATCTATAGTTCCTAAAATTTTCTTTTTATTCTATACAACTCAAAGTACATTCAATAGAACAGGAATTATAAAAGTGCTCCTTCTTTGAGCTTTAATAAATGATCATTTTTACACATTACACCTTTTTACAAATACGTGTATATATTAAATTAATTATATTATACATTTTAATTAATCAAGTCATTTTTTAAATTAAGTCGGATTGTAAATTATAAATCTATTATCTAACTATGAGTTCTTTTTTTTTTTTTTACTGTCAACTCTAGAAATCAGCTTTGGTACTAAGAAAAAAGGAGGAAAATAATTTCCTCGTCAATTGACTACTTTTTATATGAACATAAACGTCTCAAATCATATTTTATAATGGCTTTATGCTACCTATTTTGACATATATATGATTAAATTTCATGTTTTTGCATTACTAAGGAAATATGAATATAAAATAACAAAAATATTTACATGAGATTGGTAAAAATATTTTATGATTCGATTATTTTACTTTTAGTGTAAGCGCTCCAATGTATATAACTCTTTGTAGGGGCTACAAAATCTCAATACTGTGAGGTTGATAGTGACTTTTTCACGCCACATAGGCAAATTTACCATAAAAAAAACACTTTTGTATAAGGTTACATTTTCTTCTTTATTAATCAACATACTTTGATTTACGTCATTAAAAACATGTTTTTGTCTCTACAACACCTCAATTGACCATTTAAGAGGTTGAAAAGTATTTTGGGGGCAAGATCGGCAAGGATCATCCCGTGGTCCCTTATTTACCCGAAAACAATTTTCATTAATTTTTTTTAATGAATTATATGATTCAACATAGGCTAATATACATTTATACTTTTTTGCTCCAAGCGCCAGGGTTTGACGAAGATTTTTGTTCGACAACAAAATATTTTCTCCTATGAAGTTCAAGGTATTTATTCCAGATACGTGTAAAATAAACCTATTGAAAGAAATTATATGATCAAAATTTGTCCTTAAGGACAATTCTGACTAAATGTCAACTTTTATCCGTTGTGATTTAACCTGCAGAACATATAAGCATATGATTAAACATTGTCTTTTATAGAAATATATGTGACTGAATGTATTACTTTTTCGCCTATAACTATTGAATAGAAAGAAAGGAATGATAATTATTGATTAAAGGGTCCATAAACAGGATACTTTCAGAAAATTATAAATTAAATATACGTTTATTTTTCCTATACATACATAGTGTGGGATCTTAGAACCGGATGATATTTCTATAATCTGTTTATTGTGTTTTATACTTTAGAATAAATCAGTATCGAATTAGACTTCTTTGAGTTTACATTAATCTCGGGAACTAAGAGTTGAAACTCTACATTTGGTGACCCCGACGTGATCCTACGCCCGAATCGGAGAATTACTTTTCTTTTTTTTCTTATACTTCTCCTCGTAATGTCTCAAAAGTCTGAGTCGAACTCTTCCCCTGCACCTAGCTCTCATCTTCATGCAGTAGCAGTCAAGTTGCCCACCTTCTGGGACAGCAGACCAACACAATGGTTCCTCCAGGCCGAGTCCCAATTTGCAATCAAGGGTATCGTACAGGAATCCACGTCAACTTCATCGTCTTTTCAACACAAATAATTGTTATCATTTCAAAGGAATCCCAAAGTAGTGTCTGGAGCGATGAATGTCTTTCGACTCTGTGGAGATTTATCTCATTTAGCCGCTATTATTATTTTACTTATTAAAATATGGAAGACACGATCTTGTGCCGGCATCTCGGGACGCTCTCGGATATTATTCGCTTTGGTTTTTATCACTCGTTACTTGGATCTCTTTACAAACTTCATCTCCATTTATAACACGGTCATGAAGGTCTTTTTCCTGGCCTCAAGTCTTGGAACCGTGTATTTGATGTATGCCAAATTCAAGGCCACCTATGATCACAATCATGATACCTTTAGAATCGAATTTCTGTTACTCCCAGTAGCCATACTTTCTTTGGTTCTAAATCATGAATTGACCGTTATGGAAGTCTTGTGGACCTTCTCCATCTATCTCGAATCCGTTGCTATTCTTCCTCAATTATTTATGGTATCCAAAACCGGTGAAGCAGAATCCATCACTTCTCATTATCTATTTGCTCTTGGCTCTTACAGAGCTCTCTATATTTTGAACTGGGTCTACAGATACTACTTCGAAGGATTCTGGGATATTATTGCCATCGTAGCTGGCTGTGTTCAAACCATTCTCTATTGTGACTTCTTCTATTTGTACATCACCAAAGTACTTAAAGGCAAAAAGCTACAACTCCCTGCTTAAATGATTGACTATATATATTTATATATACATATATCCTATGTCTTTAAATCTCTCCCAATCCCATCATAATTTTTCTTAAATATTATCATTTAATTCACAAATATTTTTTGATCGACTTTTTCAACAGGACACAACGAGTGTCAGTCGATAGGATCAAACCGGCCTTTGTTGAACAGTAAGTCCGTTTTGGGGGGAGTATTGTGGGATCTTAGAACCGGATGATATTTCTATAATCTGTTTATTGTGTTTTATACTTTAGAATAAATCAGTATCGAATTAGACTTCTTTGAGTTTACATTAATCTCGGGAACTAAGAGTTGAAACTCTACAATAGAAACATACACTTTATCATGAAATAAATCAAAAACGACCCCTCAATAATTTCAATCTGTGAAAAAAAAAATAACATTATATTCATACCTTCAAAATCGAAGCAACTTGAATGAGAATCATAAATATTTATTAATGACCCATAAATCATAATCAAATTTATTGAGTATTTTTGTAGCAAAATATCTTAGAACTGGTCAAAGAACCTTATATATATGACCTTTATTTCAACTTTCCAATCATATCCATAGAAACTCAACAGCATTTATGTATTTTTTGTCAGCTGTTGATGTATTTACTTTTATTTTACTGTTCGAAACATTTACTTGTTCAACTCATATTATTTCTCGTTATGTCGTAATGACATTTTTTTTTATGTAAAGATTAGTTTAGTAGTTGGTGATAATGCCGTAATTAATCAACTACAAGTTAATTAAAAAAAGTGGGTTTTTTTCCACTTTTTAGAGGAAAAATTCAGAGATATATTAACGACATTTTCTTTCTATTCAACTTTGTATAGTAAGAGCAAAATAAAAGATATGAAAGAGATTTTATTACAAATTGTATTTCGTGATTGTTATATTTTTTTTTTTTAATCAATAGAATAGTTGCAGTAGAAAAAGTTAAAAGTATGAGTCAAAGAAGAGATTATTTTTTAGTATAAATATAAATATAAATATATATATTATATTTAGTTCAAACGATATATATTAGTTTGGTACTTGGAATAAGTTCCACTGGGCTGTATGTTAATAGATTGGCGAGTCTGTTGTACAGAGTATGTATGACTAGAGACGGCAAATCCACTGGGTGAGTTAAAATTATTTTCTCTCGTATAAGGCTTGACGTTATACTCTCTTTGAACAGGTATGGTGACTTCAGAAGAGGAGGATGGAGGCTCCCTCTTTTGAGAATAGGAATAAGTAGGAGTAGTCTTAGAAAAATCAGTCGTTGTGTTTTTAGTGAATGGAGTTGTTGGTGTCAACTGGAAATAAATTTGAATGGATGAACATTAATAAATTAATTTAAATTATTTAGTCAGTTGGCTTTTTATTATATATTTTAAAACATGAGGTATCATCAAACCTTAAGCAATCCTCAAAAAATGAAGGAAATTAACTTCATAAATTTAAACAAATTTATCGACTGGATTAAGGTAGCAATATCTACATATACAATTATATCTTAAGGCATATTAATGCAATCGCCAAAGGTACTTCATTTAGATGATACAGAAGCAGGTCTAACGCAGGGGTCTTCAACCTTTTTCCATGTAGGGATCATTTTGTCATTCTGTTCAAATTCATGATATGAAGAATGAATGATAGTTTTGAATCCTACACCGAAACTTATTGAAGGATTTCATGAAGCCCCTGGGAGACTAGAGACTGTATGTAATTCCAATATAGCCCTCTTTTTTTTCTTAAATGTGGTCCTTATTTTTGTGACAATAAATTGCAATTAGTCAGAATAATTTAGAGATAGGAATAGAAGATATTCACTACGTACTATTTGAAGAGTAGAAATAATATCTAGAGCCATATTTTTTTAGAGAAAAATAATCTTGCTTTCTTTTGTGTATTGTGTTTTATTTATACATATATATTAATAAATGATCATCTCTTACTTGTGAATTTCTGTTTGATCGTATTTCTCTCAACTTATTGCTTGAAATGAATCCATCTAGATCCTTTTTCACATCGCCTCTGATTTCCTTGAATACGTATGTAGGTATGTCAATTATTTATCATCAAACATTTAATTAAAAATATATCAAATTACCTTTGTTTCTGAATATTTTTTTGCAGATTCAAGATCCTCTGGATTGATACTTGGGGATGCCCATATATTATTGGGATCATCATTGTTTATAACCATTTTCCTCTCTAATTCAATCCCCAGTTTTCCTTTAAACGAGCACAAATAGATTATTAAATAAACTTATATTTCATTATTTGATCAGATGATTGCTTAATATTAATTTGAGTATTTCTGTTTATCTTTTCCATTAAATATTTACACAATTAAATAGTTGAAATTTTAAACTTTATTTGCTCGCCTACTAAAATCCTACGCTTAAAATATTTACTATTTAAAGTCTATTAAATAATAGCTAGGAGCACTTCTCTGATCCTTGACTCCGAATTCTGCACAATACCTTGAAACATTGGATCACTTAGCCTTGAAATATGGTATAGTATAATTTAGGTTGACATGTCAATAAAATAACTTTACTTACATATAATATAATCAATTAATAAAAACAAATTTTTAACAATTTATTCCACGTTGATTTTATTAATTTTTGCGTACTCTCTTTTTGTAACTTTCGACAAAAGTGGAAAAGGACTCCTTCGAATCAGCTCTTTAATATTAAAACAGAGCACTATATGTATTGTATGAAAACTACACATGAATGAGTAGAAAAAGTGTGTTATTTGACAATTTTAAGCCAATCAGAAAGGTTAAAAAATAAAAGAGTTCCTGTTTAGTGAGCTCTAATCTTTATTTTATAGCACTTAACTATTTGTGAGTGCTTCAAGTCAATGTTTGAATTTATAGTTATGGGAGTGAATAATTTAAAAAAAAACAGCTGGCCCATAATTAGGTAGGTGCTGGAAGTACTTTAAAAAAAATAAATAAACAAGAATAGTTTTTGATGGTCTGTTATGATCGACTTGACGACTCTTAGGAAATGGGCTTCGCCCACATCAAATAAAAATTACTTATACGCTCATATAATTTTTAGGCATTATTTTCCATATGAAGGGCTGTGTATGTATCTACTACTCCAATGACCAAAATACTACACACCTGTTGTAATTTGAGCTTTTTTCCGATTGTTTTTCCCAGAGCTTCCCTCAGGAGAGTCCACAATTTTTGGTGGCATTTCAAAAATCAACTCCTGATTCTGCTTCGTTTCTTCATTGTTGTATCCATAATTTGGCAAAGGCATGCTTCTGCTCCTCTAAACAGAAATACGTAAGAAAATAATAAATAATTATTTCATAGATATGTATGTATAATCTACAAAAAAAAAAAAAAAAAAGAAGTAATAAATGTGTAAATCTTGTGGAGGTGGACACTCTATAAATTTTTATTTTATTTTCTTAGCTCACTGAATGACGTCATTTCTTTGAGGGTCATAGTATGTTAGGCTCAAGGATGTTAAACTACATTGTCATGTAACTTTTTATACATGGTCATACATATGTCCTTGTATTTTAATATATGTATATGGATATTTGATTTATTTCATCAAATCAGACTTCTTTATCACTTGCACCCTATCAAAAAATAAACCTGTTACCGTGTTACCTCTTTGATAATATTTAAAATTCACTACATTCTTTTATATTATATAAATATATAAATGTTTTTCCTTGTTCATTCCAATCAAAGAGTCTTATAAAGAGTGATGAAATATAACTTCAAAATAACTTTTACATAGGGAATATCTGAGTGTGTATTTATAGATAATTATTTTTTGTATACAAGTGCAAATAATTTAAATAAGATATATACACATTATATATACATTTGTATAGTTGACCAAAGGAGCCTTTCATTAGGTGTATTTAATATTATGAGACTAAATAATAGATATTTTAAAATTTGAGTCTACATATATATATATATATATATTATCCGTTTCAATTACCATGTATTCAAACTACAATCACCTGAACTATATATAGTATCTATAAAAATCTATAAAAACATGACAAAATCTAAAACCTTGGATGGAAAGCCAAAAATGTCCATTTATACCATATGGTTTTATCCCTAAATTTTGACGGAGATGGAATTACAATATTTTTTGGTGTAATTGTATCCTTTTTAACAAATATAGGTGTCTATATACGTCTAGAATAAAGGCAAATAGTTTTTTAATATTATTATTTTGAACAAAGGATAAACAAATAATATTGGAATTTGAAATTGGGAGAAACAAACCAAGAATCCCTTGAGACAGAAAACTTTGCATCCTATTTCGTTGTATAAAATTAAACGTTGCCATGAGGTCTTGGAGTCAGATCAAATAGAAATATTACAAAATACAATTTATAAGATTGTAAAAATTCAAAAAAATAATGATAAATAATGATTTTCTATAAAGGTGTTTTTAGAATTTGTTAAAATGTATAAATATATAATTAAAGCTATTTATTAAAGCATTACAATTTCAACATATATTCCTTTAAGGGATGAATGTGGCTGCAATGATGTATTATAAAGGAGGATTATACAACGATAAAAGTAAAATTTATATCATTTGAAACTCGGTCTATTTTTTTTTTTGTTTTTTGTTTTTTGTTAATGAGTTCTCTATAAAAATGATATTACCTAAATGGCTCTAATTATAGCTCATTACCTATTTTCTTCTACTCATTACGTAATTATCTTATATATGCAGCCATCATTTGCTTAGAAAATAATTTGTAATGATGAATTCTAAAGAATAGATTTGTATATTAATTGAGCCTGTTAGATTTTTTGAAGGGTGAACCAAAGCTTGGAACTCAAACTTGAGCTGGGAATTCGAAACTTGTCTCAGATTTTAAATGAAATCAAAAACAACTGGAGCTTGAATAGGAGTACTCCAGGCTAGATACTCGCAAAATCTTTATAGAAATAGGATTTAATGTAACTTTGATGATGGAGGAATCAGAGCGTGGAGGGTCACGTAACCACTCCTCCTTGTATTTAAATCGTATGCAATTCAAATTAAAAAAAAAAAAAAAAAAAGTTATCAGACTAATAATAAAAATGTACTCGTAAACTGCTCTGGGATAAATATGTTATAAAAAAGAACACGTATTTGCTTTTATTGGGGCCTTTTTCTTATTTAAGTACAGCTCATTCAATTTAACTTTTTTATAGAAAAAATAATTAATATATTAATTTAGATTTTGTCAAAATAAGAAAATGATTTGTAACTCACGGACAATAAATTAATAAATTTTGCTAAGTTGGGATTAATTTGTAGTAATAATAAATTGGTTGGCGTATTATCACTAAGACACACTTGTTGTAAGGAACTGATTATTATTCTCTTAAAAAATAAAATATTTCAATGTTGATTCATAACATCGTATATGGAGAATTAAAGCAACATTCCCTCCTACGCATCATGCTATGCATAAGGAGCACACGGCTATTTCAAGCATAAATGAAACCATCATCATGGTTCCGCAGAGTACTTTTTGAATTTAAAAAAAAAAATGTTTTTTCCTTGTAATTAAGACCCATGTTTGTATGGGCTTGTTTTTCTTTTCATAAATAAAGAACTTTTGCGTGGAGTAACTCACTTTGATTCTATTTATAAAATTGTTCATGATCTATGAGAGACATCAACAAAAAATAAACCCTTATAATTACTGACTATTTTAACCAAGTTACCTTGAAAGACACATTTAAAAAAAAAATAAGCCTAACAATAAATTATGAATATTTATTGTTTATATTTTCATCTCAAGAGTTATAAGTTGTTTATTTTTGCAAATCCTGCGGCCAAATAATCCATTTTATATGTATATATAATCAAACCTTAATTAAGCAGCCAGGCAAAGGGAACTGAAAAAGTGACCGTTCAGTGCAGGTAACAGCTTAATTTAGGTTTGCTTTTTTTAAAAGCTATAATCAAGAAAATTGGGCATCAAAGAATGAATGAACTGCAAATTTATTTTATTTATTTAAAACGTTTTTTATAAAATACACATAAAATTAGAATATAAGTAACTTTAATTATAATATGTATCAATATACATTTATATAAAAAAATGACTAATCATATTTCATAACATTACTTAGAAAAATCTGAAATTTATGTTAGTTCAAACTGATTAGACATGTAAACATGGATCCTCTGTTTTTCTTATTTAGCATACTAATATTTCTTCCATCGATACAAACTGTTTAAATTTGGATAATACATCACTAGTTGTTTTTTTTTAAATTGTTCTATCTATTCTCCCAGAGAGAGAAAGTTAGGGGAAAAAATATCCATACATACTTGACTTATTGCATATGAATACATGTATCTAAAGAATCCTAATTATACACGATGAGACTTGTATATAAATATGAATAGTAAGTACTCATCAGACCATATCCAAGTGACCAGGATTAAAACTTATTTTCTGGAATTATCCATTCTTTTTTTTCAAACGTACAGCTTCTGTAGTTTTGTATTTAAAAATCAGTAAACTCTAATATTTAAAAAAAAAAAAAAAAAAAGTGACCGCTGAAGCAGGTTCGTCCGTATTGGTTTGGATTATCTTAGGTAACTGCTTGCCGGGGATTGCAGGGGCAGGCTTAATACAGTGAATCTATGTTATAAATTTCCGACGTAGGAACTAGACATGGCCGCTTAGTGCAGTGTTACGTTTAAAGCTGTTGACCGTTGGACCAGGTTTGACTGTGTATATAAAACACAATGGTACTCAATTTTCATCATTTTAAATATTTCAAAAAATGTAAAAATTTATTTATGATAAAATGAAATTATTCTATTTATTAAGAAAAAAGTTTGCTTCTTTCAAAAATAAAGATATACAAATTACTTTATGTAATGAACTTATTAGATAAATATGACTTTGAAGAAAATAAACAAAAAGAGTGATACACACATTGGAAGTACAAGTTAGTAGATTAAAAACTATTATAAATGCATTTCTTTCGGATCAAAATGAATTAACAGATTAATCAAATTATTGTTCATCTCTCTACTTTTTCCCACCTCTTCGAAAAAATATCGCGTCTTTTAAGGAGATCCAAGTTAGGAGACAATTTTCGATTTCTTCGAAAGAAGTAAACTGGTGAGCTGTCAAATTGTGCTGCATCTCTCGAAACAACTAGTCATCAGAAGTAGCCATGTCCAGCAAATACGGCAGGTGTGTTAAAATATCCTATTTGAGGATTTTCAAATATTTTTTTACGACTTTTACATCATGAGGCCGAGCGTTATCATGTAGAAAAATATCTTATTCATGCCTTTGCTCGTATTCCAGCCTATATCGATCGCTTGTTATAAAATTGCCAGGTTGTAACAAATGATAGTATACAACACCTTTTTGGTCCCACCAGATACACAGTATGACTTTTAACCATGAATATTCCGCTTTGGTGTTGATATTGAGGTTGATGACAACGATGGACCAGGCATAGTGTAGCATTTTTTCATATTAAGGTTTTTATTCCCAGTCACAATCCGTTGTAAAAAAAACTATTTATTTGTTGTCTTTGAATGAGTTACTCGGAATTTAAAAAATCGTCTTTTCACATCTCTCGGTTTCAGTTCATAAGGCACCAAATTGCCTTCCTTGTGAATAATACCCATACATTTCAATCGCACGGAAATGGCTTGTTGCGTAACTCTCACTCACTTTGCAAGTTCCTCTTGCGTCTGACTTGGATCTTCATTGAGTAATGCCTCCAATTCTTTGTCTTTGAATTTTTTTGGGTGTCCAGAGCGAAACTTTTCTTTAACGCTGAAATCAACTTCCTTGAAATGTCGAAAACATTCCCTACATGGTTTATCAGTTGAAAAATTGTGATCATACACTTTTACGAGCATTTCAGCTGCATTTTTCTTCCAATTAAAATAAAACCTCCCTCAAATGCAAAATTTGACATATTCAACAAAGTAAAAACAGAATTTTTTTTTGTTTGAAACTCAAATTGATACAAATTGAATATCATTGACAGATGTCTAATCTCTCTGAAGCTATCAAAACCTTCTGATACTATGAAATGTTACTAACAGCGGAGTCATATTTAAAAAACGGCCCGAAATAATTTGTATTCCCTATATTTATTTCATTTGTTTAGTTTTGCTTAAATTACATAAATTTTTTATTCATAACGCTCAGCAACATGGATGCGTTTGGGGGAGGGGGACATGCCCCCTCCTGATTTTATGTAACCCTAATATGATTCCCACAAATTTACAACATTTATACATTAATGCAACTATTTTTATATTTGTTCTTTTAAAAAATGGAAGTTAAACCTTTCAGCGACTACAAATTAATTTTTTAGTGCACATTAAATATTGAAACTCATTTTTTGACTAGTTCTAAATTTGAAACATTTCATTTATTTGTGAAGCAAATCAAAACATATATATATATAGATTTGATTCTTTAATTCAATTAGGCAATGTTTAAGCGTGAGTAGCTGCATTAATGTTTTATAAACATAGACTATCGATCAAAAAAATATCATTCTTATATTTCATCAAACATCTTAATATTCTTCATTTTAGATGTTTTGTTAAATTGTTTGTTTGTTTTTCTCTTAGCTCATTAATTAACATGCTTTTGGAGGTACATTTCACCAAATTCATTTTAATTATTTATATATATTTTAACTATGTATTAACTTAATTATGATTGATTTTTATGTAGAATGTTTTGTACAACTTTAAAATTAGATAGAAACTTTTTTCCAAAAATACTTTTTTTTTTCAAAAATTTCCTCTAGGCCTTCAGTAATATTTATATAAACACATATATATTCATTTATAATATATTCCTCTTATGTATTTGTTTGTTAGTTTTTAAACCAAATTCAAACAGATTTAATTGTATTTTACGTAATATTAATTAACATAGCACATGGTTGCCAACCCCAAAAGACAGCGGTAATTTATAAACAAGTAGTATGCCTACATATATATAAATAATACTTAATTAACGACTACAGAAGCTTAGTCATTAAACTTATCAGGATATAATTAATTGGTCTTATCATAACATGTATGTGTATGTATTTATACTTAAAAATGCTTCAATTTGGTAACTGTTTAAAAGGCCTCAAAGCAGAGTAGGTGTCACACTATGAATTTATCAAATTTATTTGGGCGTTGCTTACTAACATTTGAAGAGGTGGGAGCCTCTTCATAAAGAACCGTTGAATTTCAAGTTTGGGAGATATCATTCATAAATACGACTTATTAATATGTATTTGATCTCCAAAGTTGTCGCACTTATGTATAATACACACAAATATGCAACTGTTATTATTACACATAATAGATAAACATAAAATAAGTTTCTTCCTCAAAATGAAGTACCCTACAAAAGATCCATTTTTTTTGCTCTTTAATTTTCTCCCGAGACACATTTTTCCTTTAATAACAACCTATTTTGGGCTTCTCCGATGACAGTTAGGGATATTAATTCACCATGAAAATATCCCAATAGTTAATAGAAGTTAAGATGATACTCATCACATTTATGACCAAATTTCAATGTAGACAAAGGTGCATCAAATGGATAAGTAAGGAATTCAAAATGAAGTAAAGATTTTTTTTTATTAAAGTATGAAAGCAGTTTTTTTGTTTGTTTTTTTTATTCGGTCTAATAGTGCAGAATTTTGTATTTTAATAATATTTCACATGTTTTTGTATAAAGTACGCAAAAAAAAAGACATAAACAATAAAAATGTACTCATCATTTTGATGTCCCATCCGGTGCCGTCCTAAATTTAAATTTAATCTATATAGTACTTTAAATCATTCTAAATAAAGGATATGATGTCACACACTATTTACATACATTTGGTCTGTCTAATTGGGTATAAGAATGAAGAATACTTAAAGTAAGTCTGAAGTTAGGACTTTTTTCAGGTCCAAATAATAGGAAAGGGACGGGATCAATTCTAAGTCCCATATTAGGGACATATATAACCCTAATAAACGCCCACTTTTTTTTCTTTTAAATAATTGTATCTTAGGTCAATTTAGGAGGAAGAAAAATACATATATTCTTTCAATTTTTGAAGAGACAGGGATGTTTCAATATAGACTACCAATTGATTTTTTTTCTTTCTCTTCGTCAAATCCATCTCTATCTCTACAAATTTCCCTACTTTACCCATAACGAATACAGTTCTTGAGTCAATACAACTCTAAATAATATACAATTACATAAACCTCGTGGTTCTTGAGGATTCTATGAAGGTACACATCTATATGTATAAACATTATTAGTCTCTCAATCTGTAGAAGAAAAGACATTTATATTTAGTGATAAAACATGATAAATATTGTGCAATAAAAGAGTCTTTGTTTTTTATTATTCTTTTGTTAGAGAATGATAAGCAAGTTTTGAGGCATAAGAAAGTTACAAATGAGAGAAAATGCATAAAAGATATCATCAAACGATATGTATATACATAAATTTAGGTGTACGAGTACCTTAACAAATACGTTTGATCATATATAATTCATTTTTTTAAATACATGAAGACTATATTATCATCAATACAACCTCCATATTTCATAGATAAAATGTATATATATATGCATTGAGTCTCATGACTTTTGTGCTCCGTAAATATTAGGTCAAGTTTTTGTGAGGGTTTTTGTTTTGTTTTTTGTGCTTTTTCCGAATTTTTTTTATATTTTAAGCAAATAAATTTAATACTTGATAATGTCAATTTAAAACCATTTTTGGAGAGTAAAGGAATTCCCTTCATAATTGAAAATATTTACAATTACATATCTTTTATTAATTACAAACCATATATTATTTTCAAATGGTTTGGCAAATGGTTGTATGTACACTGTACATAATTGCTAATAAATAGTTTAATCTCTAGAATGTACCAAAATAAAACAAACTTTGTATTTCTTGGCTGGAACATCTCCGGAACAATAGAAAGTTGATTAAGAGCCACAAAGAAATAATTTTGTTTATAGTAATCATGTTGCCAAATTAAAAGACCCAAAAACTCCCCCAAAAATTGGACAATTTAATCTTTTTTTTTAAAAAAACAACTTTAGTCTCCATCATAATGTAAATCCTTTTTAAGTCTTTTTTATGTATGTACATGAATAATTTATAATGAATCATAATTTTATATACGTATATGTAATTCCAAATTTTATATAGAAAAAGAGTAATATCTGTTATGTATGGTAACAATATTTTATAGTTATAAAAAAGATTTATTTATATTAAAAAAAGTCATAAAATGGTTGGTTTTATGATAGAGACTAAATATTTTTTTGTTATAATGAGAATAAATTTTCCAATTTTTTGTGGTTTTTTTGGGACTTTTATTAAATCCAAAGTGTATTTATTTTGATATATCTTAATGTACATACGTATAAAACCAACATAATACGAATTAAAAAGTTTATAAGAGGTAAATACTAAGATCTTAAGTCTATAAAAATGTGGCAAAAAAAAATGTAATAAAAATATTTTAAAGAGATTAACTTTCAAAAGGATTTAAAATAATACATATTTATAATGTAAAACAAAAAGAATTGTTTATAATTAAGAAGTGCTTCTTATAAAATATACTTTCATTGTTTCTTAAAAACCCAGTCTCCTAGTACTTACAAGGACATTTGATTACAAATAATACTTGATAAATAGAACAAAAAGAAATACATATCTTTTATACAGAAAGTAATACTTTTTTGCACCCCAAGAGCTAGGGCGTTATTGGGGCATTTGTAAACTCATTTTTGCTTAGATAAAAAACTTTAATTTCTTGATGAAATCCTATATCTTACTCTCATTTGATAGTAATCCCCTCCCCCACCCTAAAAAAAAAATATTTCATAAATAGATTATTTAAATATTTGTTTAAGCCCAAAGACCTCATTTTTAAAGCAAGGCTCCTCAAAGTTTCAGGTAGAGACCAATGCTATATGATTAAAAACTTTGTGTAAAACAAATTTGTAAGAGTATAGGATAAAGAGGGGAAAAAACCCCCGAATTTACAGATGAAGCAGCCATGTCCTTAAGACAAATAGTTTTAAAATGTTGCAGGGCTCAGAAAGAATCTACCATTGGACATATGGATCCAGCAAATTGATATTTTTTAATAGTCCGATAAAATTATATAAATGGTATAGTACAAATAGTTATGAAACAAAATTTGAACCATTGTTTGTATCTGGGTTTGAATGGTCTGTTTATGATTGCTTTGGAGTCAAAAACAACATAATCTTATATATGAACATCTATATATTGAAAGAAGAGGGTTCTAAGAAAACGTGTGTTTTTCTTAAGAGCCTTAGATATTTGCATATATAAGTAAAAACTATGATTGTTATTTTGAAGAAATTTCAACTCTTTGAAGTTTGGGTTCTTTATATCCGTTAGTTCATTAAATATTCATTCGATTCCTAGTAGAGGAATAAAAGTTTAATCAACCATTTGTTCCATCTTTTTTTCTTTTTTTTTTTTTTTTGGCAAGGGCATGTAACATCACCTATAACATCAAACAGTTCCATATATTTTCTTGTCAGCCCTCAATAGAGAAAGTCACAAATCGTTTATTGTAATTCCTAATCGCTTTTTCTAAGGACCCTTTGACTTGTGAGATAAATAAAGACAGAAATCCAATTTAGAAGGTAACATGGGATTATGAATCTTTAGATCTTTAAATAAATGAATAATATATTTGCCTCCCAATGTTAGTATTAATTGTCTGATTACTTTAACTTATATTAATATGGATTTTATGCTCAGAAATATGGATTAAGAAATTGTAATAATAGCCTAAAAATTTAATTGTTTGTCAAAGGTTTTCATGGTCATTTATTATTAAAATAAATATAAATTGGAATTTATGAACCATATTGCGAAAAAATATATGTACATATACATTGCATGCACCAATTAATTAGTTTGACTTTTAGTGGAAAGAAAGATGTAAGATTTATGTGTAAAAATATGGTACGTACATATAATTTGAACCATATTTTCCCTGGTCTAACCCACATGTGAGATTCCTCTATACGATTATTTTTATCATTATGACTGAAATATGTGAAGGAAAAATTATATAAAGCAATTGCAAAATAAAAAAAATATTTATAATTTATTCATTTATTAATGGAATATTTTATTTTTTTGTAGGTAAAATATGTGAATGAACATGTTCTTAAAATAGGTGTACTTTATACTTCACATGTTCATATAACATATATGTATTATAAGTCACGAGTTTGTAAATACATACTCTATATATTAAATATTTATAATAATTAGAGGCATAAATTAAGTTAGAGCCCGGCTTTCATCTCTCTATTAAAGATTCTTCTAGAAAGAGTGTAAGAGATAATGTAAATTGTGTGATTGATTGAGATAAATTTGACCTTTTTTCTATAGAGTGAAGGCAATATTTAAAATCATTCCTGAGCTGTTTGTGAGTCATGTACATATACAAGTTCAAGTTCTGAGGTTCTTAAGTCTTTAAACTTTAGTCTAAGTCAAGTTCCAATTTAATAATGAGTCTTAGTTGAAGTTAAAGATGAAGAAGACTTCAAATTGACTCGAAACTGAGTATTTATCTCGATTTATTTAAAAAAAAAAAAAACATTAAATACAACAGATTTTAATTTAACCAAGATTTTATTCACTGCTATTATTGTTTTGATTTTAATGGTACACAAAACAAATTCGAATAATTTGGAAAAACTATAGTTATAAGCGGGTTTTTTTTTAAAGTGACGCGATGAGATCCACGTGCACGACTCACTGCATGAGTACATTGATGTACAATGTCTAAAAAATATAATGAGATATATGAGTACTTAAAGTATATATAGATATGAATAAAACCACTTTGGTGAGATGGTATCGAATAAATTCATGAAGTAAAGTGTTTGCAAAATCAAAACTTGCTTTGAGGTACATAAATGTTGTTGGACAGAGCTGAATTCCCAATTCTCATAACTCTTGATATGAATCAATCTAAGCCCTGAAATTTTAATATGTTTTGATTTTGTTGAAGGTTATCAAAATGAAAAAACAAATAGATCTTATATTTAATAAGCCCATGAGTCAATAAGATAGATAACCTTAAGAGCAAGTTGTAAAACTGATATTCAAAAAAATTAAAGAGCACGCATTTTGCCTCTTCCTACGTTTGCATAAAGGGATTGCAAAAAATCCAATCATCTCTTTGTTGAATGTAAGTTTACATTCAAAGTTTATATACATCATTAATGCTCTCTATTTAATCATTTAGTTTTTTAGAGAACAAAGTTGAACTTTTGAAAGGAAATCATCCATTAAGCTCTCTCTCTCTCATTTTTTTGACTATATCTGTACAAATTACATCGTTGAGAAATGAACAAGTTTTATTCAAAAACTACTTCCTCGTGCATGAATACTATATAGGAGATAATACTATCTGCTACTAATGAAATACAAAACATTTTTCTATTTTCATATCTTATAATGGTTGTAAACATAAATATTTCCAAAGGGATTTGTTTACAAATACCTAGATAGAAAAGAAATAAATTATATTCTATCAAATGTATTTCATTTTAAGGCACAATCAATTTATTTGCCTATATTCTAGCATTACTGTTATTTGTTTAGATTTATATTTTTAATTGAAGAAAAACAAAGCAAAGATTTTAATAGAATGAACGTAATATGATGACAAACTAAAGTATTTTTATTGAATTTCTTCATCTTGTGTTGTATATGTAAGGATTAACACTAGACAAATCAACATGAAACTTAAAGACAAAAAATACAGCTTTATAAATATCCTCTAGAAATACTTGGATACATAGAAACATTTGCAAATTAAAGATTTACATGCTCTATAAAATCCTAAAAAGATGAATATATCACAATACAACTTTTGAAAGAGATGTTATTGACTTTTTGAAAACTAAATTGAAATCCCTTATTATTGCATTTAAAATTCTTCTTGTAAGAGGAAAATAATGGATCCTCATTTCAACCATTATAGACACAGCCCTTGAGTACAAACATTTTAAATGTTCCCGTGAGTTAAGGTGAAAAGCAATTAGGAAAAAATGAGATGACGTAAACTCAAAATAAATAATTATGGGTGATCAAAGCTAAATAATGAGGTGTCAAACATTAATTCTAAGTTACCTTATGACATTCATGTATGTTGTTAAATGTGCTTTCTTAAGCACATTTGTATTTTTTCAATTTTGCCTATTGGTATTGGTAAATTCTCAATAGATTTTTTGTTCATATATGTAATTTTAAAATTATGGAAAAATCTACAACAAATGTTTTTCTCTGAGGGTGTCAAATCTAAATAGGTGCAATATTCATTTTAGTGTAGCATTTTATCACAGACTAAATCCATATATATTCCATAAATGACTTTGTATAAAAACAATTTGATGCAAAAAAAAAAAAATATCCAGATAAGTGCAACATTGAGATGTAATTTTTAATTACAAAAATTCTTAAAAATTCACATATTATTATATATTAAATTATTGGAATTCTTAAGAAGAGTTGTTCAAATTAAGGGGCTTGTCAATCACACTATTGATTAAATTGAAAAAATAATATTAAAACAATTTTCCTTAGCAAAAAAAAACAACAGGCTATGTGAAATAAGTTTGCATTGAAATTAATTACAGGTCACCGATGTACTTTAGTTAACAAAAAAAAGAGTGTTTTTAATATAATTGATATAAGAGCCTCATTTTTGCTCATATCCAGTTTGATTGTGTATACATATATGTTTATGAGGGAATAAGTGCGCACACAGAGTAACCCTGAATGATAGAGTAAGTAGTTAGCCAACTCTTACCAACAGGGCTACCATAATAGTAAGAAACTTTTTTTCATTTGTTAGTTCTGAATATTAGTTAGTTAAACTCAAATTATTTCTTGTTAAACTGTAAACATCCCAACTTTGGGACATTACTGGCTTCCTACAAATTCATTCCAAGTCTTTTGCTATAAATTTCTCAAATATGAATAATCAAAGAAGTCCTACTAAATAACACTCATAAGATCAAAAATTGAGTATTTTTATTCATATTATAATCTACAACATATTACATACATATAATCTCTTATGAATATGGGTATTTTTACAAATGAATCATCAAATATTATATGTACATATACGATGAATGATGCACTTAAAAAACTTTAAATATTTATATTGCATTGTAATATGCATTTACTAAAGTTCAATGAAAATGTTTATAACTAAATATATATGAAGGTTTAAATACAGAGAATGCATGTCACGGTTTACATTAAAAGATTACGTGTAAAACATTTCTTAGTTTGTTCACAAATGGAATTTGATCCGTCTAATGTTGCAACTGTTCCATTAGCTGGAAACAGCTGCAACAGCTGTTGTAACCGTGTAGAAATTAAATAAATTTGAGTGAGAAAGGTCAAGAATTAGAGTGGGCTTACAATACGACGTAAAGGGATGTGAAGCTTCATCAGTCATCTTAATATTTACTTACAGTAACGAAACGACGATTGATGAGACACTCTTTTCCTCAAGGAGTGAACTTTGAATTTTAAAAGAGGGATATTCACAATTGAACAAATCAACAATTTTTTTGTTATTTCCTTTTTTAAAAACCATCAGTTCAACTCTCAAGACAAAAGGTTAAACAAAAATGTCTTTCCATAAACTTATTCTTTGATGAATTGATTAAATAACCATTAATCTTTTATAGAATTCAGGACTCAATCATTGCATGTTTAACTGACATTTAAAAAGAGCTACACAGAATTGGCATTCTCAAAAGAGACTTTGTCATTGACAAAATTGTCTATACTTTTGGACACAGCTACCTAAAAAGATTGATTTACTCTTGAGTAAACGTTTCTTTTATAAACTCAATATTGATTTATGTAAAATACAATATATTGTCATAGAAACAAGAATCAAAAACCAATATTTCAATGAAAAGCTTTTGCTTAGGACATTGCATGATAAGTTTGAATTGCCCTTTAATCAAAAAGTATATAAATAACTTGATTTTTTTATGTAAAACATGTACATATATTAAACAAATCTATTTTAGATTCATTTGTAAAATTGGATTTGATGAAAAATGAAAAATCATAGTGAATAAAAGTTTTATGAATGATCCACCAAACTTTACAATAAGTAAATCCATTTAAAAATTGCAAACCCACAAATAAATAAATCAAGAGTTAATTTGCATTTTCAAGAAAGTATTATTGAACTCCATGATTAAAAAAACAGAATAAGAATATTAAAAAAAAAGTTAGTTTTACGAGTATTTAAGGATTAAATGAAATCCAAAAGTATAAAAAAAATTTCAATCTTTTTTTTAAAGTGGTTTGATATGAGTGAATTAATATAAAAGCCCAGGTTAAATGCATATTTAGCACAAAAAAATATTCATTATGTAAGCATATCTGATATTTGTTTTCAAAACGAGGAAAAGGGCACAAATATGATTGTTAGCTAATGGTGTCATTTTTTTTTTTTTTTTTTTCATAGTCTATATTTGAAGAAATATTTAATTTTAAACGTTAATTTTAAAATGAAGAAAAAAATTACATCACTTCAATAAATAAATAAAGAAATTAGCAAATTAAAATATGAATTAAAATTTACCGTTTTTTGTCTTCTTTCTCTCCACTAGGTTTTTAAATAAAAACATATGAGACAGAGATTATGTTCTCAGGTATTCATAAAAAATTACTTAATAAAAAGGATTAGATTAATTTTCTCATAGTGAATATTTTATTTTGGTACTCATTACCTAGAGGGGTACGCTGTTGATCCGTGCCTAAGGCAAACTTTTGCTTCCTTATTCTCAAGCACGGAACTGCTTGTAAGACAGAGTCACTAAAACTTTTAAAAAAACATCAGGAATAAATGCAATTTCAAAACATACTCAGAGCTGGGATTTCGAGACTTATAACTCGGCCAGACAGCATTTGTATTTATTTTCTTATGTTGCCTATATAACATAACTATCATGGCTGACTTTGTTTCTGGTCTCCAAATCCAAGCTCTAATATTATATTTAGGAATTTGACTTACTTAATTACTCAATTTTATTGTATCGAAATTCACCCGGTTGCATTCAAAATACACAGTTTCACGACGAGCTTTTTGGGATAAACAAAAACACACTGTATTCTCCCTTCAGCTGATTTTCATCATTTGACTCCTTTGATTTAAAGCAGCTGACCCTACGTATTATGAACTCTAAAAGGGTATTATTATTATTTCTGATGTTGATGCATACAAAATATATTAAATCAAGAATTGCGCGCGCTTTTTTTGAATTTTGAATATATTAGGAGTAGTAACAATTGGTTTATGATTGGTAAAATTTATAAATATATAGTATATCTAAATAATAAATTCTGCCAAATATTAAAAAGTTGGCAACATGGAAAATACAGAAGAGTAGCTACCAGTTGTTTTTCCAAATTTTTCCTTTCCCTTTTGTGAGTCGAGGTTGCGAGTGGCCAAAAAAGCTCGACGTGTTTACTATCTCTAGAGAAATATTTTTACTTTATATTTTATTTATTCAGAACTGAAGTCAGGGGCGTAATTAAGATTTTTAAACCAGGAAATTACATGAGTACTTGGGCTTAACTTGAACTCAGAACTATATAACTTGGACTCGGAGCCTGAAGACACGGATTAGGAAAAGGTGAGCTCAAGTATGTAATATATCAAAAATGATCCTATTTACACCAATTAATAATGACTTTTAAGGAATTTGTATCTCATACGAGACAAAACTAGGGCAGATTCTCTGTCTTAATATTAGGCAGCAACTATACATATGTATAAGAGATGTTTTTACAAATAAAAATATTGAAAGAAGTGGAAGAATTGGTGCAAATATGAGGGGTGGATTTTGTTTAGCCTTGAGAGTCCAATATCAATTTAAATCTACATAATGGCATATTTAATCGGACCAAGGACTATCATCTTCATTTTGGCATTCAATTTCCGTGTGGCAACACCTACATAAGAAAACAGCTTGTTCCATGGACGTTATCATTCTCACCAGGTGTATTGTAAATTGACTTTAAGAAGTATCATGTAACACATTATAAGTTTGACTTTTCATTTAAAAGCTCCCTATGTCAGACCTATGTATACATATATTATCAGAAAAGTTTTTTTAAGCACTCCTCTTGTAATCATTGTGTATGACAATGCCAATTACACTGCATTGATTCCCCCACATTCCTTCATCCATGTAAGAGATATCAAAAGTCAAAAGGCCCTGGCTGAAAGTCTCAACCATTTTAATAAAAATGACACTGTCTACACACAATGAATATTTAAAATGTAAAGTTAATGAACACTAATTACAAGGTTAAAGTCTGACACAATAAGAACAATTTATGAGCATAGTTAAATAAATATACAGCATAAACCTCTCTAAAAATATACTTCATTGAACGATTATATTAGGGAGGAATAAAAAAACAATTCAATATGTAGCACACCTCAATATATAATAACATTGACGTTTAACTAATATTAAGCTTACATACTCTGAGTTTAATGTTCTATTGTTTCTAAATGTATGTACGTGTGTACATTTTCGAAATAAAAGTTTATTGCCTCATCAAAATTAAATTAGTCGGCCTACCTTGCCACTTATGAGAGCCTTGAATACTGATTAGATGGTATCTATATAGTTGTATCTATTTAAACTTTGAATAATCTCACTATCAAATGAAGTTTAACAAGACCACACATAGCAATCTTTATTAAATCTCTCAGTCTTCCTCTCATTTTAAGAAAATAAAAAAGACCTGAAATTGTATGGTAAACAGATAGGCAATTACATTAGCCTCTTCAACTTTTTGACTATTGTCTTTTTAATAGTAGGGGTATTTAGAGCTAATCAAGAAGTCTTTTGAGTGCAATAAATCCAATGGTCCTTTTTCTTAAGGTGGATTTTGATTAGATTCTGATAAAATTTTGAATTTATTCTATGGACATAAATTTCTAAAGAGTCTAAATATTATGAGCTTACACAGAAATAGAAAGTATTGTGTCCACAAATTTTACATGTTTGTAGAGGGAAGTGACCACGATATTTCCGTCATTTTATATTGTGTCACAAAAGCTCTCATTTTTTAATGATCCACAAAAGTTAAGTAAACATACCCTTTTGAATTCATAAAATTCAAAAAGGCCTAATTCGAAAAGTAGTTGTTGCCAAATCTCCTACATCAAATTCTCTATGACAATTTATTGTTATTTTTTTGTATAACATGACCTATAGGCCACGTATTTACACATTATTCTTTTATAAGTATATCATACTACAGCATAAAACTAGAATATTTTGTAAAACGGCAATCTTTTTAATAAGTGGATTAAAAATGAATAGTTAATCATTAAAGAATATCATATTTTTACAAAAAAAAATAACCAAAAATGGAATTATACCATTAGTTTTTTTTACTAGTAAAGTAAGTTATGTGTACAAAAAAGATACAATAGATTTTGAATCAAAAATTCCCAAAATCAAACAAATCCATCATTGCTAAAAATAAATTGATTGATATGAATGAAAAGAGGAATTCATTTTTTTATATAAAAAAAAAAAAGCTTTACTAAAGTATTTGATTTTTTTTAGCCCTTTTTTTCAATATTTCAGATTTATAATTAATATTTTTTATGATCATTTTATGGAATTGAAAATATACATCAATTTGTTCATTCTACGTTGAAGTAGCTACATTCCATTTATGTCAGTATATCGCCTTCTTTTGTAAAACATCTCATCCTTAAACTAAAGTTTAGTAACTGGTGGTCCAAGTTTGGAAAAGCTAATGAGAGTAGTGATAAATATGATCTAGAGACACTTTTGTTTCAAATGCTAATACTCTTCATTTATCTCAAAGATTTACGTATGTGTTTGAACAATGACGTAAAAAAGTGGGTAATCAAGCACTTTATTTCTAAGATTTGATATACAAAAAAAAAAAAAATGCTATCAAAATCATACTTTGTTTAGACATTAATACACTTTTTAAATAAGAAATATATCTTCTAATGGATATTTTATAATGGATTCTATGAATTCATTAAATTGAAAGACATACCTCATATTGTAGTCTGTCCATAATTCATTCACTTTAGGAGTTATGTTTGTAATAGATACCTCTAAATAAAATACCTTGCACTGTTTTCTTGTAGGGTTAAAGAATGGGATTTTGTTGGATAATGAGACGTGTACGTCGTCAATGTAAAAAATGTATTTTAGAGAGTGAGAAAACCATAGTACCTATATAAACCTCAATGATAGTTAGTTAGAAAGAGATAGAAAAGCACCGTTATATCATCGTCATCATTGTTATATTCCTGATACTAACAAAACTATTTTTTCAAGGACTTCATTTTTTTTAATAAAAATAAAAAGCTGTATTATTAGAAAAGATATTTCCTTATGATTTAAAACATTGGTCAAGAGCCAAAATGTCTTCAGATTAAAATTTGGTTGTATTTAAGCTTTTTATTCCAAAAAAATACCTATATTTTTACCCACCAAGCTCAAATTATAATCGAATTTCCCCTCCCAAAAAGCACTATTCTTAAAATATTTAGATGACCAAAATTTATTACGATATAGAGTTTTATAAGGCTGTCTTTTTTTACAAAAAAAATTAAAGCTCAAACCTGATTTATTACCCTTGGAGTTATAATCCTCTTGAGTGAAAAAACCAAAAAAAAAATAACCATCAATTTTCTTGGTCAAACAATGATGACTCGAATTAGAAACAAACATGAGATTATTATAAAAATGGCTTTAATATCTTTCAACAATAGTTTGGTGAAGTATGTGTTTCATCTTAATCGTCTCATTGAATCTTAAAAATACAAAAAAAAAATATTAATAATACTTAGGAATGTAAATCATATGCAATTCGGGCGTGTTATAAAAAAAGAAAGAGAAAATCAACCTGGCAACTCTGACAATTTAATGATTGTCGAGGGGGGAAGCAGCTTGAGCTGTCATGACGTTTTACTGAGCTACAAGCTGCTATTTTCCTTTATATATGTATACAAATGAAAACATCAAACCACAAACATTACAATACGTTACTCCAGATTCATTATTATATTCACAAATATCATTAACTCCATTCACCTCAATTAATGATAACCCTTTTTTAACTTTTCCTTTGTTCCTCACCATGATATAATCTTTGCAGACTGTTCTTTACTTGTAAAATATTATGTTGAGGTAAAGTTGATGTTACCTTCTTAAGGGGAAAAAAATAATGATAACAGCTTCGGAAAACAAAAAGACCTGTTTGAAGAGCCAACTCCACTTTTTTATCACACGCCCGAATTGCATATGATTTTCATTCCTAATAATACTCTATGCCATGGATGGGCAACGTTTGTCAACTTGTGGGCCAAATTATGTTTTCCAAGACTGACTGCGGGCCAAGAATCCTAATTATATATTTGCAAAATAGTTATACTTTTTTTATACCATACATATAAACAATTATTATTAAACAACCGATTTTATCATTTATCATTTTTTTTATTGATGGGTAACTTTTAATAGAAAGATTCGGGATTTTTTTTTAAAAACTATTTTCTAATTATAGATTTCAAAGGTCTCCGCGGGCCGTATTTACCAGAAGAATTTGAAAAGAGTACGTAAAAAATAAAGATCACATTTGGAGTTCATTCTTAAGTCAAGAAAAGGTCTGACACTGTTGATCACCTTTTATTTACAGTTTTATTCCAGAACACAGTACGTCTAGCTTTTTTGTAGACTTGCAACCTTAACTCTCAAAAGTGATATTTTTCTTGTTGCCAACTTTTTAATATTGGGCAGAGTTATTATTTAGATGTGCTATACATTGATAAATTTTATCAGCATACAAATGTATAGTTTGTAACATACTTGTATAGTATTCAAAAAGTCCTTGATTTAAAATTATATATACATAGGAATGTAAATAATATGCAAAATGCCGCGTCTTGTACATTGTATATATATATAATCCACGCAATACACGTTCATCATTAGGAATGTAAATCATATGCAATTCAGGCGTGTGATAAAAAAGTGGAGTTGGCTCATCGAACAGGTCTTTTTGTTTTCCAAAGCTGTTATCATTTATCTTTTATTACTGAGGGGAGAACATCTACCTAATAGTACAGATCTCGCATGAGGGAATACATGCATTAAGGTTAATAAAGCAAATAAAATGTAAACAAAAAAGGGCTCAAGCCCTCGTATAATTATTATTAGTTAAAAATATATAATTTCCTGACACTAATTTCAGTTAATTTTCTGCCTCTCATCTATGGTATACATAATGATATTATTATTTTTTTGTATACATATATAATGGAGAATAGCAGCTTATAGCTCAGTCAAACGACATGACAGCTCAAGCTGCTTCCCTATCAACATTCATCAAATTGTCAGAGTTACCAGGTTTATGATTTTCTCTTTCTTTTATTCTTACAAGCCCGATTTGCATATTATTTACATTCCTATATATACATATATCAGAATTATAAATAATAATAATACCCTTTTTGAGTTCGTAGCTAAAGGGAGAATACAGTGTATTTTTGTTTATCCAAAGAAGTTTGTCGTGAGTATGCGGAGTTCTTATAAATAAATTATCCATTATCCAAACACGTTCTGACGAGTTCATGGCCGTAAAATGTGCAAATTTGCCCTACTGAGAGTAGATTCAAACCGTCGTATGAATTGAACTTTTTGATCAACTTTAATTTTAAATATCTTGTAAGATGTTACATTGAATCTTAGTTTATAATCATTAGCAAAATAAAAGGATTAGGAAATGTGTGTTGTCGTTTTTAATAAGCGATTCTCACTTTTATTCCGTATTTTAATAAATAGTGCAACTCTTAAATAATAATTATTATAAAATATAAATAAAAATGAAATGAAAATATGGATTTCTAGGCATTAAAAATTAGTATTTTTAGATATATTTATATGCCTAATATATATGTAGATAATTATATATATTTAAATTTATAGGATCATGAGTCATATTGATACAATCAAATATCTTTCCAGTCGGTCTACAATGTATTTATGTCATCTATTAACTTTAAAATAGATTCTTTAAAGCGTTTGTTTTTAGCTAATTTATGAATAAATATATGCCCTTGTATTTTAAAGCTCATATTTGGAAGGAAAAAAAATGGGCATTGTCTTGAAAAAAAAACGGAAATCAGCTACATCAATCTAACATTTAGATCCATTAAAACAAATAAAATTATTTTTACTTTTTTTTTTCTTTTTTTTTTTGGTATCATTTCATAGCAGTCTCGTCCATTACGTATAAAGAAAATTTGGTAACAAAATATTTTAGTGATCCGGATAGTGGATAATGGATGATGCTTGCTGTTGTTGAGTATTCCAAGTACTTTCTTGCTGCTCTTTTTGTTGAATTCCCCATTGTTCCTCTTGAAACTCATTCAAAGGGACAACGACTCCCTCATCAACTTCAACGATTAATTCAGAATCAGGATCAATTTGAATAAGGCTTCCTTGCTTTCCATTATTGGAGAGGAGATCATTGACACGGATATCACTATCACCGATTGGTCTTCCATATGCTGGTAAATCATCTGCCTCCCTCCTAGCTCTTCTATAATTATTAGTAGTAGTAATGGTCTGAAAGGAAAGATATCAAAGCTTGATGAGAGTTCATAATTTGGAGTGGCTAAACATTATTTAGTAGTTTATTATATAGTTACAAGTTTTTGGTTGTTTATTTAAAAAAAAAAAAAAGACTTGATATTTTATTATACACATTTTAATTGGCAGAAAAATTAATACTTATATGCTTTAAATATGTATATGTATGAAAATTATCCATGGAAAGGTCTGTTGAGTAAGGATGATTAAATATGACACGCATCATCTCCTTAGTACATCTTAACTTTTGGAGGTTCTCAAATCAAAAAATTGGCAGTGTCCTTCCTATATAGTAATTGATGCTTTATCTTAAATTTGAAGTGCAGGACTCTACAGGAGTGGCAGAGAAGGAATTACCGTATAATTAAATACATAAAACGTGAATGCATGACGAGAACTGCTCCTTATAAACAAACATTATACTGTTTTTCCTCAAATATACAATTTATTCAAGAGTCATATATGTACAAACATACATTTGTTAATAATAAAAGCCATCGAAGGATAAATGATATTTTGTATAAGGGAGTACGTTAGATACTCCTTTGAAGAGACGTAGAGCTACCTTCATATTCAATTGTCATTAAATGATAATTAATCATTTTATCGACAAACGGATTTTAAAAAGTTTTAAATACAAAACAATTTTCAAATAAAAAAAAAAAGAAAGATAAGTTGTTTTGTATAGTGTACCACAAGGTTAATCCTTGGGGTATCCTAATCTTGGGGGTTAAAAACACCTTATCCAAGATCAAAATATTGAAAATTAAGAGTTCATAGCTCTTCACTGTCTTTTTTTTTTTAAAGTCTGAGTTTGTTTCGTATCTTTGAGCTCGAATCTAAAATGTTTTTAATTCGAATTGGAGTCAATTCTGAGGTGACTGTTTCATGAGACTTAATTGCGACTCGAGTCCGAGCCTCTACCTTTAATTGAGAGCAATACGAGATCCACTATAATAATAATAATAATGAAAATTATTGTTATTTTTAAGCAAAAATTTTTTTTGTGTGTTATGGTCATGAAGACCAGGTCAAGACGATGCCTTCAAACATGGGTCTAGATACCAAGACTGATATGGAGAATCACATCACTAAAACCCGTGCAACCTTACCTCTGATGAAAATTTATTCCATGTGTTGGATATATATTACTATTTCGAAGGCTTCATTTTAACTACATAAAAGAAAATCAGTTTTGTTTTTTTTGGTACAGACACGGTACTATTTTTTGAGGAAAATATATATATACTTAAGTAGGTCCATTAAACAGATATTGACTTTAAAGTATGTATAATCACAAGGAGTATTGAAAACCCACTATTGACGATGATGAACATTATTGTATTGAATTTCAAGTTGCTCACATGTATGCACTCATAAAATATATTTTAATGCACTACAGAAACAAGAATGAGGAAAGATAATAATTCCTTTATTGAAAAACAAAGACACAAAAAAAACATTTTTTTTAAAGTAATTGTATAATGAAAGACAATATTGAGCTTAAGCTCAATATTGTCTTTCAATATACAATTGTAAAATAATTGAGTAATAACCAGTTGAGGATAATGAAAACAAAAAAAAAGTAAATAGAATTCATTCTCGTCATATGAACCAATACATATGTATATTAAATTCGAATTAAGGCTCTTGAAATCGGTATATATGTACAACATATGTTATACACAAGGAACAAATAAGCATGCATCTTCAAATATGCAACCTAACTAAGACAATTAAAACAACCCGAGTGCCTTCCTAAAAGTCCAAAGCATGTAAATTCAATTGATTTACTTTATATATGAGTATTGCATTTCTTGATTGGGGATAGCAGAAGTTTTTACCCTTGATCAAGACTTACAGGAAAAAAATTGATCCTACTTTTTCAGAAAAGGAAAATTTTAATCTAATTACTTTGATCTTGGTAATGAGTCATTAGAACAACACAAAGGCATTGAGGAGCTGAGACCCTCAAAAATTGCACTTACAGCACTTATGGGGGGGGGGGGGATATTTTTGAAAGGCTCTTTAGAAAGATCTTCAGTTTATGATAGACGGGAAATGAAATAAATTACATCCAAGTCAGTTTGAATTAACTAATAAGCAATATGCATGAACTGATAGTTTCCTCATCAACACTCATGAACTTATAAAAATTACGGGTGAGAGTTTCACATATTTTTTTTTTATTTAAAGAAAAGAACTTGTCATGTACATGAGAGCCAAGTTATCTCTTAAATGTCAACGATAAAGAGGAATTAAATATATTTTTGCATTCCATAACCTGGCTTTGCCTGAATAAGCAGTTAGTATACTCGTTATATCTGTCTTGGTCTACAACAACTCTCAGAGTCCTGATCTCACGCTAATATATATTTTAAATCAAGGATTATCATTAGGGATGAAGAGTAGTGACTCCCTGAAGTAAAGAGCTCATGTAAAAAATCAAGGAAGGGATTACGCATCACCTCTAAATTTGTGTCAATATGAGTACAAACCTGAGATTACTGCAAAATACAATAATTAAAAATTAATAGGTGTAAAATTCAAGGAAGGATCATGCTTTAAGAGTCAATTATAAACTTAAAAGACTGGATCATTAATTTGCTCTATTCAGGGGACTCGGACTTTGAGTAATAATAATAATAATAATAACAAATACACAACGTAATTAATATTAATACTTGGTGTTAATAAAAAAAATAATGACAGTTAGACAATATCAATACAAACTCAATTGAATTGCAACAATCCACACAACTAACTATGCACACATACAACAAAAAAATCCATAAATTTAAAAGATTCAAATATCAATCAAAGGTTATTGACTCTTTTATTGTTATAAACATACGCAATTCACCTACCTTTTTTCATATTAAAATCGTTCATATACTCAAGTATATATAGTTTTTCATTCACTAATCATATGTCATATAAGAAAACATGAATTTCAAGACAGCAAAAAAAAAAAGTACATCACACAAAAAGACAAAAATTTACTACAATATCTATAAAAAAACACAAACAATGTACAAATTCTTACAGGAATCACAGAAAAATGTGTTAAATATATTTTTTTTTTTGTTATAATACTTAATAAATGCCATTCAAATAATATGTATATGTATATATGCAAAGTATCTACATAAAAATACTTTATATAATTTGTAGTAAACACTAACAAAGAGGCGGCGAAGTTAATTTTATGATATTTTTTAAAAGAAATAATACACACGAGTTGTATGGTTATTGAGTTAATAAGCCTCCGTCCACACCTACTTCGGAAACTTCATTCACGTTGGGATCAAAGTCTTCTGGTAATTTAAATCCGATATCTTTCTCAGGGATGGCTTGAGCCTCTGGTTTGTCAGACTCGGGTTTCCGGGATGGTCCTTCTGGGGATTTATCATCTTCTTCCTCTCCATTGACATCATCAAAATTGGGTCCACCTAAGACATGAGTAGACGTATGAAAGAAAAAGGCATTGCCATCTTTGTCAGCGTCGCTGAAGGTAGTTTGATTAACCTTAACAACACTTCCATCAGGTAGAACCTAAATAAATAAACAAATATCAACAATTTTAGAATCTAAGGCAATATTTATTCATTTGATGAGAAAGAGAACCCGAAAGGGGAAGCCGAACCTTTTCAGTGTAGGTGGTGTTGGATTTATCAGGGGATATAGAAGGAAAGAAGGGATTAAATCCACCATTACCCTTGTGTTTGACAACACCTCGATTGATCAATTCTAATTGTTTATCTAAATCAGAGAAAATCCTGCAAAACAATCCACAAAAGGGTTTATTCGCAACTTTTTCATCATCAATCTTATCAGCATCATCTGAGCTAGCTGCAGGGATAAATTCAATCTCTACCTCTTCATCATTGGGATTGTGGGATCTACGAGGAGGTCCAAAAATGTCTCCGAATGAAAATGGAAATCCACGAGTTGGCAAAAAGTTTGGTCCTCCAAATCCGTGGAAATTTTGTGGGAAACCGCCTTGAATGACAAGAATTGGAGTTTGACCAGCTCCAAAGAAATTATGCTCTGAGTCTTCTCCATGAGTGTTGACGGGCTCAATTAATTCGACTTCGGAGTCATCTATTAAGAAACAAAACAAAATATGTAACAACACTCAAAAAAAAAAAAATTAAAAATATTAACAGCTAAATTGTTTAAAAGTAGAATAGTACTATTAAGAGGTACTATTTTATATTTGACTTGAAGCGATTCCACTCCTTTATACATACATAGTTTACCAAAGTGACAATGACTCAAGTTTTCATACTTTGCAATATTACCACTCCTCCTAACTTAATCATTATTATCGGTAATTTTTTAATGTGAGGTTTTTGTTTCCATAGACAAAAAAAACTCCGTTTAAAATGGACTTTAAAAAGATTTGCGTCATCAGCTTACTGCATACTAATATCAACTTAAAATTGCACCTAAATGTAAAATGTAAAATACGTCTTTGAAGAAGACTATCCAAAGTATTCAAGGTGAATATACGTATGTATACTACATAGTATATGGGAGGATAAAAATATCCATGTTGAGTGCATATGTAGATTATTTTAACCCTCGTTGAAACATTTTAACCTTTACAAATTGCATTTTGATGAAGAGTGAACACGTAAATAAAATTTTAAATTCTTAGTAGATAACTATTTAAGAGACATACAAAAACATTACCGACAAATTGGAGGGTTACACTCTAATGGTTTTTTGTAGAAATACATACATTTGACTCTAAGCAGGGATGAACTAAATACTATACATACATATATATGTACATATATTATATTGAACTTTTAGAGCTGGAGGGAATTCTTCATATATTTAAATGTACAAAGGCTGCAGGAAAAGTATAAGAAGATTGATTGATTTAGTCATTAAAGAGTAGAGTATTAAGTACCTCATCATTTCTATGCATGAATGCTCTGTACAAGATAAAATGTTGTACAAATACTAACTTGCACCTCTGGCAGAACGTCCAAGATGCAATTTTACGTCTCAATCAGTGTCTTATTTAATTAAGAATACTATAAAAGCTATTTTAATCACGAATAATACTCTGATTTATTAATATTATTTATTTAAGAATGGCCATTTTCATCGTCTCTCCGGACACGTCCTCTTTTAAGTCTGGGGACTTTTTTGTGCATAAATTTAATCAAATGTCTGGATCTCATGGTACAAACAGTTGGAAAGCGATTAATTCAATCAATTTTTTATTAACAGTTTAAGAAAAAATTTCTTTCCAAAACCGATCATTTGATTTGGAAATCAAAATATGATCATAGAACTAATTTATCACGTATTTACGAGTGAAAGGATTGTGGATCCTTGGACTACCATTCTAAAGATCAATAGAATACAGTTCGTCTATTTGTAATTTTCATGGTAAAAGTTGAAATTTACTTCCGTAAATATATCGAATAACCAATGGAATTTAAATCCTTCATTCTTTGAATGCTTCATTTCGTTTATAGGCTGTGACTTGTAGCATCTGCTAGTACAAAACAAATACAACCTGATATTAGATGTTAACAAAGCGCTTCATACTTCCTTGTAAATCAACTGTACATAATATATTTAACTTCTTTTTTTCCTTTTGATCCACACTAAAACATTTAAAAAATGCATTAAAAATGCAATGACCTTATATGGAAACACTCTTTTGAAGAATCAAACATAAAAAAAAACCTTTTTCAATTAGTAAAAAAATATAACCCAATGATTCATTTGTGAAATTTATGATGAGGAGAAAAAAATAAAAATACAACACCAATGAGAAAAGATCGTGAACTCGAGTCAAAAGACTCAAATGGAACTTGCAACTCGAGTTGACGATTTTAATGAAGGTGACTCAAACTCTTCCGAGTCACAGAACTCATTGTCACATTCCAGAGTGTGTGACGAGTACAGTTTGTTTATTTTACTAGAGATAATTTGAGTCATCTTACTCAAGTTGCTTGAAAATCTGACTCGAGGTTTGTGGTTCGAATCTATTGACTCGGGCTCTAAAATATAAATAATTAGAGATACTCTTTTTACTAAGTAACCAAACATGTTGAATTCCATTAGTGGTAATTATGCCGAATATTATATAACTCTTTGTAATAATTACCATGTGAACAACAAAAAAAATCAAAAAGGAAATGAGAGTAGTGCTCCATCCAGAGTTACCTAGCCTAGTATAGAGAGCAAAAGAACTCACAAATAAGAAAAGGATGTACTCCCAATGCAAAGTCTGCCAGGTACGTAGTGAACTTTAAAAATAAAACGTGGCTTCAATCTACTATGTATAAATATTAAAAATATGGATACGTAATAAATCTAGAGACATTAAAATAACATTCATTCTAAATATTATGCTGTGAATAAGAGTCATCTTACCCACTGGAGCAGAATTACTGAGGCCCAACAGGAGGCAAATGAGAAGAGTGAATTGCTTCAACATGTTATGGAGGAATACAAAATAGAATGTCCGTTGTGCGCGTTGATGCTGATCCTTCAAACACAGGTTTGAAACTATTTGAAAATCAAGTAAAAAAAATAAATAAGAAGACGACCAGACACACTCTCCCTCCCTTCTTGTTCAGTATTCTTCACAAACGAATGTGTGTTCGAGAGTGTTCAAGACCTCAATGATTTTATTTATAAATAAAATAAGAATAGCAAGTGAAACTACTACGTTGGGAAAAAAATATATACACATAAATAAATTACCTATGGGCGCCTATGGCGTCTATATATAGGACTATGATGAAAATAAAATTAGTTTTTTCCTCTCTGAACAGGTAGTGAGATCAAAAACAACGATTCAAAAATGTTCTTCGAAATCATGTTAAATAAAGGATAGAGCACATGTTAATTATTATTATTATTATTAATGATGCATATATCATCATTATTGTTAGGGAAACTGATTTGTGTTTTTGGGGAAAACCAAGATTCTTGGAAGAGAGAAAACTGCTCATTTTTATGACGTTACATATGTACATCGTCCCTGACTTGAATGAACAAACAACAAATGCAGAGACACTAAAAAGCTTTAACCCATCATCATACTACAAATAAATCCTTCATTTCATAACAAATCCAGTTTAGAGCAAGGGATACGTCATCTTATCACCAAAGCATAGTAACTTAAAATATATATGTACATATATACATATAACGTAATCGAAGTCAAGGTGAATGAACAACTCGACAAAACGCTCCCCCACCTCCCTCCTTCATTAAAAAGATTGACTCATTTTTCACTTAAAACTGTGCAATTTTGTTCGTTCATTAAAGTAAGAGTTCATTGGAATTGCGCCTTGCCTCTCTAAAAATCCACCTCACAATTTGGCACACAAATCTACAAAGAGAGGTAGAAAGTGACCTGAAGAACAGTTCTACCTCAATAATACTTGCATGGCCTTACAAGCCGAAGAAATTCCATAGTCATCAGAGTTTAAATTGTATCTGAGATCAAATACAATGTCGGAGCTTCAATAGCATTTCTCATTGTGTAAATGTATTTTCAGTTCATGAACAAATATATATTTTTAATCATAATTTCTGAGGAAGTTATGTTAAAGAACCAAGGTGGCACTGATTCGATGTATGATGCATGTTATGTACTTATATAAAACGATTTAGCAAAACGTTGGTTTCACATTTCTTATCTACATAATATGTATTACAATTTTTTTTTTTTTTTTTTTGCATTTGGTTCTTTAATTTCCCTTTAAACAGCTTCAATAAATATGTATGACATGTCATCAAATGATATTAGAAAGTGTGCAATGGAGTTCATTTCTATATTTGTATAAAGATGCATTTCCAAGGAAAAGATGATTTCAAGGCATATATATGTACATACCTAGATTAGATTTATGTATTTGCAAATTATATTGCTTCTTAGAAGAAATAGAACAAATATCATTGCTTTATAGGTAGTATCTCGTAAAAAGTAACAGAGTAGTGTATGAAACTAATGTTCCCTTGCTTTAAGGAAGTAATTCTCAACCTGGGGATTGGAAAGATATTTTGAGGGGGTTAAATCAGTGGGGATTGAGAGCCAGTGCTTTGAGGCTTTTTAAAGAACCTTGAGGTATAAATTCATACCCATTGTTTGTTTTATATTACTTACACAAGAGCTTTGATCATTGATATTTTATTTATATAGATTTCTTACTTGCAGACTCGAGGCCAACAATTCGGAAGATTGTTCAGAAAATACATAATTTGGTTAAATAAATGCGTAGGGGTGTTCTCTATGAGAAACTATGTAGATAGAATGGTAAAAAGTGTCACTTCACATATTTTGTTCTATTTCTGATATTTCGGATTGACGAAAAAATCTTTCTCTTTGAGGTTAGTAAAAAAAAGGCTGAAATTAATTCTTCACATTTTCTCAAAGACTATTTTTGGTGATGTCATCTCCATGGGAAATTTAAAAATGTATTTTGAATCTAATATATTTATATAAATCTTGGAATATGAGGTGGATCCTTGTGTTTGCTACATTTTATAACTTTTGTTAAACTTTCAAGGAATTTGGTGGTCAATTGCAACAACGTCAAGCGAGCCAACTACTCTTATATATATATATATATATATATATAATTATCGTATTACAAATGAAAATAATTAATTAATATTTATGAAAAGATATAATTTGAGTTTGGCATACTAATTTTAGGATCAATGGCTGACAAAAGGATATGGGGTAATGTTGATGACGTCATCATGATGCATATAAAAAAACTATCAAAAAAATTGGGATATACACAAACTTATTTTATTTAAGACTCAGGACTCCATTTTCAAAGTAAACTCAACAAAGCAACAATTATTATTTTCCTAAACTTGTATTTAATTAGACATTTAATTAGATTTTTGTAGGGGGTAGATTAAACCGTCAGGTATGTTTTATAGTCTTAGACAAGTATTTATCAGGTCATTGATCCATTCTCTGGAAGAGAATTAAGCATCAAATTGCATCAAAAGAAAAAGTTACACATCATTGAACAGGATGTGTCAGGCAAATCTTATCACATTTGCTAGGAATTTGTTTAGGAAGAACGACGTTCTCTTTATTGTATGTCGTAACCGTTCCTCCCAAAATTAAAAGAAAAACCAATAAAGTCAGTTGGTTAAATTATTTCTAATAGTGGGACTTTTCCTCATTTGATAAATAAGAATCGTTTTCTTTTTAACAAGAGATACTTCGTCTACAACC
The DNA here is from genome assembly GCA_963680855.1 of Lepeophtheirus nordmannii. Classification (NCBI taxonomy): domain Eukaryota; kingdom Metazoa; phylum Arthropoda; class Copepoda; order Siphonostomatoida; family Caligidae; genus Lepeophtheirus; species Lepeophtheirus nordmannii. The sequence continues at coordinate 1,623,336 of OY804518.1, forward strand.
ACGGTGTACTTTTTGAGATGAACAAAAATACACTCTAATTTCCCTTCAGCTGTTTTTCATCAGTTGACTCTTCTAATTTAAAACGGCTGACTCTACGTATTATGAACTCAAAAAGGGTATAATTACACTGGTCAACAAATTTGAAATGTCAAAAATCCTAAGGGGTATAAGTATAACAAAAGTTATTCAGTTTTGCACGTCTGACAGTTTTTGAAAAATCGGACCCTACTTTCTGAGCTAACTTGGCGCATTTTCCTACTTGAACTTCAATTTCAGCATAGAAAGATACTCATTGTGTGCGTTAAAAAATATTGATTCGCTAGTGTATTTAATGCAAATTCCATTTTCAGTCTTTGTTTTGATCTAAAGGGACTCCTGGGGGTGTAGGGGACGGGAGTAGGCCCAAAAGTCCAGTTAAACACACAACAAACAACAAGGAGTTACTTAAGTATAAATCCTTGAAAATTACATAAAATGGATGAATAAGGAATGCATTAAAAAGCTGAGATCCACATCTTTCAAACGAGATATCAAGCGCCCAATAAGAATCCTTAACTAAGAAGAAATCGTCCATCTAAATGTACAAACTTTCATCTAATTTCGATCAAAAATTCGCTAGAAAACTAAGACTCTCAGTAGAGCTACTATAAAACAAGTTCAATAGACTGAATAGTATTTCAGCTGATTTTGTAACCCTTCTGCGCGCTTTATCAATGTATAGTACATCTAAATAATTGCTATTATGTCCAATATTAAAAAGTAGACATTAAAAAAGTTCCTTTCCCTTTTAAGAATTGAGGTTGCAAGTGCACAAAAAAATCTAAAGGAGAACTCTCAATCAACGCTCAAAACACTAATAAAGGAGGAAAAGTGAAAAAATCGACTGTTGACATCCAAATATTTTATGTTAGTATACAAGGGAAAGAAAGAGAGAAAAACTGTTTATATCGTTTAGATATTTCTCTACATATATTTGGATAGAACATAATTAAAAACAATATCGACCTATTTTCTACCAGACAAGATGGTTGTAAAATACACATTATTTTTGGTATTAAAGTGTTGAAATATTTTTTTAGATAAGTTAGAAGGGATATTGTTGTTTATTTACGACCATGATAATTATAATTACTTTGTTACTGAGAGAAACACATACTCTATACTCTATATAGATAAGATTTGATAAGATTAAAAATAATTAAGTCAAGAGGGTTTCTTCCACCAAAACCATCTATTTGCAAAATGAATGTGTTGCATTCATGATACTACTTCTCCAACCATTACCAGATCCAAAACTTCATAATGAATAGTAATTTTATAATACTACAAAAAATGATGAATGATGATACAAAGGTAATATTATAGGGAAGAGGAAACTCGAAGCAGCTGTGTGCTGAAATGGTATCATGGTTGAAGTATGAGTATATGTACTAAAATGTACTAAATATTTTAAACATGAATGAGAGCTCTCATTTTGTATAACTTTTTCTCCTCCATTTTTGCATGCCATGGAATATCTTGCCGTCCCATATTTGAAAATTAGGGTCTGTTCACGATATTCAAAAAGTATATTTGTCATGGCTACTACTGCGTATTATAACTCCTGATATTTAAAACGCATAAAATACTTTGTTCCAGGATCCATATTTATTTTGGGGAAACGTTCCTTGGAAATGAAATAAGTAGATTAGATAAAGTAAAAGTAAATATCCCTGAATTCAAGATTGATATCTTGAAAAACACATATGCTACTGACGATGCAGGATTTGGGGTTTTTTATGCAATGTAAGTGAGATGGTCAATCATTCGACAACAACAACAACAACAACAACAACTGAGACTTTGTTCACCCAGAGACAAGAAAAGATCGGTTTTGAAAGGTTTTAAAGGTAGAACCAGTGATGTTCAAAGAATGAATAAAAACAGAGCTAAAAATGCAGGAAAAAAAGGCTAAAACTTCAAATAAATCCAGCAAAATTGGGTGTATTTTAGTAAAAAAAATACCATTGAAGGTATATTTTTTATACAAGCAGCCCCTTGGTCCACTGAAATATCATCTGGTCACTCAAGTGGCTCTCTGTTTCCCTTCTTGGTGAGGTGATTCTTGAAGGCTCTCTCCTAGCCCAGGGATATCATTGGGGAGCAGTTGAAGCTCGCTGATGTTGAGATCCTCCTTTAAGCCAGGCACACTCTTTCCAGAAAGCACTGGGCCAATCTTACTCATCTTCTCATATGCTGGGTTCTTCTTGAGAAACTTTTCCAGCATGTCAGTAAATTTGGGTACGGGTTAGGCTATCATGGACTTTCTGAATGATGAACAAGAGGCGGTATTTCCTCGAGTTGAGTAATGCTCTCCCTTCAGGATCTTGAAGTTGGTCTTCATCAAGGCGAGTTCTTGGGCCATAGGTACAAAATGCATATAATGCAATGAACGCCTCAAAATGGAAAAAAATACAAATACAGGTTAGAAATGCAAATATGTAATTCCTATTTATATAATTTGCACATCACTAGTTATAACTAATAAGGAAGTCATTATTTTACAATCCTTAATATTTGAAAAAGGCATGAGTTATTTTCAAGAAGACGAATGGCAAAAGTGGAAATTAGGAAAGATCAATAACTTAATTTACAGGAATTTTCCTGTAATTAAAAGGAGATATCTAAAAATAGAATAATTTCTTCTTTTTTAAGAACAAATGAAAATTAAAAAACATTATCAAAATGAAATGAATTTTAGAGAATGGCAAATTAGGCAAACTATAGTATGTATATATATTCCATTGAATCGTTTTAGTAACAATGTAAATACACGATAAAAATCATTTTTTTACAAATACTTGAGAATTAATACATATTTTAAAACAATCATTTCAATTTAAAAAATAAAATAAATGAACGTTTAGGAATAGAGAAAATGAAAAAAAAAAAATAATATAATGGGATCTTTAAAAGCTCGTGCATTCTATGTATAAATAGACAGGTAGGAAGATGTAGATTTGGGAAAAAAATAAAAATATTAAATTATAGAACTCACATGCTGCTGTGTACATGGTTGTATGATGACTATGTATGTGTGTAGATATAAGAAACAGATGAGATATATGTACATTCATTAATTATTTTGGTGCCTATTACTTTTAGCATGATTCTGCATGTCTTCAAATCATTAGTACATAAGGAAACAAAAAAAAATGCGAATTTTCATAATAAAGGACCGTCAATACTTCAAATAAGAAATATAAATAATAATAATTATTATTAAATATTTAATCATTATTCAACTTTGCTTTGTTATAGCTACTCAATCACTTAATAGACTCATCCTTAGTAAACTTAATTAAAATATTAATTAATATTTTAACTTTTTTTATCTCAACATTTTACTTCATTTTTTTAGTAAATTTTATATACTTTTGTTAAGTTTATTTTTTTAATATTAATATAAATATATTATACAATTATCGTGGGCGGATAATTTGCAATATATATATGCCTATATATTTTGCATATTTTCATGCAATTTAAAACAATATTCTTTCTTTTTTAACTTTGAGTTTTTATGTATGAAAAAGCAATAGAATATTTGCCTTGTCCTATATAATATTAGTAAATTAATCGTTGTTCATTTGTTAAGTAATATATTTTTAAAATTACATTCATTATAACTTTTAACGATGGAACATAATAAAATAGTACTTTGTCGTCAGTTAATGATTTTTCAACTTTTTGTCCCCTTATTAGTGTTCTAAACCAGTGGTCCCCAACCCCCGGGCTGTGAACTGGTACCAAGCCGCATAAGAATTAGTTAGTTATTTCTGTTTTATTTATTATCTAAGTCTGGGAAGATAATACTTTATCCACAGACTGTAAGAGGACAAGAAAATATAAAGTATAAATGCAAATTACAAAAGATATTTACAAATTACGAAAGAGAATTGTTCATTATTTTTGGGTTGACAGTTCTTAATTGGCTCATCAGATTTCACAGGCAACAAGCTATAATGCTTACTACATATTCTCCGCGCTCTTTTGTTATTTCCAACATCCTATCTGTGTGAAGCGGGGTTTTCAGCAGAGAAATCCTCCAAAACAAGGCAAAAGGAGTAGATGTCTGGGATCATCTCGTTGCAAAGAAACAAGCTCAGGGCTCAGGTTGGGGACCACTGTTTTAAACACTCTTGACTGATTTTACTCGAATGGACTGCTGGTAATCTGTGAAAAAATTATGTACTATTAAATGAAGAATAATTCCATAGTTTTGAATAAGTGGTCAACTGTCATGAGTATTTGAGCATTGTAGTTGTTTGATGGAAAGGTTGAGAGAAAGGCAGGATACAGAAAAAGACGTGTCATGTGTGTATAAATTTCTATATCTACCTAAATAATATGAGCATTTCATATAACAAAAATATTATGCTTTTAATGGCTATTACAATAAATATGAGATTGTAAAGTCATATATCTTCTAAAATCGTTTGTGTTATGAGTAGGGAAGGTCATTTTGTTGAGATGAAATGAGAAGGTGTGCCTGTAATTACTATCTGTTGATTATTTTTGACAATATAATACACAATTATACACAATAGCAACTTATAATTGTAGTATGCTCAACGATACAGAAGAAAACTGAATTCAAATTGATTATGAAGGTAGTGTTACTAACACATAATTTTAACTATTTCAATATTTTGTTAATGTCTAGACTTATGCATTTATGGTAATTCAAATTCCCCTCAGTCCTCTCAGTTTTTATTACTTATTTAATATTGTCAAATAACAATCAGGGGATCAAATGCAGAGGTACCATATAGTAATTGTGCTCACACTCACTCACTTGAACAAAATGCACATCCCTACTTATGAGCAACATGCATTTAGCCAATCAAAAATCTATGTGCATAGAGTTCAACCTAAGAAAATGTTTTTATGTAATTGAACAAATCACTCCTGATTCTAATTGTATGTACATCAAAACCGAGCTGGGGACTCAGAGTCTTAATAAAAGTCAACTTCAGACTCGACATGTCGAGTAGATGTAGACTTGCACAAGGGCTAGGTACTCGTACTTGCATCTAATATAATGTTTTGCGTAATTACTTTTCAACCTTAGTAGACAAAAATCGATTCAAATTTCAGAATCCCGTCACAATTCCAAGCCTAACTCAAATACTTTATAGTCAGTTTTCCGTTTAGAAATAAATAAAAGCTGTGATATTGGCTATTATTCCTTAAACTTATAGACTTGCAGGACACTGTGGTAGCATTTGAGCAAAATGAAATCATCAATTTTTTTAATAAAAATTAAAATTAATGTCACTGTGAAGAATTATTTTCAAATTTTTGTTATTTAGACACGAACTCACGTTTTAAATTTATCTTTTCCTTCTTCTTTCTCTGTTACATCAGCAGTATCATCAAGTTTTCTGCTACCCTTAAACAGCAGATTTGATTTTTCACTTAGGTTAAGTTAGAAGAGTGCTTTATCTATATATTACTTTATTTCTCATTATAGTCTATAGACATGCTTTTGCCACGCTCAGGTACTTTGCTGCCGGCTAAGAAATAGTAATGTCCTTTTCATAATAACATAGAGTCAGCTGCTTTAAATCAAAAATGAGTTAATGGATGAAATCAGTTGAAGGGATAATCAATGAGCTCTAATAATGTCTGAAGGAGCACCAACTAAATCATGCAATCTAGGGTGGTTTTGTCTTCTGAAGAACAAATTCATCAAATTAAATTATTGATTCAATAATATTAATACTGAAACGTTTACCTTTTAAAACCCTGAAATATTTTGTATGCATACACTATATATTTTATCACATCAACCTCGATTGAACTACAATGGCAAATCACATAGTAGAGTCAACATATTATCAAGGACTACTCTAATATCATTTAACAAATTTTAATATTTTTTTATGATTTAAACTAATTATGTCATATATATGTAATTAAACAAATTGTCTTGGTAATTAATTGCATTTTTTCTTCCTAAATTATATTCTTTTAGCTCTAACAATAAACGCTGCTAATTGAAAAAAAACAAACTATATAGTATTATATAAATTTGTTTAAGGTTTTTTATAAGCTGAAAATGATATTTGAATTATACCTATTCAAAGTTGAGTTCATTGATTGGTTGATTCTCCTAAATGATTTAATAGCCAATCAAGAGCAGTTGAACATGATTCATCTTTCATTAGTTAATTATTTCTTCTCCATTTTTCTACACACTCTCTCTGTCCCCTTTATTAGAGTTCTGAATGGATTGGTTTTTAATTTGTTGAATACGAATTATATCTATGGTTAAGCTATGGTTAATAATCGTAAAAACCAACTAATTTTTTCCTTTTTGTCTTCTTCTGGCGAAGGAAAGGTTGAGACAATTAGTTTATATACATTATACATGTTATATGTATTTACATGTTATTAGAGTTAACTTTTCTGTTATAAAAATTATCAAAACTCGAGTTATATCTTGTTAAGCTCTACATATCCCTACTATTGAATACAAAACTGGGAAATGACGCAATTGGATATCTAGTAACTTCCATATATTTAATTTCAGGCTTTTCTTCTATCTCTAGTCTCAATAAAGAACAAATCATTTAATAAATACAAGGGGTGTTTATCAACAGTTTGTAATTTAGGCCAAATTATAATGTGTGTTTAGTTGGGGAAGTGCAGAAGCTTTTCTAAGTAGTGTATTTAGCCCTGATAGTATCCAAGAGGAACTTTTCGTTAATTCTCGGATTTTCCAGCCCCCATTCCTCATTCAATTTCCATTTTTCAAGAGTCTCTTTCCCATTTTCGTGTCCTGTCGTTTCTGCATCAAACATACGGATGACGTGTACATTGATATTCAATGCCCAACTTTAATTTTGTTAAACAAGCTCATGCATTGCATAATTATAGTGATCATAAGTGGGTATATATTTTAGTTATACCATATACGTAAAAAAAATATATAATTATTCATTTAAATACTTATTTTTTTTATAAATACATTCACGGGTGTGAGTTGACTCGGCAGCTGTCTGTTGAGAAATCTGGTCTATGGTCAATTCAACTCTGGAATATCTCCATGCAAATGCAAATTTGTAGATATTTTGAAATTGATTTTTGTAATTCATTTGATTCAACAACAATCACACCATATTCTAAAAGGACTTTATAAGAAAAAGTTTTCTTAAGTCTCTCTCCCCACTCTTCTCTAGAATTAGCAGTCCTTCATGTCGAATAGAAGTGAATTTATTCCATGCAAATGATGTGCATTGACAAAATAATGATGCCCAACGAAGCACTAAAATGTTTATAATTCTGTTGAATATCTCATTTTTAAATTTCCCAGGCTATCAAAATTTATAATTGTATTTTACGAGATTTTGCACAAGGGTAACTTTCTGGGGAATATGCATCCTAGCTACTTCATATAGTGACTTAATGTGATCAATTCACATACATGATGACAACTAAACTAAATTTGAGCAAATTAAAATTAATTTTAACCATGACAATTATTTCTTATATCTACGAACATATGTAAATACTGATGGCCGTGAATATTTGGCTTAAAAGCCTATCTTCCGTGGCTACAATTTAAAAAAATGGTTTAAATTTGAATTTTTGTTTATTCAAGGACGGGGTAGAGTGTGTATGATACAGAGACCTTTGAGGACTCTCTGGCACAAAAAGTATAAATAAACAAATACAAGTATATTTTACTATGATCGTTCAAGCTGCTGTTATGGTAAGAACCATCGGCTAAGATCATAAATCATAAATACATACATATATGTATTGAATATTTTTTTTTTTCCAATAAGGGAGAAGTGAATAACAAACTAATCAACTCTCAAATTACCAACATCATTATTAAATAAATTTAATTACACGGCATCAGTTTTCCCTTATTTTATACTTACTTTGTTATTCAACTTTATGGGCAATTTATTTAGCATTACGTAATTACATATACCTAATAATAATAACATAAATTAATACATGCACTCATGCAGGTACCTAATATAAGACGAAACTGCATGTAATTATGCAAAAGAGGAAATTTCTTAATTTGACAACAGTCTGCCTCAAATCATTGCAAACAAATACAGTACCTCATATGAGGGTCATAAAGTAAACATCCGCCTTTGGTATCCGCATATTATTATAAGTTATGCAAATGAAGAAATCAATCATTTTTCTAGCGAAATGATGACTTGAGTTTACTCCATGGCAGGTAGTCTAAGTAAGCTGAGGGGCCAATACGGAATATTTAAGGGATTAAATGACTAATTTATTTATTGGATAGAACGAACGAACCTTTGAGATCCTAGTAAAAATAATGAGTCAAACAAAGTCACTATAGGAAAGTCTGTGTGTGTTACATACTTGGAAGAAAAACCTACTCGGTAAGTTATTGATCACTTACCGAAAAAAATAAATAGCAAAAGTTGTTGATGAGGATGTTACTTTAACTAATGTTTGGGGTTTTTTTTACTCAATAAGCAACAAAGTAAAAATACAAAGATGTTAAAAAGAATCTGAACATTTCAACTAAATTAAAAGTTTTGGTATTTTTAGAGCAAAGCATGTACATGATGTACGGAGCAATCAGAGATGAGACAGATGGATTTTTTTTTCTTTATAAGTAACGGAGTAACGGTATTTTTTTTTTTTTTTTTTTTTTTGCATAAAGATGTTGTAACAGAAGGGAAAGTAATCAAATAAATTATTCCTCTATTAAAAGAAGTAATTTCCATCTTTGAACAATAGGGTTCCATTTTTGGAGTTTTAGCTTCTTCATGTCGTAATTAGTTTGACACTTTAAATATTAAAAAAATTGACAGTTTTGAGTCGAAATGAGTCATATTGAAATGTTTTTTACCATCTATCCTAATTTTAAAGATATTATTGTACTATACCTAATTGTTGCATAGATTTGAATATATATATATATATAAAACCTTTTTGGAGCATTTTGTCTTTAAAAATTTAAGGTGTCTGAGATACGTTTAATGTATGTATGTACATAATTTCTCTTTATATTGGATCTTGAGTCAAATAGAAACTCATATGATCAAAAAATAAAGTCTAGAAAATATCACGCTAAATGTCATTTAAAGTAACATTAATACTTTGAACGCGTCAAAAACAGTACACGTTAATGAGAATAGTCAACGTATATCTAATTTTATACATCAAGCATGTAAGACAACTCCTCTTGGAGTCAAAATAATGCATTGCGACTCAAACACCAATCTGACTTCAACTCTAAGAATAAATTTGAGGTTTTCAACCCTTTAATTTTTAAGATTCTCATAAATATAGAGGATATCTATAACATAGATATCTAACATAGTATGGTATGAACAATCCAAATTGGGGATTCAGAAGATTATTTAATGATCTTAACTGTACTTCTGACTCCAACCATAAAAAATGATGGCACTCCACCACTGTAAAGTTATATGAATCCGACTTTGACTCCACAATCATATTTTGCCAAAGATTTCGATAATTTACATCAGAGAATTTCTCAGTTGGGGATTCAGTTTTATTATACTTTGTATGGCCAGTGTGGGCACACACCTGGGTTCTATGCAAGCCCTTAGGTTTTTGACAATACTTGCATGCATCATCACTATTTTTCAAAATCCATCAGACATATAAATATTAAAAGGAATGTCACAATTAATCTTAAATTACATTGATTGTTAGGGCAATAAGGATTCATTAAGGGTGAAGGAACTTCGAAAAACGACTGCACTGATCACGTTTAGGTTTTCAATATTTAATTAATTAAAAAATTTAATTCTCTAATAACTTTTTTTGCAAAAAAAGAGGAATAACGTGATTTCCTCTCTTTGGTATCAAATGGTCGCTGGTTCGATTGGTCAATTTAATTAAAATAAGATAACTATTGAATTTAATATTTCATTGTTTTACGTGAATTTAGCTTTTTGTGATTTGACGTGGAAGCTAATATCCATTGGTCGAATTCCATCCTTCGAATTAAATACTTTAAATTACGATTAACAAAACTAAATAAACATAATTATTAGCTTTGTGCTAACTGGATTGCAGTCATTAATTATTATATTTTACGTATATAAATAATTAATGAAAGAGAAAATTAATTAATGTCATTTATGTAGAATTTGACTAAGAGGGATAGAAATAGTTTTTTTTAAATATAACTAGGAACATCATTAAACATATCAATGTATTGTAGTGTCACCAATTGGAAACAGAATATATATACGTAGTTGCATGGGACAAAGGTTGTTGAATGTATTTATTAAACATATTCATGTATAGGAATGTAAATCATATGCAATTCGGGCGTGTGATAAAAAAGTGGAGTTGGCTCTTCAAACAGGTCTTTTTGTTTTCCGAAGCTGTTATCATTTTTCCTTTATTTCTGAGGGGAGAACATCTACCTGATAGTAAAGATGTCGCATGAAGGAATACATGCATTGAGGTTAACAAAGCAAATAAAGTGTAAACAAAAAGGGCTCAAGTCCTCGTATAATTATTATTAGTTAAAAATATATAATTTCCTGACATTAATTTTAGTTAATTTTCTGCCTCTCATCTATGTTATTATTTATTATTGTATATATAATGGAGAATAGCAGCATGTAGCAAGTAAAACGTCATGACAGCTCAAGCTGTTTCCCCCCTCGACATTCATTAAATTGTCAGGGTTGCCAGGTTGATTTTCTCTTTCTTTTTTTATAACACGCCCGAATTGCATATGATTTACATTCCTATTCATGTACGTATGCACCAAAAATGAGTTTATGATAACTTTTAAATTTAGAATTACTTATATTATACAAGTAAATACATAGTGATCATAGCATGAGGTTAATGTACAAATGATTGATTGAATCTATTACATATGTACTTACCAAACAACAAGTTTAAAAAGTTAATTGAATTCAATAAGGAGACAATTTATTCAAAAAAGTTTTCTCAATTGAAGTTTTGAGCCTTCAAAGAGAGTACTTATCTCATTTTTTTTTTCTCTTTATCAGAGTCTCCTATGGAAGCCCTCAAAGGGGAATCAGTCAAGAAAATTCTTTTCAGACTATAATCCTTCCGTTCATTTGGATTCATATGTCTTGGACGGATGATAGACAAACCTGGAATCCATAGGAACATGATGAAATTCATCAATTACATGTATCAAGTAAAAAACTCTGGAAGCCGGACATTTTGCCATATATTAAGTAAACTTAAAGACTGCCTTCATGTAATAATGTACATATTATGTATGGTACCATTGTCTTTGTCTTTTTTTTTTTAGAAAGGACGTTACAGAGCTATAAGAGAAGTTCAATACTACCGTTTATTCAAATGGCAAAGTCTAATATATTCCTGATACGAAAATTAGAGTTGATTTTGACAATTCAAATTTTACTATCATTTGGGCTGTGAATGAATATACAATTAAGCAGAGCTCTTGGACTCCTGTCCCAAATCCCATGCAAATTTCAAATATAATAAATGAATATCTACTCCCCCCCCCCCTCTTACGTATTTTGTTTCTTTTTGTTAGCTTATGGTGTTTATATTTAAAATTATTTTTTCTGATTTACACCCTCCTGCTATTGAAAACCACTGGTTTATGTTATATTCTTCTCTTCTATTATTGAGACTCGATCTCTCTACCAGTGACACAATTAAATCGTCTGACATAAGGCAGTTTTAGATGAATGGGTATTGGGTTATGGATCGAAGTTAACGATGACTACCTATACTTTATTTGTCTAAATAACAAGATACAAGTTTCTTAATTAAAAAATTGAACTCTCTATTGTTTTTTCTCAGAAAAAATTGGATTAAAAGTATGGGTATTCGCTCCAAAAATCAATATTGGTCGGCCTCTGAACCAAATTATACTTTGAAAAGGATCTCATTTGGTTTGTCAATTCGTATTAGGTTTGTTTGTTTTTTTCATAGGTGTTTGTTTCTTCACTTTTTGACGAAATAAAGACGTGAATAAATGTAATGAAACGAGAGCAAAATCAAAAGGTACTCACAAAATAATAATCACTGGAGCTAATTTGTGGTAACTTTTAAATACAATTTCTTTTATTCGTACAAATCCCTTATGAGGAATGAATTGCAATTAAATACATAGATGTACCCTCGTCCAAAATTACGTTGGTCGTTCATAAGCAACCAAAGTATGTTGTAATTCATTTTTACATCTTCATATTTACAAGTTGAGGTAATTTTCAGTTGAAAGATTGATTTTAAATATAGAAAGATGAAGAAGAGGGATCACAAGGGATCTATTTGTCTTTTAAGGGATCGAGTTCGTTGGGTGTACAAGATCTTCCCAAAACTGAATACATAAAGGCTTCAGTTAACTAAATTAATGGTGCTAGTTAATTTAACAAAACATGTTTAAAACACATACAATAAATGCAGTAGATCTCAATTGCTCTTGATCTTCCACTGAGACCCACATTTTCCCATGAATCATTTTAAATACCAAAAAAAAAAAAAAAAAAAAAAAAGTAAAGCATTTCAATTAGAGATTGACAGAGCTTTGTTCAGCCCTGATATTTGGAATTTGTACAACTCTCCTTATCACCCTGTAACAAAATTTATTCATTGTGATTTTAAATGGTGAATCCCTTTAGTTTTTTATTCATTTTTTCTATTTAATCCAGGTTGAGTGTCGTCTCTTCTAAAGTACTATAAAATTTACAAATATACAAATGTAGGATAAAAGAATAAGTGTTAAAAAATATATGTGATTTGTAGTCATGAATAGATTTTTTTTATGAGTAGGCTGCTTAAGGCCTCTCTTTTATTCTCCCTCGTATAAACTATATAAATAACTTTAATATAACAAAATATTAATTAAATTAAATTCTTTGAAATTAATATTACGAAAAAACTTAAATAGTATAATCCAGTATTAAATGCATGTGTACATGAATCAAAGTTCATTAATTAATTAATTATGTAGAGTATGACTTCATGTGTGTTATTTACTTAGTTGTTTATTAACTACGGCTCAGGGTTTTGTGTTATTTTGAAACTATGAATGTTTGTATTAGCATTCATGTGTGTTGGATCAGTCCTACGACTGATTCAATTCTAATTAGCATTGACGAAACTTGCAATATTTCCATCCACATCCACGTAGGTACTGTAAGGTATCCTCAATTTCAAAATGGTGATATTTCTTATCATTTATTGAACTAAAACCTCATAATGGGAAGATGAGAGAGATGGAGAGGGTGGGGGAGGTAGAACAAAGCCCTAAGATAAGAATCTCTATTGCTTCTCTCAAACTTTTGTTCCTCAAGAGAAAGAAAAATTCGGTCAAAATTACATGCTCCCCAGCCAATTATTCTAGGTTAATGTGGGACTCTTCTTGATTCAACTAAAGAATACTTCATTTGATTTGAACCAATCAACGTTCAGTCCACTAATAAGAGCTAAGAGACGTAGATAACTGACAGAGGACAATAAAATACATAGAAGCTCTTGATGTTTTGAGAATAGCATTGTCTCTTCATGTACCTAAGTTCCTTTAGTTCTCGATAGCCGAAATTAAAGATACACTCTTTTGCTGAAATTATATGATCAGAGTTATACCGAATAGTATAGTTACATCCGCGAAATATGTGGATCTGACAATTTCTAAGAGTTGATATTGACATATCTGAATTTTAAATATTATAATAACCTCTGATAATGTGCGATGAAGTACACTTTTCTCACTTCATTAACAGGATGGAACATCTCCTGTCTTAAAGGATATTAAGATACCAAATGTAGGGAGTGACATGTAGAATTAGCTCCACTTTTGAAATTGGGATAATACAACAAACCTATGTAAGTAAGAGGAATGAATCATACTTTAAATTCCTTAATGAGGGAGTTGTGTAAATGAAACAACTCATTTTATTTACTAAGATATCTAATTATATATTACACATACTAAATTACAAAAAAGAAACAATAAATATCCTACTACAAAATGTTTTCAATCTTTCAATCTGTTTATTTACTTTTTAACGTTACTTTGAAGATTAATGATATCCAATAGATTGTAATGAACAGTTATTATGTATTAAACTTAATGTATCCATATACATTCATTTGTGCATTAAACACATTCATTTATACAAAAAATGCACTTTTTTATAGTAGATTTCATTTTTTTTTTTTATTTTTTGTGGATGATGATAATCTTTGTGGGTTTATGGACACCTGATTAGGTATTCATTGAGCAGCTGTCTAAGAACAGTCGAAGAAGCGTTTATCTTGTGGAAGTTTTTATGAGAGGAGTACAGAATACACGACTCTTTGAGCTACAGTTCTCCATGTGAGTCCAAAGTCTTTTCACATTGAGCTCTTGTCAAGTCTAAATTCGAATTGAATGAGGCTTTATTTTTATCTCTGAACATACAAAAAAATGCCCAAAATTATTTTGTAGTTTAGACTATTCTTCATTTAATAATAGGGACATTTAGAGTTTCCAAAGTGTAAATTCGACTTCAACTAATTTACGTTTAAAATACTAATAAGAGCAAGAGTAGTTTGCGTACAATTAAATTGTATGCAAAAATTAGATGGAGCGTTTTAAATTAAAATTTACATATACCGTGAGGAGAATAATCCAAAGATGAATATATTAATGGATTATTCTCCTTATTAATTAATATATACATTCAATAACACTCTTGAAAATGTCTGGGTTCACAGTTTTATCCGTTGTAATTTACTTGTACAAGTTGCAACTTGTACTCAACCTATACATACGTATGTAGCGCGAGTCCCTTTGTTCGTTCATTTGTTTGAACAAGCATCACGGTTAGCCAGGAGGATTAGAAGAGCAGGGACAGGGTAAACTAAGGATACCCAAAATAAGATAAAGGGTATCTACCATCGGCCTCCAAGGATATCCAAGTTCGCTGAAGATTGATTTCAAGGTCGATTTTGAGGTTCCAAAAAGATGGTCGATTTAGGGAGATCATGTGAGATCAAATGATCTCGTGGAGGTCATTTGAGATCAATATAGGCCATTTGTATGTTCTTTTCCTCTATAATTGCATCATGTCTATTCATTAACACGGCAGGCTTCAGCACGCCGTTTTAGTCACAAACATTCCCCGAATTTCAAATCATTCTTATTATTTAAGCGCCATATATCCTGTCGACGAATAGAGTTTGAATATTGATGATGATGACTGAGTTTGAGACTCTGATTTAAATCCCTCTAAAGTCTAATTAAGTTTTGATTTCAAGCTCGATCCTGATTCGAAGTGAAAGGACTCGCGATTCAAAATAAAGGACACGAGACAAGATCAAGACTCATAAAAATATGACTATTAAACAGCTCTAATTGGAATCCTTTTGTGATAACTTTTGACATTTTTATATTCCATATTTTGTTTGAAATAAAAGGCAAATTTCAATAACTATGTAGGTACTAGAAACAAATAAATCGATTCACGTCTAATTCCTAGAATATAAATTGACAGAGTTCTATACTTTTACTCACGATTCTCTTTGGACTCAAGTCAAACTTAAATCTCATTCAACTGCAACTCATAACTCGAGATTGAAAATATTCATTCTTAAATAAGTTAACTCGGAGTTTAAAACTCACAAATATCCCCTTTCATTTTCATATAATGGCTGAATCAGAGCTGGGGGCTTGTACTCGAATTCAAATTAAGTCTTATTAAACTAAGTCTTAAGGCTGGACTAGAAGCTCTGCTCAAATAATTATTTTTAGATAATTGAAGTTCCTATAATTTAGCTTCTGATTTAAAAATGATTCAACCGACAGTACCTATATTTATGCCCCTTGATCAATTAGATGTACTTCATTCTATAATAATCACTTTAAATGTAATTCAAGGATATTTCTACTATTTTTTAACTCTAAGTATGTGATCCGTTTTCAAAAAAAATAAGACAGACACATTAATATATCGTTATATGTAGAAAGACCGTTAGGTTATAAGAACCATGAAATGAAGAAAAACACGAAGAAAAGTACATATATTTAAGAATGTTTTAATCACAATGTGTTATATCCTCTAATGTAGACTTGAAGTGAGACAGTCTCTTCCATTCAAAGAAAATAAGGAAAGAGGTTCATAAATGTACAAATAATTAATTAGTATCAAATTTGTAAATAAGCATTTTATTTTTCATTTCGGAATTTGTAAGAAGTAGCCATGAAAAATATACCAAAATATATTTTGAATATCGTGGATGTAATGTAATTTTTAAATCTAAAACAACGACAATGCTACCCCAAAGCTATTAAACAAAGTAACAAAACTTATTGTAGACCTACAAGAGATTTCTATGGCTACATGACAACTTTATTCCCCGCAAGATGACGCTTTTGAGGTACTCAAATTATATAGTATACTAGTATGAGCCAAAAATACCGGGAAGTTTGAATTTAATTTTTTAGGTATTTCAATAGGGATAACATTTTTTGTTATAACAGATTACACGTCAAAATATTCATTAGTGTTTGAGATACGTGTCCTTTTGTGAACGACTAAAACCAAACTTTTCGTTTTTTTTAAATGTCTGAAAAATGATGACTAAAATGTGATTTAGAGAAATGTTGTAGAATCCAAAAAAAGTTTAAAGAAATATTTCAGTCTGTATTCTTTTGAAATTTTGAGAATCTGGGATTTACTTATCGAGATACATAATCTATTACTCAAGAACAGATTTTAAGTTTAGTAGTATATCTAAACTCAACAGTTATTGTTTTGTAATTATTGACTTAATACAAATTTTGTGACTGTTTTGAAAATTGGAAAAAACGTTTCATAGCTTTGTAGTACCCGAAACACGAAAGAAATATGAATAAAAAATTGTTGGCCAACAAAAAGTTGCTCATAATTATCTTTGATCAAATAAACAATTTCAATATAGCTATACATCGGCCTAAATACTAGTTAGATATACACCTGCTTAGTTTGCCCATTACTTTAATTAATATTATTGCTATTGTAAGCTTATGAAATTAGTATCAATATCTGTGGATCAATAAATAAGACATATTGTGAGCAGAAATCTAATTTTTCTAAGGAGATGTGTATCAGTTGTATCCCTCTTGACCTAATTTGTATAATCTCTTTAGGTCTATCTGTTATATATACGTATCTGTTTTTAATAATCCAAAGTCCGTTATTATAAAACGTTTAAAGAATATCAGAGAATGTTTATTTTGACTTACCATAATATTCTCTATAAACGTTAACTCTCACGACGAGCTTTTTGGGATAAACAAAAACACACTGTATTCTCCCTTCAGCTGATTTTCATCATTTGACTCCTTTGATTTAAAGCAGCTGACCCTACGTATTATGAACTCTAAAAGGGTATTATTATTATTTCTGATGTTGATGCATACAAAATATATTAAATCAAGAATTGCGCGCCCTTTTTTTGAATTTTGAATATATTAGGAGTAGTAACGATTGGTTTATGATTGGTAAAATTTATAAATATATAGTATATCTAAATAATAAATTCTGCCAAATATTAAAAAGTTGGCAACATAGAAAATACAGAAGAGTAGCTACCAGTTGTTTTTCCAAATTTTTCCTTTCCCTTTTGTGAGTCGAGGTTGCGAGTGGCCAAAAAAGCTCGACGTGTCTATGTATCATCATAATATTACTCACCATGAAACTGTTTTTGTTAGTTATCTCCACGGCAAAAATATATTATATCAACCCTTCCATGAATAAAAGAAGACACAAAATCCATTACTATAGAGATTCAAAATGGAGTCTGT
Source organism: Lepeophtheirus nordmannii (assembly GCA_963680855.1). Classification (NCBI taxonomy): domain Eukaryota; kingdom Metazoa; phylum Arthropoda; class Copepoda; order Siphonostomatoida; family Caligidae; genus Lepeophtheirus; species Lepeophtheirus nordmannii. The sequence continues at coordinate 1,641,154 of OY804518.1, forward strand.
TTTTCTGTTCCCTTGTTTCATTTATTGTATCTCTAACCCTTTCCTTAAAAAAAGCCTAACATGACCGAGTAATAGATCAATTCCTCTTAACTAAACGCTTGAATATTCTTTGTTTCGTAATAGTAGGGAATTGTGAGCAACTTAACACATATTTAACTCGAATTGAACTTATATTAAATTTATAATTTACACGACAAGCTTTTTGGGATGCACAAAAATACACTGTATTCTCTCTTCAGCTGTTTTCATCAATTGACTCTTTTGATTTAAAGCAGCTGACTCTACGTGCTATAAACTCAAAAAGGGTATTATTATTATTATTTATGATTTTGATATACATAAAATATATTAAATCAAGGATTTCGCGCCCTTTTTTGAATATTAAGCAAGCATCAACAATTGATTTGTAGATTAGTAGAATTTATCAATGTATAGTATATATAAATAATAACTCTGCTCCAAAAAGGGGGGGGGGGGGGATCTACAATCTGACAAAAAAAATACTGATAAAATTTTCATATAAGAGAAATACTACACATCATAGACATTGACCGTCTGAAGTTCGCCATGATATTAAAACGGCAATTTTTTTTTTTTTTTTTTGCATGCGGGGGCATATTCACACCAGGCTATACATATGTATAACTAAGTCAATGATGTTCTCTTAGAATGCTTATTATATAAAAAAAACTGGCTGAAATGAGGGGATACGAATGGGGATACCATTGTGCACTCATGCCCCTGATTAATGTTCAAAACGTTGATTGGCTTAACTCGAATACACTCCTGATAGCTGTGAACTATTACCAACTAACATACAAATATATGCTGTTGTTTTTTTGTCAGTTGTTGATTTTCTTACTTCTACTCCCTTCATTAGTGTTTTGACCGTAATTGGGTTGAACGCGAATCGTCTGTTGTTCATTTTAGGCAACAATAATTATTTGCTATTAAATGAATAATAGTGACACCACAGTTGTGAAGAATTGGCAAATTACCTTTATCCATTCTTTTGGGGAGGGGAAAGGTTGCAAGATACAATTCATATAATGCCTTGTACTATTTAATGAATAAAAGTTCAAAAGTACGGAGAAATGGAATACCCACTACCTTTTTATTCTTTCTCCGTTTAGTGGGGAAATGATTTAACCACTCCTATTGCTGAAAATAGAACTAAATATGAGTCTTGTATGTAATTTACGTACATTTAAATTCTAAAAACCTCACATATGCCTATCTAATGTTCACACAAACAACATTTCAAGGTTAAAAATATAGAACATCATTTTATTATGAACATGTAAGACAAATCTTACTCTTAGTCACTCATTTCAGTAACTGCAAATTAAAAAAACGACATGAAACAAAATATTATTAAGTACGTAACATATGTCTTATATGATGATGCTCTACAAACAAAAAATGTATGATACATACTTCGCATTACTATTTATTTTATGATAAACAACAAGTAACTACATTACTTAATCAGTGGCTTACATATATATATCTATTAATAAACTTTTATTTTAATGGGGATTTGATCTTTCACCTCCCTCAAGATTATTTTGAAACATAGATCGATTTATTTCAATAAGAACATGTCATTGATATAACTTTACATTGGATTTTTGTTCAGAGTTTCATATATGTAGATTTTGTATAGGTTCTATCACTTCTTAATATGAAACTCAAATTGATACTTCAAAAACAATCCCAATTCTAAGGTATCATTTTTATTTCAATCCGAGCTCTTTATTAGTCATTTTATAAGCGTTCTACATAGTCAAGTCTTAGGTCTGTGATCCCAAATCTTCTAAGTTTATTGAGACTTTGATGGAACTCAACTCCATAGAGTCAATATTATGAGAGTCTTCAGCTACATGATGTTCACAAATTCATTTTTACGAGTTTTTGAGCGAGAGGAATCTTAAGTTATTAATTTTTTACTTGGATTACGAAAAATAATTGAGTTTACCAATTGAATTCATTCAGTAAAACCTTTGAACCTCATACCTGTACCTAGATATCTACTGGAACAGTCAATGCACGATAATATTTTACCATTATTTTTTATTAAGAACTAATTACTAATCTATTTATTATTCCTATAAACGTTGGATATTGACTATGACTCCAGACAAGGGTAAAACTTCAAAAAACTTCATTGTATGTTTTTGGTCTGCTGTCAATTTGTTTACTCATGCCTTTTATTAGTGTTCTGATCACTGATTTGTTGAAAAAGGATTGAAAGAAGAGGACACATATGCTCAAAGTTTCTCAGAACAATAAAAAAGTTTGAAAGTTTCTTGTAAACTAAAGCAAGGGATCAATCCAAAGTATCGTTATTTATCATCCAAATTGAAAATGGGCCCAAATACCGTACATATAACTATAGTTTGAAGCCCCCATAGCGATTATAGCTTTACATACAATATATATTATAAATAGATGCAGTTATTCCAAATTTCATTCATAAAAGTTTAAAATTCATTGAATGTATATTATATTGAAAATTAACATGGTTTTCAAAATCGGTTGGATAACTCGGATGGATTCTTTGTTAAGATTATCATAATATGTAATTATATTAGAGATGGATGAATTCGATTGGAATTCGAATGTGCTATAAACTGATGGCATTTCTTGTAATTACCTACTGTAATTTAAAAAGAAAGTCTTTAAAAAAGGGGATCGTGCAATTAGATGTATTTTAATTCAATCAAAAAGTTTTCTATACCTAAAATAATAATAATAATATGTCAAGGTTCTTAGATTTGTTGAGTCACAAGAGTTACTCTTACTACTTCTATGTTATTAGTATAGGTAATGATTATGTATAAAAAAGGTGTTCCATGTAAATTGGTTATAATTATTATTACGACTTCATAAGGCCCTTAGACCATCCCTTGGATTTAAAAAAAAATAGTATTTAGCATAGTGTTATCCCACTAACATGAAAATTTATATTGCATTCTATGTATAGTTCTTCTAAGTTATGATAATGAGCCAAACCAAATTTGTATTGCACTTAGAAATAGATTGAAAGAGATTATGTTTGATACTAACAGTTACATAAGGGATTCAATCCTATCACGGCATTATACCATCACTAAATGTACTTTGTATTTTTTTTTGTCACCTGTCGATTACTCGACCATTCTTGCCCCTCATCATGTATGATATTAATATTCTGAGCGCTGATTGATTTAACTCGAATTACCCATTGATAATCAATGAACACTTTCCTAGTGCTATGAAATTGAAATGATTTGTGTTCAAGGCCTCCCTACTAGGATAAGACCAAGTTTTAGAGGGATTGTGACTAAGTTGAGACCAAGAAAAAATATTCAACTTGATCTATATAACAAAATCAAGATATTGAAGAGTCGAGAGTAAGATGAAACTATTAGGTATATACCTATGAAATGAAATTTTCAGTTATTAGGCAACAGATGTCGCTAGAAGTATTTTTAAACCATTCCAAATGTCTTATTTTTTTTGTCTCTCATCTGGCAATAATATTCAGTTCATTGTTTGTGAAGTTTAATAAAACAACGCATTTTTGTTCGTTCTTACAAATGTCGAATTTCGTGCCTTCAAACTACGATTTGCAGACTTCGTTGATTTTCTGTTCTCGTTTTAAGAAAAACGCTTCTGAAGTACATCAAATGCATGTAGAAGCTTACGGTGGGCATGTTCTAAGCAGAGCAGAGTGTAGTCCATCCGGCCACAGCTGAGATTCAGATCACTTCGGCAGCAAGTCAATGCTGTGTGTTTTCTGGGATCAGCGTGGTATGATTTGGTACGAGTTGTTAAAACCCAGTGAAACAATTGACGGTGCACGCTACCAACGGCAATTGGTCGATTTGAACAGCACTATACACCAAAAACGCCCAGAATATTCCGATCGGCGTCACCAAGTAATTTTTCTTGATGACAATGCACCTCTACATCGAACAAAATCGACCTGGGAATTGGTGGAGACGTACGATTAGGAACTATTGGTGCATGTGGATTACTCATCAGACATGGCGCCATCAGATTATCATTAAAAAGAATAGCGCTTCAATTCTCACACAGAACAAAAAAAATGGCTCCATGATTAGTTTGCGGCCAAAGACGACCAATTTTTTGGTGCAGCATCCACAAATTGCCTGAGAGATGGGAAAAATATGTCGCTAGCTATTGTTATTATTTAGAAGATTAAATTTGTCACCATTGGAAAATAAAGTCTCATTTCATAGATATCGACCGGGTATGTAAGACCCTTAGGTCAAGACTGATTCCGAGAACCACATCACTGCTGAGACCATCTCTTGATATTCTTTTTATATATGTATATATATAAATAACAACATCTTGCAAAAAAAATTAAAAAAAATTGGAGTCTAGCTAATTTGGTCCTTTTTTTGCCCGATTAACCATTTAGTAAAATCCAATGTAATATATCCATATAATCTCCAATAAGGACTTGATAATATGTTTCTAGGAGGGTTCAATATGATTCACCTTCCTTTTAATTCACTCAATGGAGTTTTACGGTCTAAAAAGCAATTATTTGGGCTATGTTTGTACATCATTGAAGAGCTAAATATTGTTGTCATTTCATGTGGGTGTGTGTACATCCTTCAATATGAACTAGAATAATATGTAAATATATTCAATGAAGAATTAAAACTTAGTCAGTCGGTTGAGAGCAATCAAAAATCAATATAAAATATTGAGTGCCTTGAGAATCTTTAAAGGGATATTGCTTCAAATAAATATAAGCAGGATATTATCAACCTATTAGTACCCACATATTTTTCCAAGGAGAGAATGAATAGAAATTTAAAACTTGAGGTCTTTCAAAAAATAGAATGAAAAACCCCTTAACCTTAGTAGACTCACAAACAACCTTTTTAAATAGGAATATAAAAAAACAATCCGATTAGTACAGTGTTAAGAGGATTGAAACATTTTACATGTACCTATATATTTTAAATTTATCATTATTAAGGCTTTAGTTCAGAAACGTGCTTCTTATAGGATTGATTGTACGAATCTGGAGATAGACAGTCTTGACTCTTGAACGAAAAAACTCAAATAAAGAGTATTTATTTGAGATTGAAATTTACGTTATCTTTAATGTCATTTTCAGGTCGTTATGAGAAAAAGATATTTTGAATATCGTGGATAGAACAACAATCTTTTCAAATCCGTGAAAAATTTGTGATGGTTGTCCTTCCTCGGCCCTTGAACGCCAACAAACAAGGAGGGACAAGGAAAAAAGTATATACATACATCAATTACCAAAGATCGAACCATTATTGATAAAAAGTAAAATTTGGAGTATTGTGAGCGCAACGTTGATTTTGCAACGATTTTGTATCGGCTGTAGTCCTTTCAACTTAATATTTGCATGGAATCCTTCCAGATCTGGGATTGTATATCCATCAACTATCATTCAAAAAATGGATCCTTCCTTTGGATGAAGAAGGTTTTCAAAGATTACTACTGTTGCGTCATTTGACTAGTATGTTACTTAGTTACAAGCAAGGAATGAGTAAGAGAAGAAAGAGAGAGAGAGATTCCATGGAAGTAACATCTATTTGAATAAAATGGTTGTTCCTTTGTGTTTGTAGATTTTTCTAATGTACTCGTGCTACAATATCCGCTTTAAACAACGAGCTGCGTAGTTTTATTCTGATTATGAATCATATTTCCATGTATAATTTCACCTATTGTACATAATATATACAATTAGAGAGGCCATGTGTATTAGGGATGAAAGATAATCATATACATTACGCTTATAAGTAATACATTGTATCTCATTCATATCATCACATTAAATTGTATATAAATATAAATGTACCTAATTATAAAGGAAGGTAGCTTTGTCTATGGTTTTACAAGTTACACGCTGTAATCAATTTCTAGAGTAATCCCATGGAATATGTTCTAGGTAGGAAATTCACTCCAAATAAAGAGTTGATACAAAAATATCATAGAAAGGTTGGAATCAAGATGTACATATGCAGTACACATAACTACAATACTAATTTGTACGTATAAGATATAAATTAAATATATCCAAAAATGCAGCCATGCGGATGGGAATGTGGAGGCGATATTAAAGTTATTAAAGTTCGCAAATACAAGAGTGAATAGGAAGTGCAAAATTTAGACATTTGAAGATGAGCATGTTAATATTTAAAGCAGCTGATCCTACGTATTATGAACTCAAAAAGGGTATTATTGTTATTATTTATGATTTTGATGCATAAAAAATATATTAAATCAAGGATTGCACGCCTTTTTTTGAATTTTCGAATATTCTACAAGTATAAAGGATTGGTTTGTGATTGTTAGAATTTATAAATATATAGTATATCTAAATAATAAATTCTACCAAATATTAACAATTTGGCAACAAGGAAAATACAGAAGGGTAGCTACCATATGTTTTTCCAAATTTTTCCTTTCCTTTTTCTCAGTCGAGGTTGCAAGTGAACAAAAAAGCTCGACGTGAATATCTCTCAACCTTTTCTCACAGAAAGAGAAAGAAACAGGGTCTGAATTGAACTCGCAATGAGTCAAATATTCCCTAATAAGGGACTTTCAGCAAATGTCAGCAAATGAAACATTTTATAGAATAGAAGTATAAATATTTTACTTCGAGCAAATTTTTTTTCCATAAAGTCACTTTTACGAAAAATATTAATATTATGATAATTTTCAAATAAAATTGAAGGAAAGTTTGTGTGATATTATTGTAACTTTTATAATAGATAATATAATATACGTAGGAATGTAAAAAAATATGCAAATGGAGTGTGTAAAATAGAAAAAGAAAAAAGAAAATCAACCTGGTAACTATGACAATTTGATGAATTTTGAGAGGGAAGCAGCTTGAAAAAAACAATGGTTGGTTACTTCATCAAAAAATAATTACTCTTAATCAAAAACAAACAAGAATATCATCCAATATATTTGCAATTGCTTTTGATAGTATACAAGGTTGCAATTTGAGTTCATTTTGAATCATCAATGAAGTCAACGTTAGAGTTAAAGTTCAAATCATATTTGAAAAGAAATTCATGTGAAGAAGAAGTGTATTTGTTCATTTGTCTAGTTCTACCATAAAAGATATGGCAATTTAAAAGTTTATCTAGATTTAGTTCCTGGATTTTGATTTTTTTTTTAACGCAAGATATCAAATTATATCTACTATGTACTAAAAATGAATTCATATTTATTATATAGAAAGGATAAGTAATTAATGAAAACTGCAATATTAAGAACACATAAATATCTCTCAATTAAAAAAAAACGACTTTAATATCTACATAATATTCTAATGTAGATATTTATAGCTTATTAAATCCTAAATGTAGGTAAGTACTTCAAAAAAGGTAATCCTAAATCATTTCACTCAAGTAACAGATGTATGTATTGTATTATCTGATATTACATTTTGTTCAGAGTTGAAAACGGACGAGGTTTGTGGAGTTTTTGTGAATGAAAACTTCCGTAAATGAGAATCCAATGGAGAAAGGAACTATCAATACAGTTATTAAATAACTGTATATAGTCATGTATTGTTGATTAGAGTTTTAAATGCATTTTCTATGTTAGTCCCCTCAAATCTCACAGATTCTCATGTCTATAGTATGTATGTAATCATGTGTAGTTGATTAGGCAGTGGTGCGGGAACCATAGCCTGGGTCAAGGAGTCGTTGTTCCCATCCTTTTTGAAAAAATGAGATTCTATGATCTAGCTATATAATAATTTTGGTCATAGATAAACTTGAGACGTCATAATTATAGAATTTGCCCCACCCCCTTACTTACAAATCCATTCCAGGTTAAAAATATCATTACTATACATGGTCAAAATGTTGAGATTAAGTTAAGTTTAAGGTAGAAAAAAAATATCCCTTGATCCTAATACTTTGATTATTATTATCAATATGAATTCATTCTTCTCTGAAATAACTTGCTACAATTATAAGCAATTCAATTTTGGATTATTAAGAAATAATGCTAAAGAAAGTTTGCCTATTATCCTGGATTTCTGACAAATCAAATTCACTTCAATTATTTCAGTTTCCTTCAGTTATTGAGTATTATTTAATATTGTCAAATAATAATTAGCTAATAAAATCCAGAGGTACCAGATAGTAATTGCGGGCACGCTCTCACTTCAACAAAATGTCCCTCTCAAACCTTAACTCATGAGTAGGAATGTAAATAATATGCAAATCGGGCTTGTAAGAATCAAAAAGAGAGAAAATCAACCTGGCAACCCTGACAATTTAATGAATGTCGAGGGGGGAAGCAGCTTGAGCTGTCATGACGTTTGACTGAGCTACAAGCTGCTATTCTCCATTATATATACAAATGAAGACCTCAATAATAAATAACAACATTATGTATACCATAGATGAGAGGCAAAAAATTAACTGAAATTAATGTCAGGAAATTATATATTTTTAATTAATAATAATTATACGAGGACTTGAGCCCTTTTTTGTTTACATTTTATTTGCTTTATTAACCTTAATGCATGTAGTCCTTCATGCGAGATCTTTACTATCAGTAGCAATGTAAATCATATGCAATTCGGGCGTGATATAAAAAAAGAAAGAGAAAATCAACCTGGCAACCTTGACAATTTAATGAATGTCGAGGGGGGAAGCAGCTTGAGCTGCCATGACGTTTTACTGAGCTACAAGCTGCTATTCTTCATTATATATACAACAATAAATAATAACATAGATGAGAGGCAGAAAATTAACTGAAATTCATGTCAGGAAATTATATATTTTTAACTAATAATAATTATACGAGGACTTGAGCCCTTTTTGTTAACATTTTATTAGCTTTATTAACCGTAATGCATGTATACCTTCATGCGACATCTTTACTATCGGGTAGATGTTCTCCCCTCAGTAATATTAGAAAAATGATAACAGCTTCGGAAAACAAAAAGACTTGTTTGAAGAGCCAACTCCACTTTTTTATCACACGTCCGAATTGCATATGATTTTCATTCCTAACTATCAGGTAGATGTTCTCCCCTCAGTAATAAAGGAAAAATTATAACAGCTTTGGAAAACAAAATGGAGTGTTCGAAGGGCCAACTCCACAAAATCTCGCACGCGGCATTTTGCATATTTTTTACATTCCTAAATATACACTACTCATGAATAGAAATGTGAAAATGCGCTCATTTTAAATTGTGCGAGTAGTTCTCAAAATGCACGTCCGTTGTCACCCTGCACCATATTCTTCCATCAATCATCAAGCTGTTTTCCTTATGCTTTTGATGTAATAATTATATTATTATATATTCTCTATTATAAAAGTTGCGATAATATCACACAACCTTTCCTCCAATTTTCATAGAAAATTTTATTAATGTTAATATCTCTTGAAAAATTGACTTTATTGAAAAAAATTAGCTTTTGACTCAAAGGGACTCCTGGGTATATGCAATGGGTGTAGCCCCAAAAGTCGGCCAGAACGTTTGTACTTAAATAATTTGTTGAATATTACATAAAATGAATTACATTAAAGAACTGAGACTCAGAGCTTTCGAATGAGATGTCAAGCACCCGATAAGAATCCTTAACGAAGAAGAAATTAACCAAATTCAAAAACATTGAGCTTCTCTTTAATTAAGAGGCAACTCCGAAGAAAGTGTGGGATTGCATGGCCATGGATATCCAATGAAAGGAATATTTTTCCTTCTTGAGTCATCATAGGGACTTGTGAAGAGTAGTGTCTCAGCACCCTCTTTCTTCGGAGTTGCATATTTGCATTTAGTTAGTATCATATATAATTTTCTCAATTTTTTCAAATTTTCAAACAATTTTTACAACTCAACGCAGAATTTTCTTATGCATTTTCCCTTGTTTTTTATTTTTATTATTTCTATGACTGTATAAAATGCAATTTCTCCTACTATTTGTCGAGGATCTTTTTTCAAAACGTTCCCTTTTTTACAAATTTCTTGCATTTTGTTTTAATTTAATTTAATTCTACAACGTGTAGAATGGAAATGCATCGGTCCCAAAGTTTTGAAGTTTCATCTTCAATCTTATGGACGCGTACAAATTAGACGCAAAAATCATCCCATCAAATAACCTTTGTTAAATAATATCATCTTAAAGTGATGTCCTCATCAATCAATCCCGGCTATATTGTTTATATAAATATCAAATATTAATAATGATTCTTTCCATACTTAAATTTAGCCCAAATTAAGAATAATGGCTAACTATTTTTGTCCATGAAAGATACTTAACTGAACGAATTCAATGGCTGAACTAAAGTACTTCAATATAATACTTTGTACTTCGAGAGTACTTAAAAAATTTGGAAACTTTTTCAAGGACCGATAACAGGGATATAACGGGGCAAGAGATATTTTAAGACCCATATTAAGGACCGATACAACTCGAATAATTGACATATAAAGATGGTTTCACTATTGATTATAATTTATATAATATTCTGGATCCACCACGAACTCTTGCAATGGGTAGATATATTAGGTACTTAATTCAATGATGGAAACGTAGACAAGTCTTAAAATATGGAGAGAGGAAGGAATCAATTTGTCATATATTTTTGGACTCGTCTCCGACCAGGAGCATGCGGACCAGACCTGCACCAAGATCGTACCTGTTACTTGGGTGTTTGTTCTCGGGAATGCTGTAATTCAGTAGTAGTTTATAACTAATTTCTCTATTCACCACCTCTTCAGCAAATTTTCATCCAGCAATTTTTTTTTTTCAAAATGATATTAAATATTATAAAAATAGTAATTTTTTTCTTTGTTAAATTCTACTTTGGCATTATCAGCTGGACTATCAGAACAAGGACCTATGCTCAAATTATAGTTAAGTACAAACATTACTAGGAAAAATTATACTTATTAGTTCGACTTAAGTATTTATAAGATACGATTTTAGAGTGAAGGTATATTTATCATGATTTGGTATGTGGTATATAATGAACGCGATTTGAAACTTCCCTTTACTGACTTGAGGCTTGACTCGGTCATAAGTTTTAGAGACTTCAGGCTCACAAATAATGTTAGTGACAGTGTCCCACCTGATAAATTCATAGAAAGTAGAAAAATCGACGGGTGACAAAAAAAATAGAGTGAAGATTTTTATCTTCATGGACTATAATGCCGTCATTAAACAGTAACAATTGATAATTTAGATCATAATTACAGAGAAAACTACGTTACTACACCAGAATAGAAATTTACATAGTATTTGTTTAGTTATCTATTGATTTTCTTCTATTCTAGCCCATTTTTTGTATTCCGAACGTTGATTGGTTGAACTTAAATTAGCTACAGATTACAGGAAATAAGGATACAAATCGACTAATTTTGCGATTAGATTTGTATCCCTCGCCTATAAATGCGAGCAAGAAATTAAATTACAAAACTTACAACTTGACAAAAATTTTCTCCAATCGTAATGTGTCTCGCTTAAATTTACGATATTCACATATTTAGTATATTAACACATCAGATCTACACAAAAAATTGAAATTCCAAATACATGGATTTCGGTCTCGGACTAAATTTCTTGAATAGAACAAATAAAACTCATTGAATGTAATTAATTATTCATATTAAATATAAATTTATTCATTTATCTCAAGCATGCCGAAACTTATAAAAAGAATACAGCATTTATCATATAAGTCTGTATTTTTATCACTACTATGAAGAAAAAAAAGTATGTTTTTCTTCATATCAAATAATAGTTTGAACTACACTAAAGGAAGGAATTGTTTCAGATTTTTAGGAAGAATTAATTAAGGCACTAGGACATGAGGAAAATTAAAAGATTTTTCTGTCTGAATGAAACTTTTAATCGTAATATGATTATATATAATTTTTCCTGTCCATTTATCTATATTTCACAGCAAGTTGGAAAGATGCATGCTATTTTTTTGAGGAGGCAGGATCACAGCCTTTTTTCAAGTCCAAGGCCTTTTTCATCCAAACATCCAAAGGTTAAAAACCCAGTAAAGGGTTTCCTCCAAATCAATTCCTGCCATGCATACACATGTATACATAGATAGATTTATAAATAAGAAATAACAAAGCTTGTATCGTATCACTACTAAATCATTATAATTTGTATAACTATACTTATACTTTTCACTATTACATATTTGTTGTTGTTTTGCTGTCTTCGGCATAGAAACTAGATTTGGTAAGAAACTTAATGGGTCTCTCTACATAGTGAAAAATGAATTGAAAGGCTCTAGCAAGAAGTACTCAAGAGCTGACACACAAAATCTGATAAACTAAACTCATATGGCACTTTTTTTAAATAAATTAATTCATTAAAACTGATTGTCATTGATGTAAATTAGATTTCCACTTTCTACGACATAGACACAATATGTATGTAGAATCGAGGGTCAGTTCTTTTTTATTTCTCCTCTAGCTTTCTTTAACAATAAATCGTAGTCAAGATCCAGGGCTGAGTAGCCAACTGCACTTTCACCACTGTTCATTGAATCTATAAAATAAAAAAATAGAAATTGTAGTAGAACATTTTTTTTCTTGTACTTATTTTTCAAAGTTTATCTTAGATTTTAAAACTATCAATTACCTAAGTCAGAATATTTTTCTTTGCAGAATGTTCTCCGTCCACCAAAACATAGATCAACTTTGGGTAAACTAGGATTGTCATTACCATGCTCAATAGCATTGTAAGCATCAGATCTGTATTTAAAAGTGATGAATCCATAGTTATCCCTATATAATAAATAATTTAAAAGCGTGTTATTATGACAAAATAAAATAATGGTTTTAATTACCCTCTATCTCTAAAGTGGACTGAAATTTCCTCAATGGGACCAAAAGACTCAAATCTCTTTCGAATATCAGCTCTTGTAGTTCCCTCCTTAATTTTTCCAACATAAACTACTCTCCGTTCTCCATACACTCGATCATCTCTTCTCTTATGATCATGTCGTCTATCGACAGAAAATCTATCTCGGGAGCTACTAAAATATTAGAATATACAAATACATCCATTTGTATAAACTTAAATAGTAAAGTTTCACAAACCGTCGACTTCTACTTCTAGATATAGAAGATCGTGAAGAGCTCCTGCGACGTCCACGGCTTTCATCTCTACGTCTTCTACTCGAAGATGAAGAGACACGCCTTGAAGATCCAGAAGAAAAGGAATCTGAAGAAACAGACCGACGTCTCTTACGTCTATGATGACGTCGTCTTCTACTACTGGAATATTCATCATCTGACGATGAGGAAGAGGAGGAAGAGGAAGAAGAAGATGATGAGCTTGAGGATCTCCGATGGGATGGTGATTTATTGTTTTGACGATACTGGCGTGGAGGAATGGCTGAACGTCCTGCAATTGTCGTTGTTCCCCTAGAAAAAAAGTCATTTGCATTTCCATAAGATTTCAGAAATATATTTTTAGATACATTATTTTGAACTTCCCCACCCCCAAGATAGTGATCAGTAAACTCGTACTACCAAGTAATTAATCAATAAAAGTTCTTACGTGGTCGTAGGTGCCGGCTTGTCAAAAACTGGAATCGTTTTTTCTAAAATGACTCCCGTTTTACCATTGTCAGAGAGTTCTACTATGGTTACAGGACTCTCAGTCTTACGATTGGCATTGTTCATAAGTTCTTCTCTTCTATTGCGATATTGAACTAAATTTAACTTTTTCTTCTCTTTAGTAGTAGTCGTTATTGTTGTTTTAAGCACAGACTCAGTTTCTTGATTAGTTGCTCCCTTTTTATGAGGTACAATTCCTTTGATATAAGGAGGAAGTCTGTCGTATGAATTACTAGTACCATCCAGTACAGGTACAAAGGCTTTATTCGATACTGACTGCTGTTGAGACTTCAAAGTCGTAAGATAAGGAGGTAATTTAGAATAAAGTCCCGGTTTAAGTCCGCCTTTTGCATTTCCTGAAGATGAACTATCAGATGCATCTGAGACATCCCCAGACTCAAGTCCAGAGTCTTTTTTATTATCTGAATCTCTTCGAGAAACTACTTGGCTAGAAGCAATTATCAACTTATTTTGTTGTTGTTTATTTCCTATGAGTAAAGATCGTTTCTTAATTGCTTGTTCTGAACGATTTTCCTTTGAGCTAGAATGATTGTATCTACCTCTCTTAGGTTTACTAGGACTGCAGTAGTCGTGATCTAGGCTGACCTAAAATATTAAAAAATATGTTTGAAAAGATGAATTAAAATCATAATTACACAACTACCTTTTGTACTTGCTGGGGACTTTGAGTTATGCCTAATTGTCTCAGTTTATTTCTATTCAAATTACACGCAGCTTCCTTGAATCTAGACTCTATTCCACTTGATTTAGGTACTCTCGAACCTGATGATTCAATTGAGTTGTCTCGAGCTGTCTTTGAAGTTAAAGGTTCGATGATGGCTATAGTTTTAGAGCGCTGGGACGAAGCTTTGATTTTTTCGATGATTTCTACTGGCAGAGCATCTTTGATACGCTGGCTTCGGACTAATAGTACAGAAGGAACAATCAACATGTATTTGTAAATTAAAATGTAATAATTTTGACAACACAAAAAGTATATAAAAAATATATTTTACCAATTTTAGGAGTCACTCCTTCTCCACTGACGTTTTTAGACGATGTTGCGAAATGATTTTGTACTGCAGATATAATTTGGGACGCTTGATTAGGATCAGACCCACTTTGAGGAGTTAGTAAGACATCTTCGTTGGATTCAAATTGTTGCAATAGATTGTCAACGTCAGATGCCTCCAAAACTGCAATAAAGAGTACAATGGTATGTTTATATTAAATAAAATATTTAATTTCAGTCGTTTTCGGTCAGAGTAACGGTACTGAAAACAATTTCATGTATAATTACCCTCCATCCAAAATGAAAATTAGTTAAAATTTTAATATAACAAAAGAAAGAAAAAAGTCGCCAGTAGCAAAATAATTGTCAATGTATAAACAGCATGCAAACGAGATTATGTAAGACAAGAAAAATAAATCATGAGTAAATAATTTCTCATGCAAAAGTAACAAAAAAAAAAGAGAACAAGAAACGAAAAATGCGCATAACCATAACCGACAAAAAGGCAAAGGCTCCTAAAGATAGTTTTCTAATTAAATTATGTATAATATCCCAATCCCAAACGTTGAAATTTGTAAACTGTACCCAATACTAGAATAGTATCATTGTAATATGTGTATGAAGGTGCTGTGTACTTGTACAATCATCTCCTTAAACAGGTTACAACTTGCACACAACAAACACATATATTTATATATATATATTCTTAAACTGAATATTAGTAATGAAATACGGTTTAAGAATTTTAAAAAGAATAGAAACTCAAGTCCTTCTAATTGTGAGTATTGAAGGAAGAAAAAAAAGGAAAAATAAAACAAATTTTAAAGACCAATATTACTCAAATATCATAACACTAACTACAGATACTATTTTATAAACTGTTGCTATTATTTTTTTTTTTTTTGGATAAGTTTTGATATTGGAGTAAACATGGTGCTCTAATCTACTAAAAAATATATATGTATCACTGAGGAATCATTTATCCATAGACTTAAATGGAGAAAGTATCGAACAGCATTCGGCAACACTTTTGAAGTTAATTGAAATGTAATAATAATAATCCAAAAAGAAACTTTGATTATTCAAAAAATAAAAATAGCAATTCATGTCATTAAATAGTCATGGACTCAAAACAATGGAAAGTAGTCAAAGAGATTGCCGTATACAAAAGCATAATTTTTTTGAATAAATTCTTCGCTGTGCCTGACCAGCAAAAGGTATGCCTGTATAATACAAGTTGAATTGAAAGACACGAGAGAAGTTTAGATTTTAAAAATAAGATGGGACAGGAGAATATCATTCAAAAAAATTAAACCGGGTTAATAATTTAAAACTTATATTATATACAATTGCACGTTCAACCAAGAAGAGCTAGAAATTCCAAGGACTCTCTCACAAAAAAATGTATTTCTATAGGGATGAAAAGTCTATAAAAAGAATATAAACTGAATTGAAGTCAGGGAAAGGAAATATCATTACATAGCCTAGTCCTTGCATTACATATATGTATGTATATATATATATATATATATATATTATCCTACTCTAAAAGCCATGATCTTATAGTACTTAGGAAATTACTTAAGACTACTTTGGTGATGCTATCCAATTACCTACTTGAGAATTAACTTGTGCACATACATATTGATATAGGATGTATATATGAATGTGCATCATTTAAGATATATTCATGTTTTAAGAGAAGCTTTGTTGTTTATCAGTATGTATTTGTAACCTCAGGAGACATAATACGAGGTCATAAGTATTTTTCAAAAACATATTGATACGGGGATATCTATCATACTTACTTTTTAGCTCGGACTCTACATTAAAGCTTTGGTTGTAACTACCGTGCAAATTATTACTATCACAGTTATTAATATTATTATGGTTATAGCAAGAAGCAGTTGGTGTAGTTATGGGAGGCTGGAGGGTTGTCGGAGGAGGTGGTTTAGTATGGCTTTCGTCACATTTAGCCTTGTTATTGTCTTCTTCGTCATCGTCAGAATCACTCGTACCTTCATAGGTCTCGAAATATCCTCCCGGTCCGGATGAAATGACGATCCCTGCTAAAGTTTTTCTTCCGATAGTCATACGCGCTTCCTGAGGTGCTCTGTCTTTAGAGCCATCAGATACGGAATTCAATCGAAGTAGCTCCTTTTTTGGTTTGGACACGCTGTCTTCATAGTGAAACAAGTCCTCACTCCCCGGTAAACTGTTCTCGACCTCATTGGAAACATCAGTGACAGAGGTATTGCTCTAAAATATACATGAAATTATATTATTATATGGCGATGAATTAATCGAAAATCATCATTTGGAAATATAAACAATATCCATACATTTTTTTACTCTAAATTTTATTATCAAATTCATTTCACTATAATAAAAGGTTGGCAATATTTAAAAATTGAAAAAACTGTCGATGTATTCAAAAGCAAATTTGTTGCGTCATCAGGAAATCTGAATAAATTTGTACAAGGATATACATTACTACTTGATTACTTTTTCTAAAGTAAAAAAAAAAAAAAGAATTCAAATGGAACGATAATTGTTATCGTGTCAAAGAATTTATGAAAGTATGTATTATGTACAATTGTATTCATTTTAAGTTGTTTTTTTCTTTTTAAATAAAAATAAGAACCCAAAGATCAACAGCCCTGGATAACATGTAAAATATAGATAACTAACTCCTTACTTCAGGAATAGACCCCAAATGGCTTTCCCATTCATTGAGCATTTTTTGAAAATCTTCTTCAGCAGATTCTCCCATCTCTAACAGAGGATTTAATTCAGGAAGGACGGCATTGGAAAGCAAACTATTAAAGAATACATAAATATATATAAATGATTAATACTGAGCATCCTTGTCATTAATCATATCATTATAACACATTTTCTGAGATGTTTAATATTACGGGTGACATTGGTATGATATATTCATTATTACTGAGTTGAAGAGATGAGATTTCTTAGTGAAATATAAATACATTTATAAAAAAAGTCAAATAATAACATTCAGAATATAATTGCGTTGACGTAATTATTGTAAAAGCATATACAAAATCGATTTATATATATATATATATATTGCGAGTGTATGTTTAAGTTTATAAATATTAATACAACTCGAGGTTTGTGAAAGCTTCTACACTAATAATAATAATAATTCACGCTTTCTAACAGCAACGTTATTTTATTTTAATGTTCCTCCTTGGTGCAAGTGGAAATTACGAATTTATTTTAAACGTTTTGAAGGGGGAAAAAAATATTTGGATACTGCAATTGATAATATGGTAACCATCCTCGTAATTCATTTATAATACGAGGTACTACATAGAGAGAAATAGAAAGAGCCACGTGGTGAAAGAGCATAGCGCATTGCGACATTTATTTATTCTGCTACTTTTTTTTTTTTAAACCTGTGTCATCATCACCTTGCTGCACTACCAGCTAGCAAGCTGAGTAGTCTGCCCTGTTGTTATTTTTTCTCTCTCTCTCTCTCTCTCTTTATTTTCTTTCCCTCCTCGTTTTCAAATCACGTGTGTATGAATGGGGAACTCCGTAGAGTCTTGCCACAAAGAAACATTTGCTAATTGTATATATATATATATATATATATATATATATATATATATAATACCATAGCACCACAGATTATAGTACCACTATTTATTAAGCTTTAAAATCATGAAAAAAAAATGTGCTGAGGAGTGTGGAGAAGGAAGGAAGGAAGGAAGCAGACTTACACATCCTGATCCCACCCAAGATGATTAGGACCCGATATGAATGAAGTATTGCTTGAATCCAGAGTGGATGTAACAATAGGATCATTGGAAACAAGATCCATGCTGCTAGGAGTTGTCGGCGTCAAGTCCAAGAACTCATCCTGTAAAAAAAAAAGAATTTTTGTTTTGTGTGTCTGCTCTGTTGCTGAGGGAGGACTCCTCTCTTCAATCTATGAGAGGACTAGAAGAAATCAATACACAAAGGTCACAACCACGTGTGCCGCTTTGTGTTGCTGACTTACGATGAGGGAGTTGTGATGATCGAAGTCCTCAGGACCCAGAGTATCGAAGATAGACATGATCCTTCTCACTTCTTGCTCTCTCAATAATATTTGAGGAGTAAACAAATTTGTATTTTTGTATATATATTTTCTTATGGCTAGCACTAGGGGCTACACTTCAAGGCGGCCTGGGGCACTGGGCATCAACAACAGGAACAACACTTTCGGGCACAAAACTTCCAGAAAAGGACACATACATATAACATGTAAATATATATCTGAGTGAATATTATTTTTTAGGAATAATTAGGCTATTGCAGGGCTTCACTACACAGGGGACTTTGTTCGTTCTATGACTATGAGAACCTTTTCTAGTAGAGAGGAGGATCAAGTACGTATCACAGATAATAGTAGTTAGAGTGGTGTAGTTAATATTTTCTTCTTGTACTTAATTAGACACAACTGCAAAAAAAAAAAATACTTAAGGATCACAAAAGGCATAAAACGTGCTCCCCCTCCATTCTCGGAGATTCTATAATTTCAACTAAAAACACATTTCCCAAAAAAAATTTCTTTAAATTCATTTAGCAGAGTTTTTTCTTTGCTAAAAGAGAGAGAGAAGAAGAGCGCGATTTTTGTAATACAATTACTCTGCAGGCGTGTTGGAAGTGACCCAATCATTCCTATAGAACAAAAAAAAAGAGAGCTCAATAAAATACTACACTATTTAATAAATAATAGAGGAATGAAAGAGCATGATGGCCGTCTTTCCTCCTTCTTCTTCTTCTTCTTCTTCTTACGAGTAGTAAAACTATTCTAAGAAAACAATTTCTTACATGTTATTATTATTATTATTATTTATGACATAGGAATATTTTGAATTCAGTCAATTTTGCCCTTGTAAATATATATGTAGAAGCTTTTCATTTCAAACTGAATAAGGAGCACGCATGTCCAGACTGCTTGATCACGACCTATTCATGACTCGAACTCTAGTCGAGTTACTTCTTTAACCGTTCTTTAATCTCCCTCAATAATAATCTTTCCTCCTCCAAAAGGATAAGAAGGATACAAGGGTCCAATATCCCCTGGATATTGTACATGTATAATCTTCCCAACTGTTTTTTTTTTTTATTTTATCTAATAGGAAGTAGGAAATTGTTCAGCGTTTAAATATATGTATAGAGCTAATTCGAGTTCAACCACTCAACGCAACGAACACACTAATAATACATGAAGGAAGAGGCTAGAAGTAAGGTGATGAGGAGTGAATAACAACGCCCTGAGCGACTCCTATTTGACTCGGACTTGAGCTTCAAAAACTCGAGGCTTGACTTCGACTCCTGAGTAGCTCTAACAGCTTTGAAACCATATTCTATATAGAACTAACTTCCTCAATAGTAATAATAATAATAATAATTATATAGGTGTGTAGGTATATATTTTTTAAGAGTCAATTTACGCTGTAACTCTTCGAATCGATGACAAAATATCTATGACTTAATACTATTAATATTATGAGACAAGGAATCACTTTTCAAAGTACTAATAAACTCGTTTTTAATTTGCGTTGCAAATATTTATGTTCTATTTCAAATCATATCTTTCATGTTGTATGTAGAAACAATTTATGAAATATATGAACTTTACATATACATAATGTCCCTCCAGAGTCTCTTCTAAAGAAACGATCGTTCAACGCAATAAAATAAGTTTGTTGTTGTGTCCTTAATGCTGTAGATGGCTCTAAAGGAGTTGTAAAATGACGTTTTGAAGGAAACACGTGGATCCTTCATGAGTAACACAAAAAAAGAATAAAAAAAATTCAAGATAACATTTTTTGTCAGAGGGATTATTACATAGTTCATTTTATTCTTTTTATTGTTGTTATCGTGATGTTTAATCAAAGATTCGAGTGTTTATCAATTTGCTTATACTGCAAAATTTGTTAGAAGTTTCTGAAGCCATCCATTTCGATAAGAGTTATATGCTATGCTACAGCTTATGTACAGATCAATACTTCTCCCTCCTTCTTCTTCTTCTTCTCCTTAAGGGCTATTTTTCTAAATCCGTTTTGGCCTTTGGCCAATGATTTTTCCTTAATAAACAGCATCCATTTTGTGTGTGTGTGTGAGCTTTATGTACATTTTTTAAAACGTATGTATTTGATATTTGTAGAAAGAGTCGTACAAACATATTCCCATACTCTTGTACTCCAGCTGTCAGTAGTATATTTTGTATGACTCTATATATTATATTAAAGAAAGGCCTACAGAGTTGTTTTGTGTTTGTAAACATAGTTAGATCATTATATCATTTCTGCTATTATTATTAATTTGCTACTGAAATTCAACACCTAGAATTGTGTTGTTGTCGGATTTTGTTACACATTTGGATACACATAAATAAAAGTTTTTTCCATGGCCTTTCCCTCAACTTCCCTTTAAAAGGAGAGACTTTTTTACCATTCAAAACCTTTTGTTGGAAATGGAAAAAGCCCTAAGGATACTAAGGAATGTACATATATCTGGGCCGTGCATTTCTAAACTACATAGAAACATATCTCCAAGACATCAACATCTCTTGCGCATTCTTTGTCAGCTGTTGATTTGTTTACCTCCCCCCCCCCCCTTTCAGTCATAATTTAGTTAGTATTCTAATGGAGAAAAGAAGTAGACCATTCAATCACGACGATCTACGGCCTGGGGGGGGGGATGCATATCTCTCTCAGTATTGTAACTTGCTGATTTAAAGGCTTGTGACACATCAAAACGGTAGAGACTGAATAAATGAAATAGAAGGTATATTCAAATTACTATGTCAACAGTTGGAATGAATGTAATTAGTACACTTGTGTCCGATCCTGGGAACTAGTACTTAAGGAACTTTAATTCAAACAACTTTGTCAAGCTGAATGAGTTAAACTCTCAAAATTACATTACATTAAGTGAAAAAAATAAAAAAATAGTAATACACATGTAAGGTAGATATGATTGTTAAGAAATGGATCTCCTCTTGTTTTTCTCAAACTGTGAACAGAAATGTTGTTGACCTCTTTGTAATAAACTATATATATATATATATATATATATATATATATATATATATATATATATAATTCTATACATACATGCATAACACATATGTGACTTAAAGCAATATATGTACAAAGATAAGTATTAATCAAGTCATTCTTAAGTCATTAGTTAAATCAAATTAATTATTATTGTTATTAGAAAAATGAATGTGATTCCTAACAAATGGTTAGATCTATAATTTATAAGTCATAACTTAAAATGTTTAAAATTGCCAAGTCTACAAGAAACCAAGTTACTCGTAAATATTTCAAAAATGAGTGTAAACTGCACTCATATTATTCTTGAAGACATTTTCTTTCGGTTGTACATTTTAATAATATATTTCGATTAATTAAGTAATGACTCCAATAACTGCTCCTTAATTAAGGGAAAAAAATCACCAAATAAATCTATGGGGCTATAAAAAAGATGAATGCTCTTTCAGAGACCATATCGGCTCCATGTACAGTCGACACATTTATCCAATTGCTCTATTGAATAGACAACAATCCTTGGTATCTCGATATAAAGTGACATTTTAGCCTCAATCGTGCCGTATAGGTCTGTAAATGACTCCGAAATATTTGGCCCTTATATTTATGAAGTAAAAAAAACTACTTAAAAGTGGATTTTTCTCCTTTTCTATAATTGAAAACAAACTTGCTTTCTTGTTGACTTGATACAAATGATGTTGAACATATTTTGTTATGATTGTTTTTCGAGGATGCTCTGAGAGATAGATACATTACAGAATTGCTATCTACATGTGGGAATAGTTTAGAATTTTTGGAAAGAATGATGTAGTCTACTAGGGATCATTTTGGGCTTTATTATTATTATTATATATTTTTTTCTGGAGGAAAGGTTGAGATATATGTAGCTAAGTAGCTGATTCCTCCTCTAGAATGAGTTTTGATTCTCTCTCTATATTCTATGTATGTAATTTAATTGATTCCCACTGAATTCTTTTTTAACCATGAATTAAACATTGTAGAGACATTTCAGAATTTGTTTGTAAGACTACATTTTTGAGTGTTTGCCAAATTATACATACATACATTATTCACCATCTGTACGTAATTACATACAAACAGACGTGTGTCGTTTTCTTTTTGGGAAATGCTTAAAATACAAAATATATAAGAGTGTAAACAGCTTATTTTTTCATCTTTAAAAGTTTACTGTTTGTGTGTATCAACATTTCTCAATGTGAAAAGAAGAAAAAAAACAAAAACAGTTTTTATTATCAATTCAAATAATGAAAAATCATTATGTGAGGATTTGACCATTTGAGGCAATATGAGATGGTCGTAAATAAGGAATGGTGTCAAGGAACTAAACATTTTACACATGCGGATAATCCGCAGATGGCAACGATCATTTTTTTTTTTTATTTTTTTAAAAAAGAGACTATCACCTCTACAAATGAATTATATGAATACCAATATCAAAATTTAAATATTTGCAGATGGCAACATTATTCCTTATAATATGCAATCAATTTGCGAATAAAAGTATTTAAAACACCATTGACCTGCATTTGCCTAAGGAACTTGAAATACATATTTACACAGAAGGAATTTTCTGACCATAGAAGAGGTTTTCATCTGTTCCTTAATCATCAATTTTTATAAATATAGAGTCGTTTGTTAATTCCTTTATTAAGGCCTTCAAAATAAGTTTTTTTTTTTTTTTTTTTTTTTTTTTTTTTTTTTTTTTTTTTTTTTTGAGGAAATGGTTTGATTTTAAGACAATTTATGAGTATTAATTTTAATAGTATGGAGAATCACGGCATAAATGTTGTAAGTCTTGGAAGGTATATTTGGGCATCATGTTCCTAAATGCCCTCATGCCTCTAGGAATTAGTTTTTCTCAGTCCAACAGCTGCAAAATATACATATTTTGTGCCTGGATTTGTATTTAATTCTATAAAAATCATGATCCAATGAGGTTTTTTTTTCTTCTTTCTTTCTTTCTTTTTCTCTCTCTTTTTTCTTCTTCGTCTTCATAAAAAATGCTTTAAAAAACTTCTTTATGATATAACAGAGAGTTCTGAGCATCAGCTATCATTATAACCTTGTTATTCATACTATATCATGATATAGTATGAATAACAAGGTTATAATGATATCATTTTGTATATAAAAAACCAACCAACCAACCAATCTAACCATTGCAAATACATACATATATGCATAGTTGTAATAAATGCCATTGCGTATGAAACTTGAAATGTGCAAAATAAAAATAAATAAAACGGAATTCAAGTTATTAACTAATGACCTTCAAAGTGGTGGTAGTAGAAGTAGAAGTAGTTATGAAGTGTGAGAGAGAGATTCCATGTACTGCATAGAGAAGAAAAATGGTTCCTTCTTCAATGACCTCTGAAAAGGAAAAAAGAAAGAAAGAAAGACAGGGAAGAACAAATCATGAGATAAGGAACAAAATACCTACAGATGTACGTATGAAAAAAAAAAAGAAAGAAAGAAAATGGCTGATGCAAAGAAACTATAGTACTGTATACATTTTTTATGAGAGAAAACGTATTTACGTAGCTATGACGTCAGAAACGGTTATTTTATCCCATTATTTAATTTTTTTTCTTTGCTTTTTCTTACATACCTACATGGATTGTACATTTTCTTTCATTTCTTGCAAGGAGGAAAATATTATATATACATACATATAAAGACGTTTGCTATTTACGCAAAATTTTTTTGCACTTGACGTGATGATTGAGCAAAAAATATCTATATATATATATATATAAATGTTTATTATTATATTTATAAGTCAATACATACTACTAACGGAATTAAACGCATTGCTTTGATGCAATATGGCACTAAATTGCACAAGTCTGTAGGGAGACATTACGTATGAACATATATATATATATATTTAATGGATATTTATTTGCTATTAAATACATACATAGTGACATAAATTGCGTCATCAATTCTCTGAACTTTAACCTCTGCTTTTATGTACATGCATATATATGTATATATACAAATATAACAAAATATATGTCCATTTTTAGTGAAGACTCAAATTGAGTCTGTAATCATTTTTAAATTGTTTTCTTACTCATATTTAATAATTCAAGAAATTAAATTAAGAAAAACAAACTTTTTAGGAATGAATAACTACATAATATGTAGACTTTTGAAGATCTTGAATTAAAACTGCCTCCAAGGAGGCTTGTTGTCATTGTCTTCCCCGACATCGTGGAATATTCCTAGATTTAATGTATGGTAATCAAATATAATTTGTGACGAACTGCTACTATAATCTTTAAATAAATTTAATGCAACAATGTACGAGAGATTGAATCCAAAGCAAAAAATGTTACAACTGTCCTTGGTTAGCCCTACATTTTGCGCCCATGTCTGATTTTTAAATATACAGCAATACTTTGAATTATGTGGAACTGAGAGGGTCTCGACATCCAAAACATTCCCCAACTACAACTGAGCCTGCCTCCTAAGAAGAAGTTTGCTACTACTAAATCGATAAAAATCCTTACCAACGTCCTAGTAAGTCCAAGGTTATTGTCCTCTTTGGACAATGCTAGGAAAATACTTAGTATACGTACCACAAGACAATATCCATTTTGAAAACAGACACTCGCACTAAAAATAAACAACTCTTTAATCAATTTATTCGCAAACCGAGGTATTATTGTACTTTTTTGAAAAAGATTTCTCAATAAATTACATTTACATAATGGAACATCCACTGATATTCCCAATCCCAAAACCAGGATCAAAATATTTCTATCCGAGTATTTATCCAGTATTTGTCATACTAAGAGTGAGAACTTGGAGACTCATGATTAAACTGAAACTATCTAGCTCGACTCGTACTCAAGGTGAAGGGATTCAGATTTTTAACCCTTGAGTGGCATTATTCTTTTTTACATCATGATTGTATTTGAATGATTGATGATGACTTCATCAAAGTTGTGTACTGGATCAAACTTTCTGACTCAAACTCTTAATGAAAGGACTCGTGATTTGACTCTGAAGCTTTTATAAAGGAGTTGTGAAAACTTCAAACAAGAGTCAGTCCTGGATATTTCTACATAAAAAACCTTGAGGTGTGTGTGTGTTTTTTTTTTTTTTATATAGTCAAGACAAGGGTTCTCAACTTTGCTTTCTCCATGTACCCCTTTTACAATTATTCAGAAAGTCATTCCTTCCCTTTTTTTTTTTGTTTTTTCAAGAATTTTATGATTATTTTTTTATTGGACTGTGAATATTTTTCGATTCCTAGAGTTTCAAAATTCATCCCTGGAGGGCAAATTTCACCTCCTATAGAGAATTTGTTTGTAATGTCTTTAAAAAAATTTTTTTTTTTTTTTTGACTCCTTGTCATTGACGCTATGATCGAAGAAATAATTACTCACTCCAACACATATTCCAAGTGAAATTAAACTCCAAACCTACAGTTAAACAATGCATCTAAGCAACAATAACAACAAAAACAAAAATTATAATGAAAGCTTTCTTTCCTTCTTCCTTCCTTCTTTTTTATGTCTGGATATATATATATATATATATATATATATTTAGGGTAACTACTTACTCCATTTTCATAATAAAAAATACGTAAAAGAAAATTCTGCTTTCTTTACGCACTATGTATCAGCTATTTTTATGAACTTTTCACTTTCCTTACACCCTTATGAAACGATCAAAATACAGAGTTAAAATAGCCCAACCCATGATTTGTGAAGGCAGTCATACCCTGGACTACAAATGAGAAAAAAAAAAAAACAATGATATATAAATTCATTTAATAGTTTACCACCCTAGTGGGCGTCACCCTACCGCCCCCACACGTGTACTTCTTGCTTCTTAACCCAAACTCAAATTTATGTTGAAAAAATCTTAAATTATCCGTTCAGCCTACCATTATACTTATAGGACATAATTTATTCATCTTCAATGAATATGTCTCCTCTGAAATGAAAATTGAGGGAAATCACATGGCTTCCTTGGTCATGAGTTTCTGGCAGTGGTGTCGGAGAGAAGAAATAAAAAATACTCTAAACCAGGGATTGGCAAGCAATCAATTCTGTAGGCCACAAAGAAATCCCTACAACTATTTAATTGAAAGCAAAGAATGTCCACATCTTTAGTCACAAAATCTTGCAATTTTCCTATTTTTATTCACTCCAAAGAGACAAAGAAACCTCTCTATATATGTAATATACATACATCAGGGCTTGTGTTGTTTAGTCGTTAAATATGATCCTGAAGGAGGTTTCTTAGAAGCCGTGGCCTTACCAATGGTAACTTATGGGGATCTTAATGGTAGACGGAAAGCACAAAACATGAATAAAATTCGCCATTCCACCCCATCTTAAAAATAAACTAACATGTGTCATCCTGAAGAACTAAGTAATATGCATAGTCTATTGACTATTCGATTTCATTGCACAAATGTAATCTAGGTATATATATGTATGTATACTTTTATGCAATACAAAAGTATTTAGGGTTAAAGAAAATGCTCACATGGTCAATTATACATAAATAAAGGGAGATATACTTTTAGACAACATTTTAGGAGTGAGTCATTTTTGTAGCTACCTATATACAGATTATGGAAATCAATCTTTATGAAATGTTGGAAATTACATAACAATAGAACATGTATTACATGTATGTATGTACATATATAAGTAAGTAGGAAATTATGCATTTTGTTTTCAAGGTGAAAGCAAGGGCAGAAGAGAAATTGAATGAGCTGACCCATTTTATAGGTACTATATACATATATTTGCTCTCATTAATTAAACCTCAAATGCAGATTTTATAAATACTACTATGAGCAAAAAATACCGGGAAGTTTGAATTTTATTTTTTGGGGGATTCGGATAGAGCTAATAGCTAAAATTGAATTTTTTGTTTTTTAAAATATCTGAAAGACGATGACTTAAATATAATTTAGAAAAATGGTGCTCAAACCTAAAATGTTTAAATGGATATTTCAAACTGTATTCTTGTGAAATTTTGAGAATCCCTGGTTTGTTTGTTTTTATGTAAATAACTTATTACTCAAGGAGACCGACGATCTCCCGATTTTTAATTCTAAATTCAGCAGTTATTGCTCTGTAATGATTAATTATAATTGACTTAATAAAAGTTTTTCCAACTGTTTTGAATATAGGAATAAAAAAAACATTAGCGCATGTATATTGACTCAGGACTACTTTTGAGGATGGGGATGAAATGAATTTAGATGATTAAATAAAGATTTTTTTTTTATTATTCCCCATATTTTTTTGCCAATAATTGTAGTATATGTTAGAATTCACAATATTGTAATTGAAATGTAAATAGGTACGTAAATATAATGTAGAACTAGTTTCGAATGTCCTCGTGATCCGTGGATAGTGTGTAAGTAACTAGGAAGTTAGAAAGTCTACGGAGAGAGGCCGAGAGAGCTAAAAGCAGCCCTTATATAATTTCAAACATAGTCACTATCAAACATTGTATGTCTGATAGTACAAAACAATAATAATAAAACTTTATGTCTGTAGGATATTGTGTATTATTGAACTGGACCTACCTATAGAGGCATTGGATCAGTTATGGATTATATTAGAAAGACACGTACTAGGAAAATCTTGGAACAAGATAAATTTAAGAAGAAAAAAAACTGTCTCTCTAACAATTTTTTTAATATATTATTTGCATATTATGTCTATAACTAGGAAATTACCTGCGTAAATGTTTGAACAACAAACTTGTTTGAAATTTAAATCCAACTATGTATTTCTAACCTTTTCTTCAATAAAAAGAGAAGGAAAAAAGGGTTCATAATTATTATCATTAATCAGTGTGAAGTTAATTCTTCATTCAGAAACTAGTAGGAAATTGTTTATAGCTTACAAAGAGTTTATTTAAGATATAAAATTTAGAAAATTAATAAGGGGTAATAGGTAAATTGACTGTTAATGAATCAAATACACTTTAAATTTTCACATTTATGAGATATTCCTGTGCTATGGTTATTGTTGGTCCTTATTCAACCCTAAATTACAGTTAATATGTTGGGTCATATTTGTTAAGAAAGTACTCTTTTTTCTATGTAAACCATTATTTCATAAGTAATTTGTATTGTAATATAATTTAAAGTATGTGTTTTTTTAGGAAAAATATAATATTACTTCAAATTTATTGAAAAACATTGACATTTGTTGCTTGGAATGAGGGACGTCACACACTACACATATAGTAAAACAAGTATAGACAAACTATAATACATAACAATTTTAGGTTTTAAATGAAAAAAAAAACAAAAAAACAGGATTTAAAAGGAGTTTATAGAAGTGAGAGATTGTTACCGGAAGGAAATTTTTTCTACAATCCTGTTTTAATTTAATCAATCTTCAAAGGTTCATGCTTCCAAAGTAGTTTATGACTAGGAATGTAAAAAATATGTTAAATGCCACGAGCGAGATTTTGTGAAGTTGGCACTTCGAACAGTCCTTTTTGTCTTCCAAAGCTGCTATCATTTTTCCTTTATTACTCAGGGGAGAACATCTACCTGATAGTAAAGATCTCGCATTAAGGAAGAATACATGCATTAAGGTTAATAAAGCAAATAAAATGTAAACAAAAAGGACTCAAGTCCTCGCATTATAATTATTATTAGTTAAAAATATATAATTTCCTGACATTAATTATTTGAGTTAATTTTCTGCCTCTCATCTATGGTAAACATAACGTTATTATTTATTGTTGATGTCTTCATTTGTATATATGAAGGAGAATAGCAGCTATTAGCTCTGTCAAACGACATGACAGCTCAAGCTGCTTCCCTCTCAACGTTCATCAAATTGTCAGAGTGGCCAGGTTGATTTTTTTCTCTTTCTTTTTATTCTACACACCCCATTTGCATATTATTTACATTTCTAGTCATGTGCTTTTGCCCATGAAAATATTCAATCGAATATTAATTGCTCGAATATATTTATATTCATATTTATGATAATGACTAGGAGCATTTTGTCTTAAGATCTAGTCTTACAAATTCCAGAAAAAGGTGTAAAGATGAATAAAATCCTTGAGAGCGGGCTACAAAATCAAAGAACAAATCAAGAACAATCTAATGAAATGATGGAGTACTTTGGAAGCTTGCTTGAACGAAATATTTTTGACCTTTGAGTAGCTTCATTTCTACCTTTTACACTATGGTATATTATGGTCATAATATGAAAAATAAACGAAATTAGGAAAATAAAAATAATAGGGAAACTGAAGAATCAAACTTTAATTAATATACTTCTTTATTCCAGACCGACCTACTTTTCAAGTCATGACATTATTTGAGATAGGATCTCTAATCTTGATTTTGACCTTGTAGAATTAATTCATATTCTAAGACTGCGTGTTTTACCTTCAACTCTGTAAATGTGAAGGTTGTGAAATTGTTGATTTTAGAGATGTCAATATTTGAACTAATACAATAAACAAATAAAAACTATAGGTCAAGTATATGAAATTTATCGACTCTTATTTGTATCTTTTTCACATTAAGCTTTTCAAATAATTGCATGTAATTGTGAGCTCTACCTTTGTTGCCTAATGACCCCTTCATGTCCCATTGTCAAAAAATATGAAAATGTTTACTAAGTTATAGTAATGCTATAAAGGAGGTAATTTGCTATACGGAAGGACACGATAATTCCCTTCTAAAAGTAATATCAAATCTCTACCTATCAGCAACAAAAAGAGCAAGAAAAAAGGGGTCTCAAAATATTCAGTGAGCCAATTATGCTCTTTTCCCAAATTGCTAATAATATACACATATTAAATAGCAGGGATATTCGTAGTAAACTAGGATTTAGTTCGAATTGAACTACATACACAATAAACGTTCAGAGCATACACATGGGAAAACACTTCCAATGTATTTTCTGTTAGCCGTTGATTGACCAACAATTGCTCCTTATTAATTTTCTGTCTGTTGATTTGTTGAACTCAAATTATATCTTGCTGGGCTGTGAATATCATACTAGACGTAAAATAGTTAAAACACCTTGGAATAATGACGTAATATAATTTATAAGCTTTTTGTTTTTCTCTTTTTGAAAGAAAGGTTGAGAGACTCCCTGGAGATTGCTCTCTGCACAGAGGAGTGAAATTTATTTAAATGCTTCATTAACGTTTGATATTTATCTATGATGGCAGGCATTCATATCCTGAATGAAAGTGTACTTGTTGGTTGGAAGGAATGATAGACCCATTATCCGCCTGCCTTTAAATCAAAAGTCCACAATTGGAATGATAATGATAATATATTATGACTATAAATAACTCAAAATAAATAGATGTACATCATCATTTTGTAATCATTTTGTAGCAAATACAACTAATAAATTATATCGCAGACTAATACACATTCCTAGATATAGATATATATATATATACATTTGTAAATATCTACGTACTTAAGGATTATACATACAAACATCAATGATAGCTGATGAGTAGATGCTGAATAAATAAAGGAATTGCAAAATGAATGAAACTAACATATAATGTGTACGATATTAAATACAAGTGTCAGTTTTTTATTTTGTAAGTGAGTAATGACTTTATAGAGACTACATACCTACCTACAAGGACATCATTGACTCATAGATCATCAAAGCATCAGAAATACATGAATCCATCAATGCATCTCAATACTCCTTGAGATACAATCATTCCCTTAAATTGCAAAATTTAAAACATATGAATGTATATACATATTATGTATCTGCATTATACATGGGTAATATTTCCCTCAGGCAATAGTATTTTATTTTTTTTTAAATTAAAATCTATGAATACAATCAAGAAATTAAAAGGGCAAAAAACAAAGTCATTAAGAACATTTGTCGACGACTCTTTAAAATCTCAATAAGTCCAAATGACTCAATTTTTGTTTAATAATAATAATTATTATTATTATGAACACTAATTATATTGTCTCTATCTTTGAAGCTTTCATGTTTCATCTTTTGAGGGCAAGAAGATTACTGTAGATAAATATATCTAATAAATAAATAAATGTACATGCATTTTGTAGCGAGACATTTAGGCAGACTTTTATGCATGTAAACTGCATGATATTTCATGGAAAATGAACGATAATAAAAGACTAGAAATTCATGTTTTATGATGATATTCTTACAGTAAAGTCATGAAAGATCTATTTACTTATTTATTTTGAGTTTATTGTGTATCAAAGACTAGAATAAAATTTAAAAAAAATGCAGTGAGACTGACCTTGAATCGATAACATACTAACGATAATAATATACTCATTAAAAAAAATATACAGTTAATATACAGTGAAATTTGAACTATGCTTAGAAAAATATGCATCTATTTGTTTGGATTAATGACTGCCAAATTCATTTACACTAACATGAAAATGACCATAGTACAATACATGTATTTCCTTGTCAACAATTGATTTCCCATCTTTCGCTCCCCTTATTTGTATTTTGAACATTGATTGATTCAATTCAAATTATCCCTTGCGAAGCAGAAAACAATTCAATTGGCAAATTACCAACGGAGTTTGAGCCCTTATTTTTTTTTACTGGGAAAAAGATGAGAAATACACAATAGAGATCATATTCTGACATACTGCATACATAAATAGACACGTTACCTAATTATTATGAATGCAAAAATACTACAAAGAGAAACCTTGCATTGTGAAAAGGGTTTCTAACTTTCAACACTGTCTACTAGGCACGATCGAGCACTTTGTTAAGATCCATATAGAAACGATGATATTCCAATTAAAAATTTGTAAAGAGAGCGTTTCATATCTTTTAAAATAAGAAAGTTACATTAGCTTGTTATTATTTTGTATTTATGAGGAATGTCTAAATACAATGTACATATATTCATCCGGAGCAGGTTCCTCATTCTCGAATATATATATATATATGTTCCTAAGAACAAAAATAATGCCAAAATATTGAACTCATTTTTCTACACGGAAAAGCTATGAATGCTCTTTTAGCAACAATTCCTGACAATCGATGAATCGTAAAAAACTTAAATATATACATATATATAACATATTATATATATGTTACTTAGTACATAATTTTCTTATAGAGACTAAGAACGAATATTGATGTTAGGTACATACATATGTAATAATGAATTTAAAGGAATTAGCAAATATAATCAATTTTCATGACAATACAAATATTCTCAAATGTGCTCATTCAACACATATTATATTTATTTGATTTCCAAAAATGGATCAATGGATCTCAAATATTTTTTCAACTCGTATTTATGGAAATAATGAGCTGTTTTGCAATTGAATTGCGTGTCGCTTAGTGATGATGTGTCATTGACTTGTATCATTATCATTTTGATAAAGCTAAATGCCGTTTATACATATCTACGCTACTAATATTTTATAAATTCAAGTTCAGGTATTGATTACATGGATACTTTCATCTCAGAGAAATCAAGTCTTTGATGGTTGGAATATCCCATTCCTGCTCTATTTACATCTAAAGAACTCGATCGAATCGGAAACAAAAGCCGTCCCTTGGAACAAACCAATGGAGAAAGATCTTTATAACATTGTCAATTATGTATATCAGCCAGTGACATCATCCTCCTCCTCAATATATCTTGCTACATCCTTATATTTGTATTATCTCACAACCTTTCCTCATACAAGAAGGGGTGAAAAAAAAAAAAAGAGATCCAAAATCAGTTGGTAGTTATTCTCGGCTTAATAGGAACTAACTCGTATCGGAATACTACTAATAATGTGAAGAGGAGTATAAAAATCTACAACTGATTTCAAAATACAGTGTAAATGTGTTTGTTGTTGGGATAAGACAATGGTGTCCCAAAGTAATTGTCGTTTTACCGAAGAAATGCAATTGGCAAACGAAAGTACTTTACATCTAATCGACACTAGTGTAATAATAAGATTCAATTATATCAAATTTAAAGATTCTATATTGAAAAATAAGGATTGTAAGCGAAAGTAGGTTTTGAGGGTGGGATTTTTCCTCTTATCTAATGAAGATATTGACTTAAAATTTCGAATAGTCTTTGTAATAAACAAATAGTTATTAAAAGAAATAAAAACTTGATGAATTGACATGGAATGATTCCTCCCCACGTAAATCGGACGGAAGGGATGTTAACCTTTTACAAATCCAATAATTAACTTTAAGTATAATCAAGTCATCAACAAATTACTATAATTGATGTATTTTCTTATCAAATTATCTATATTATATACTCTAGCCTTACTCCTTATTAGTATCCTGAATGTTATTCTGTCTCAACTCAAAATACTTATTGTGAACATATCCTTACCATTAGAGATCTATTAGTCTCAAAATTCAAAAATTGTTTGAAGTATGTGAGACTATGAAAATTGATTTTTCTAAAAAAAATATTTTACATGAATAGTCTACTAAATAGTGGGTGAGGATTAATCAATGATGGCAAATTGAGATACTTATAATCCTGCAACAATCAGTTTATTCCAAGATAATAAATTGTCACCTTGTATTTGATCTAATTCTGACCTGATTTGAACCCTTTGTAGAGCCATAAATTCTAAGCATTTTTTCGCGTGGGATGTTTTTTGTGGTTGGCAATCTGTTGGCAAGCAAGTCGAGCTTTTTTATACATTCGCAACCTCTATTCTCAAAAGGGAAAGGGAAAATTTTAAAAAACATGTTAGAGTAGCCACTCTTATGTATTTTCCTTGTAGCCAAATTTTTAGATATACTATACATACATTGATAACGCGTAGAGTCAACTGCTTTAAATCAAAAGAGTCAACTGATCAAAAACAGGCGAAGGGAAAATACATAGCAGTTCTGTTTATTTCAATAAGTTCATCATGAAGATGTGTGTTTTAAAACTCAGCCAATCACACACTTAACCAGCACATAGAAGCTTCCTTTAAATCACTCAATCTTTCCTTCTTCAAAAAGAATGGTCCGAAATTAATTGTTAATGAGCCAAATCTTTATTTTATTGTGTGGATAATAATTATTTGAATCAACGTTCATAAGACTTTTGATGGCCTAGAAAAGTACAAAATTGATTACTGACAAAAAAAATAAAAAAATACATAGGAGTTGTGGATCTGTTTGAAAGATATCATTCTGTCTAACAAAAGAGGTATACTCAATGGATGACATCCCATTTAAGAATTATTTCTATTTGAGTATTTATACTGTTGCAATATCCCGTTCAGTCTGTCTTAGTTTATAATTACTCTTTTGAATGTTGATGGATTGAACTCAAATCAGCATTTGTATTGCTCTGAAAAATTATCTAGCATTACTAAATAAAGGCGAGTTTTTCTAGTAACTGAAACGAATTGGGGCTAACTAACTACTACCAACTGATTCTGTTTAGAGTCCCTTTTTAAAGAAGGAAAAGGTTGAGTGACGAATACAATTAAGTAGGCATTTCAGAATGCCTAATGGAGGGTATGTCTAGGAATGTAAATCATATGCAATTCGGGCGTGTTATAAAAAAAGAAAGAGAAAATCAACCTGGCAACCCTGACAACTCAATGAATGTCGAGGGGGGAAGCAGCTTGAGCTGTCATGACGTTTTACTGAGCATCAAGCTGCTATTTTCCTTTATATATGTATACAAATGAAAACATCAAACCACAAACATTACAATACGTTACTCCAGATTCATTATTATGTATATTCACAAATATCATTAACTCCATTCTCCTCAATGAATGATATCCATTTTTTAATTTTTCCTTTGTTCCTCACCATCATATAATCTTTGCAGACTGTTCTTTACTTGTAAAACATTATGTTGAGGTAGTAAAGTTGATGTTACCTTCTTAAGGGGAAAAAAAAAAATGATAACAGCTTCGGAAAACAAAAAGACCTGTTTGAAGAGCCAACTCCACTTTTTTATCACACGCCCGAATTGCATATGATTTACATTGCTAGGTATGTCTACATCTAACTGTCTACAACATACAAGATTCAATTAATGGTACATAACTAATATGTATCCGAGTTGAACTTGTTTTTCGTATACGTTTAATATATGCTTAAATGCAAACATATTTGTATAAGAAGCATACTATATAATTTTGTGCTGAAACAAAGTAAACCAGTTCGAAGAGAGAGAGAAAAAACCTGATGGCCTGTAAACGTCTAGGTATTTGCCATTATTACATACACAGTATTTCAAATAATAATAAAAAATATGATGATGAAGCCAAACTATGTTTTTTATTTTGTTTTCATCACTCAAAGATAGGCATTTGGGCTAGAAATGAACAACAAAATACATATGTATAATAAAAATAAAATAAAATAGTTTAAATACTTACAAACATACTATGTACTCTAGGAAAATGATGGAGAGAAAAAGTCACATGACAAAAGATAAGTTTTGGCCTCACTCCAAAGATAATATATGATTGTACATTTATAAATAATAAACAAATGTTTGAGTACTGCAATAGTTTTAAACATATACATATATAACCCATAAGCAACGTTTAAAATGAGATAATGAGCCAAAACCAAAAAAATGATATTAAAAATATTTTTAAGAAGTTTTATAATGAACCTTTTGAATACTAAGAGTTCAAAGTAAGTGCAGAAATCCTGGGAGTGGGGACTCTAATTTTTTTACTATAGATTCTACCCACCTACAATGACAGACAATTATGTAACGGAATTACCACTCCTTGTTCAAACCTAAACGGTGATCCCGGAATCGGAGTACACTTATTAAAAAAACAATAACAACGAAAAGTTGCGTGATTATCATGGAGAAAAACAAAGATGGAGCTCAACGAGTTTTCTGGGATTAACAAAAATACACTGTATTCTCCCTTCAACTGATTTTCATCATTTGACTCTTTTGATTTAAAGCAGCTGACTCTACGTGTTATGGGCTCAAAAAAGGTATTCCTATTATTTATGATTTTGATATTAAATAAAAAATATATTAAATCAAGGATTGCGCGCCCTTTTTTGAATTTTGAATATATTACAAGTAGTTACGATTGGTTTGCGATTGGTAGAATTTATAAATATTTAGTATATCTAAATAATAAATTCTGCCAAATATTAACAAGTTGGCAAGTAGGAAAATACAGAAGGGTAGCTACCAGTTGTTTTTCCAAATTTTTCCTTTCCCTTTTCTCAGTCGAAGTTGCGAGTGGACAAAAAAGCTCGACGTTGGAGGGGTTTGTGTTATCATTTGAGAATGTTATGAGAATATTATTTATATTATTCAAATCTATGTTTAAGCCATAATTTCAACTGGAGAAAGGGGTAACAGAGTGGTATGTATCCCTTAGATATCAAGGACCCCTATTTTTTGTAAGCTATTGAATGTCTATTTCTCTTGCTCATTATAAATAGGAGTATTCTGAACTTGGATTCATTGAACTCGAATTAACTCTTGTTATAAGCTGTGTACCATTTCCTTATTATTTCCGTAATTGGAAAGAGTTGGCTAACTGCCAGTTAATTTTTTTTTTTAATATTATTTTGTTCTTTCTCTTCCGGGACGAAAGGTTCAGTGATGTAATTAGGATAGCTATTTGGTAGTAGATATAATTATAATGCCCTGTTTATTCTGTATTAAGTCAACGCAGCTTTGACTGTAAATTTTTTTTGATTAGATGACCTTTTTAGTAATAAAATACACCATTTACTCTCAAATTTGTAGCACAGACATTATTAAATAGTTTGGTGCATACACAGAATCAATTACCTGGACTGATTGAGATATTATTGTATTATTCAAATTGAAATGACTATTACATAATAAATGTGACGTCATGATCCATTTTAGCATCCTTTGCACGACGAGCTTTTTGGGATAAACAAAAACACTATGTATTCTCCCTTCAGCTAATTTTCATCATTTGACTCTTTTGATTTAAAGCAGCTGATTCTACATATTATGAACTCAAAAAGGGTATTATAATTATTTATTATTTTGATGCATAAAAAATATATTAAATCAAGGATTGCGCGCCCTTTTTTTGAATTTTGAATATGTTACAAGTAGTAACGATTGGTTTGTGATTTGTAGAATTTATAAATATATAGTATATCTAAATAATAAATTCTGCCAAATATTATCAAATTGGCAACAAGGAAAATACAGAAGGGTAGCTACCATATGTTTTTCCAAATTTTTCCATTCCCTTTTGTCAGTCGAGGTTGCGAGTAGACAAAAAAGCTCGACGTGTTGACCAATCATCTATTCTATTTATCTATTGGATCAGGGTTTTTTTTTGCGCAGACCTTATCTATATATTTTTTATTCCTTATGATGGGTATCATTAATATTTGACTCCATTTTTATCAAACTTGCTCTCCCACTACTGAATTGGTTCCGGCATCCCTCATCCTTAATGAAGCATGTATCTTACTTTTTGACTCTGGAGGGATAAGGTACATAGAATGAACTAAAGGATACTTGGTTATTTTCTAAAAATACAAAAAAATAAATAACATAAATTCGATGTAATCGTTTCAATTTGATTTGATGCCAAATTTTAAACGTCTCTTCAAATATAAAAATAGTTTAAAATAAATATTGTAGGTACATCCACGTTTTTAATTGGGTAATTTATACTTTGAACAAATGATTACATATAGAAATGTAAATCTATTTCATTCAATATCCCTGGGTTTTTTTCCTCTTTGAGAATCCTTTACACTCTATTTATAAGTGAATAACTCATCAATATTATGAAATCTAAGAACAAGTATATCATCTTCAAAATTAATATTTTGAAAAAAACTAGTTATTATTTCACATCATTGGACATTGGAAAGGATCCAAAGTTGTGCATTCTGTCACAACACTCTTGTCACATCGGAATGTTTCTCGAATATGAAAATGCCAAAAGGAATTCTAGTCAAAACTGTTTATGAGTCATTTTGTGCAAGCAAGTTTGAGTTAAATTTGAATTCGGAGTTTAATTAGGCTTTAGTCCAAGTCAAGTAGGATTTTACAAGCTCTGAATAAGATATCATTATCAATACGTATTGGGGAAAAAAATGAAGTTTAAAAAATAAACGAAGGAAGCTTCTGAGTCGCAAGACTAATAAAGTCTTTTTATTCCATCATAAATCGTTTAACTTCGAGTCATGGTCGAAATGTAACTCTTTGCTGCGAGTATCTACAACTGACTTCTACCATTGGCAAAGACAAATAGTTAAACATATAACCATAAATTCTTTGAATATATTTACTTAAACATCACAAGTGTTTATTTTCTAAATTCTCGTGTTTTTGTTTTTTTATGGGGGAGGGGGGAATCCTTTAGAGTATGGCATAGAATCAAATTCATCCTTTAAATGTACTTTCACACATTATGCAGTTAAGGTTCATATCATCCTTCATTAGAATCAAACAAGGTTGCAAATTCTTTTACATATTATGTACTTGAGAATTGCTCAAGGTTTTTTCTTTTCTATCACATAGGGTGGACTCAGTTGCTCCTGCTGCCGCTGATAAAATAGGTACATGAACGAATCTCAGGTCTTATTTTATGTACATAATATAAACATTAGATTCAAATTGACTTTCTTATTATTTTTGATAGAAGCAGTTGTAGCATATATAATAATCTATGTGGCCTACTTTATGTCAAGGAGGTAAGAAAAATGATACAGATGAAAGAGCAAAGGAAATGTTAGATGAATTTCTTTCCATCTTTTTCATATGTGCATGGGTGCCAACTTGGATAGTTATAATAATAATAATAATCTATTTTCACACACCCAAGCGTTTTCATCTGACTTTGCACATACACTTGTATGTATATACACTTTTTATACTTTGAAAGAAAAAAAAATATCAAATTGAGCTTTCTATTTCAAAGGAAAACAAAAATTTAAGAAAGTTCCCTCGAACTCACTAATAATAATATAGTATCTATGTTTGGAACAAAATGGCCCAGTACCCATTATGGATATGTACTGTAACAGAAGGGACCTACTTATGAAATATTTTTAATGTAATTAATCAAAATTATTTAATTTTACAAAATCAGAAATCTACATGAGTTCTCACGTTCCAATGTGAATATTACATTCAGAGAGATTACATTTTATAAAAATAGAATAAGAGCAACTTTATTTTGAGTAGAAAATTATTTGCAATTGTTATAATTAGCTTTTATACATATATATTTATGTATAAATGTATGCTGTTACTGTTTTGTTTTTGTTTTTACTTCAAAGGAGAGTTAGGGACTCGTAACTCAGACTTGGATCGGTCTCAAAGGGAAAAGATTCCGACTTGAATATAAAAATATCAAGGCCTGAGGCACACAAACATCCTCATTTTCAAATTACTATTACCTAGTAGTTATCTAGGCGCTATTTATCTTTGTATATGATTGGATTTTAATATAAATGATGATAACGGAATCCGAGCCGGGAATTCGTACTTGATTAGCACATAAACTACACATTAAACTATCACTTCATACTCTCCACATACTCAAGAGTTCAAGGGAAAAACTCACGACTTGATTTGGTCTCGAGCTCAAAGACACCTTTAAACTATGACACCCAACAGAGTTTCAGAAAGTGTAATTTTTTCCTCATCCTGACTTTTCTTAAATAGAAAAGGTTCCTCAAAATGGTGGCTGATTCCCCCCTTGAATAAAGTAAATTATCATTCATATCAATTAACAAATTATTTGTATATATTTCAACAAGCTGTCTCATGAAATGGCTATTTAAAGGATTAATTACCTAGGGGCATAGGCGTACGGAAAGAAAAAATGACTGGTCAAAATTTGCCCAAACTTGTAAGAAATAATTTAGGTTTATCGATGCTCTTTAAAATTACTTTAAAAGTTCCTCAATTTCGATAAGTTTGGAAAAGTAACGAAAGTTCCTCGCGATCCAGGATCGCAGGATCAAAGTTTTCTGAAACTCTGACACCCAAAGATCCCTACTCCTTCAAAAGCTAAGTTACATGAGCAAAGGACTTTGATGCAAGATCAATTCAGTGTTTTATGTCTACCATCATATACTTGTACATACATTTAGGTATATAAATATATTTCCCTTGTGTATTGATGAAGGCAAACGAGAATTGGACACTCTATTGAGTCTTTTAATATTCCTATTTTGTTGTTGCAATTAGTTAGTTTCTTGCTCTCTTTCTTGCTCAGCTATTAATAAACCCTTCTTCTATGTCACAAAGTAAGTAGTACACGTCATAACTCTAATTATTATTATTATGAATACGTATTTACTATACGAAGAGTCAAAAATAAATCCATGAGGAGGTCATTATGGAAGGGAAAACAACAACAACAACAACAACAATAACAGAGGGTACAGAAGTTGACCCTCGTGTTGTGACAAATACATATATATATACATGCTTCAATGAAAAATGTATCTTTATAATTACGATATATGATAATAAATATTTTTGAAACAGTTATAGGAACATGAATCCGCTTCTCTGTCCAACATCCTTTGTACCTATCTCATTGTTTGTGTTTTGAGATGGGAAGTTCATCTCCATGTACTTATGTACGTGGCTTGGATGACAAAAAGGTCTCAAGAAAGACGTGAAGAAATGAAAAAATATGAAAATTTGAAGGACTTTTCTTTATTTTAAAGACATGGCCATATATATATATATATATATATACCTGAAAATGTCAAAGATTCCCCCAAGATTATTTTCATTCTAAGAAAATCCCATTAAGAAAAAAATTTCATTTCTTTTTTATTTGTACTCTGTGCATATTCATTAATTAAAATTAATTAAATTGAGTTATAGAAAATGTTGTATGTAATTGTTGGAGGTGAACTGTTGTCTGAGATAATGTTTTGCATTTTCCAGAATGCATATTTTTTACTTCAAATTATAATCTTACATACACTATAGATTAACGTGAACTAAATGCACAGAGAAATGTATCTCGTATGATGTCAAAGTAGTAGACTAAAATAATTGAAAAGTTAAATTCAAATAAATTTAAATGAATACTAAAGACTATATAGAAAAGTAAATACTTTTTTGTATATGGGTATAGTCGTATTATCATGACAAGGAACATCGATCCCAGATCAACGTCTCTGACATATACGCCTCCCTAAAATATCAACAACTCCTATGCATATTCTTTTGTCAGCTGTTCATGTTCTACTTTTCTCTTGCCAACGGCTTTATCTCACTGTGCACGTTGCCATCTTATGGTACCTCCGAACCTTTCCTTTTACAAAAAGGTACATTCAAAAATCCCTTATGTCAGTTGATAGTGAGCCAATTCTTGTCAACTCTGGAATTATTACTCATTTAATAGTTCACGGCTGAAGAATAGCTAATTCGAGTTCAACCAATTTACTTTCAAAACACTGATAAGGGAAGTAGAAAATCGGCAGTTAACAAAAAAAATAGATAGAAGTTGTTGATGATATTTTAAAGATACCGTTATGAAGGAAAGTTTGGAAGAGCTATACTAAATACTATATAACGACTTGATACCCAACTCTTATATTATAACTATATGTGTGTGTTTTGAATGTTGATTGGCTGAACTCGATTGAGACCTTGTGAAGCTGTATGTATCTATAAAATGAATAATGGTTTCATATTTATAAAGAATATGAAATAATTTGGTAACGAACAACTTTTTTTTTCTCTCTTTTTGGATGTAAGATTGAGAGATACAACAAAGA
The DNA here is from genome assembly GCA_963680855.1 of Lepeophtheirus nordmannii. Lineage (NCBI taxonomy): Eukaryota > Metazoa > Arthropoda > Copepoda > Siphonostomatoida > Caligidae > Lepeophtheirus > Lepeophtheirus nordmannii. Next base: position 1,683,622 of record OY804518.1, read on the forward strand.
TTATTGTTAAGTGTTTCTCAAAAGAAACTGAATGGTTCTTGAATAAGTAATTGGGTTAAAGGTAGAGTAGTTGATTTTTTTTTGCAAGAAACTCAAAACATGCCTTGATATCCAAATTGAAAAACAAACAATAATGTACCAATGCAGTTCAAATTTAAAATGAACTTATCGTTATTTTTTCATATTTATAAATAAGTGCAAAATTTATCCATTCTGGTTTTTAACAACAAGCATGTGAAAATACATCTTTGACAAAAAACCCAAGGATTTTATCCACTTTTTTCTACATTTATATTTATACACCAAAGTCCTTTATGCCTTGCTAAAGTATCTACATATAATAAAATACTCCGTTTGAATTTTGTTTTCACATCAAATCCCTATTTTAAGATTTGAATATAAACATCATACTTAGAAAGAGTGTTCAACATTTCGTATTCAGAATGCAGAAATTACATTTTTTTGAATAATAAATCCACTTTTTAAGAGCTGTAGCTCATTTTTTTAAAACTACGATGCGCCTATATTCTTTTTGGCTAAGAACTCAATTCTTTAAAAAATGTGTCACATGTAGATTTTATCTTGGCTCAGATTAAAATTGTTTTTGTTTTTTTATTATTATTTATATTTTTTTATTTTTACCCAAGATACTACTTAAAGCCTTATTTAACTACTTTTAACTATCAGTAAAAATCGACCGACAAATCGGTCTTGACAACTCAAAATTGTTGTCTTTCATTTTTTTTTTTTTTTTTTTTTTTTTGAGAACTAAACAAGGCATTTAGAGAGTGTGGCACATAGATCAATAAACATATTTTTAATTAACGAAATTTCATTCAGACTACCAAGGGGAGTCACAAAATATACAACTCATGAAAACACTTAATTTCTAAGAGAAAAGTTATGTATGTACACATATATGTTTAAACGTTTAAGTTTTTGCAAAACTTTGCATACATTGTCAAGGAAGTGAAGAATCTATGTATAGAATGCATGAATCTGCACAAAAAATACATTTGTATAATTAATTAATAATGGCTTTTAAAATTGGATGAATCATCACTTTGTTCACAATTAGGAATTTGGAACAAATTTTGATAATAATTCATTGAATTATTGTTCATATTTTTTTTAAGTAGGATTTCATAATAATTATAAATATGTTTTTTGGGGTGGGTTTTGGGTCTATTAATTTTATTGTTATTCATTTTTTCTGAGTACACAATGGTCTTTTTATCTGGAGAGTATCAAGAAAATACTATTTGCAAAATTTCAGGTCCCTCATGCCATTTTACACATGCTACTAGGAGAGTTGTTTACGAGTCAATGTCACGTCTCGATTCTTTAAACTCGAATTCAAGTCGAGTCTCAAGTCTTGAGAGACAAGTTCGAGTCAAGTCATTATATATATCTCTCTCTGATACAAGTCCAAGTCAAATGACGAGTAGTCTTTGAATGAGAGTTCAATTCGAATTTCGAGATAGAAGTACTCAAGTCAAGTCTATTACTTCTGATGAGAGCTCAAGTCAAGTATCAAGTCTCCGTGAATGATTGTGTATTTTATTTTGAGGAATATATAATTTTTGATATACAACGTATGCATATTTTTGTGATTTTTTAATATCAGGCTTTGGTTTGTATCTACATAATATATTGAGATGTCGTCGTCAAAAATTGATAGTTCTTAAATACTTAATCCTTATCTATGTAACACCTTCTATTAATTATACAATTTAACAGAATTTAAACAAATTTTCTCATGGGTTGTTTATATTTACTTTTGAGTCGAAAAACATGTTTTTATGGCTTATTTATTGTTTTTTCGCAATTAATATTTATTAATTTGTGCCTTTTAATTATAATTCAGAACTGTCCACACGTCATTTTTTAAAAGTCTATGTCAAGTTGTGAGTCTTTGTCCTTAAATCTTAATCGAGTCACAATTCTTTTCACTTTGAGTTCTCCGAGTCGAATCGTGTGAAGGTGGATTTCACACTCCCCCCCCCCCCACCACCAAACACACAAATTATTTTTAGAATTTTTGTCAATAAGCCAAACTTTGTTGTCACATTGTGGTTTAAAAAAAAAAACCCAGGAAAAGTTTTGAATGAAAAATCTATACAGTAATAAAATCACAATATATTGACCCATAGGTTTAAAATTGGGACATTCTAATATAGGTGCATATTTACATTAATCAATCACATAACTACATAATATTTGTTTGTTCATTTCATAAGTTAAAGGTTTCGTGAGTATAGAAATATTCACTAGCCGGTTTCATATTTTATATAGATTTTATTATGAACTTCAACTTATGAAGAGGAATCCACATCACTGGAATAAAGAGCATTACAGAAGGCGTCACTGTTCTCTAAAAGAACGCCATTTTTGAAGAAAAGGAATTAGAGTAAATACTTTAATATCAAAGAGTATTTAATTTCGAGCACTGAACATTAAAATCGATTAATTATTTCCAGTATTTAGCTATTCATAAACAAAATATTAGATCTAATTTAATTGAGTATAATAATCTAACTGGGTCTAATACTCGATTATACAGATTTAAAATGATAGAATTGAGAATGTATGGTATTTCAATTGGCTCGTTGATCCAATTTAAAATCAATTTGACAGAAATGGCAGTTTGAATTATGAACATAAATAATTATAATTAATTAATTATTGTTTAGATCTATCCATGAATATATTTATTTCCATAATTATTTAGATATGTATACTCTCGGAGAAATATGAGACTACGATACTGCTGATAAAGTCATGTATCAACTTATATACATACATATATATCAGATAAGAACATAATTTGATTTGATTTGAACAATAACTAAAAATGATATGAGTCAAAAGTTTAAATGATAGTGAAATTCCAATGAAGCATTTGCTCCAGGATTGAGTATCGAAATATTATTATATATTGTGACTCATCAATCATAAAAGCATTCTCAAAGTGGTAAAAGTCACCACTTTTCCTCTGATTTTTTAGTCTTGGGATCAAGGCCACTTTACCCGATACCAAAACAAGATCAAGACCTTCAAAAATTGATTTCGACTTCGAGAACCACATCATTGTATTCTTAAAGGGAAATTATTGCTGATATATTATATAATATAACAACCACTAAGAAGTGTCTATTGAATTTTGTTAAGACATTCAATCTGGAGATACTCCTTTCTTTCATAATGACTATTGCATACGAAGCTCTAGATTGACTTAACTCTTTTCCAAATGTATTTTCTAAGAAATTGTGATTATCTTCAAAATAGATGCAACATGGGTCATTTTAATGACTCTATCATAATACTCATCTCCCCCCCTCCCCTCCCCAACTACAAATATGATTCATTCAAGATAATTCAATAACTAATTATCTTCTCTCCATGCATGATTTAAACAGGAACTGACACACATAAAAAAATATTTCCTAATTGCTTTAAAAAGAACTTTCAATTTCTAAATAACTCATGATTCAATAGAGTTTATAATATGCAATTTGTTGAATGTATTTGTTTGTGTGTTACTAAGATACAGGATAGCTATACACACAAGATGGCAAAAAGTCAATGTTTTTTCGCATTGAGCAAATAAGTTAGAGCAAACTCTAACTTATTCATGGACTACTACATAAATATGACAAAGACGAGCAGCCATGGCGGCTGCCGCTGTCCCTATTTTGCTAAGAAGATTAATAGAAATGAAAACTCATGAAGATCCAAAGTAAAGAAAATAATAAGCAAGAAAAGAATGAATAACTTAATGAGTGGATTTTGAAATATTGATAATAATTATTATTATTCAGTTATTATTAGATGGATTAATCAGACGGATAGAGAGAGAGAGAGGGTAAGCCTTTATAAAAGAAACTTAAGATTACTTTTGGTATATCCTTCCAACAAAAGGTGCAGTTGTCAGTGCTTCTTATATCCTTATAAATAATTAATTTCATTATCACTGATTTCTTCATTCGAAAGGAGTCTCCCAAAAAGAATAACATAAATGTCAGACAATAGTGTTTTAAATACGTTCAGATCCGCCATGTCATACTCATTCAAGAAAAAAGGTGGTTACATTGGAGATGATACTTTTATGTATGGGAAAACCAAGAGGAGCACTTCCTCGGAGCCTAAAATTCTGAGCTTCAAATATATCGACGAGGACAAATTGCCTGGACCCCAGACAAAGGAGCTCATTGTGAACTCCGAGCATTTTCATGAACTCAATTTGATTTACGACGATGCAGTGACCATAGGAAGTGTTGGTGATGACACTGCTAAAGAAACTGGAATAAGGACTGGAGATCGATTAATTGCAGTGAGCGGTGTTTGTGTGGTTTCATTCACAATGGAACAAACAATTGAATTGATAACTCGAGAGCTTCGAAATTCTTCAAAATTGAAGTTGACCCTAAGGGAAAAGGAGTCAGTTCAGATTTGATCAATTTTGTTGGGAGAGGTAATTATCAATACTATTCAAGCCATTTATAGAATGAGAGAGATATATATAGTATTTTTTAACAACTCTGATTTATTACATAAAATAAAGCAGTGGTTTTCAGATTTACAACATACTAATGTGGTCTGTCATCACAAAAGCAAACTAGAATGGTTATTCTCAAAAATGAATGGATTATATTTGTATTTTGATTAATGCTTTGAGAGGCAATGCAAATTGCATTTATAAGCTTCCTTAAAAATCCCAGTTCTAATTATAGAAAAAAAAATATAACAAGACTCCATTTGAATGACCATATTATCTGAGTCAAAAAAAGTATTTTAATCAAATGAAGTTATAGCTTACTTTCTTGGGTACATTAATCCAATGTGTCTATGAAATATTGGAACGTTTATATTTTTTGCAGAAAAAAAATAAATTTGAAATTTACCCTGTTCCTCATTTTTTTCCAAAGTTGTTTTTGTGTTGACAGATCATAAATTGATACTATTCATATGTCTTATGTAGATATATGTACAAACATATTATGGTACATATCTATACATATGTATAAATTAATTAAAAAATATCTAATTTAGTGTAAAATAAAAGTCTGTTAGTAATTAATTAGTAAAAGGCTAAAGTGAGTATTAAAAATAATATTATTTCTCAAATTTAGGTTTTGGTGTCTGAATTTTGACTTAGTGCATCTTGACATTCAGCAACTCTTTGGACATTCCGTCAAAAAAATTATCCTCATTTATGATTACGTCTTCTTCAAAAACTTTATATTTTTGTATGCATGTAACTTTCCAGGTCTGCTATAGTAGAAGTCACGTACTTTCTACAGTAGTCCTCAACTTCTGTAACATAAAGTATATTGAGATATATTATGTATTAATCAATCAATAAATTATAAATTGTATTTATGGAACAATAAATTTACCTTTCAAAACATAGCCGGAATCCTTAATCGTTAGACCCTTTGACTTCCAAATGTGATATATTCTGTAGATTATAGAGGCATAAAACATATTCACTGCCTTCCAGGCATCACATTTTTGATTGCACAAACTATGGAAAGGATGACTATATATTATCTACTTTGAATCAAAAGGTATGTAGAGACACACATTCAGGTCCGAAAATAGTATCATCCCTCTCCATTTCTTTCACAAAACTTCAACTCAAGTCCAAAAATAAATCAAAATTTGATAAATAAAATTATTATTTTGATATAATAAATAACTAATTAATGTAATAGCTGACTTGAGTTTATTTCTTCAGATTTCGATGGTTACATTTTTAGGTATCTAAAAATATCTGCGCCCTTGACCTAGAATTTTGAATTGCTCTTCATTGTTGCAGTCACAATGTCAGACATTTTTGGATATATATTCTTTGTCACTTTATAAAAAATGTCTCAAAAATTCAAGGACTCGAAATTTAATTAATCAAATTTCCTCAATGATACAAACTGAAGCGAACTAAATTATCTACTAAATGGTTTTTATATTCATTTGTCATCAAAGAATAAAGTATATTTATAATACTTTTGCTGTCAGAGACTTCATTTTTAGGCTAGAGCTGAAGTTTTATGGAGAAAAAAATACAAATGGAATGGGAATTCTTGCAAACACTTTAAAAGACTATAAATTTCCATGCAAAATGCAAATATGCTAAAATCAAAGACACACACACACACCCATTGAGTAGTTCATCCCTGAGAGCAGTAAAGGCTATTCGAGTTGCATTGAGTGAAAGAACTAGAAATGGGAAATTTTGACTTTCAGATATTGAGAGTTGGAAAAAGTCCAAGGCCATCCTTTTCAAATCTGAATTCATGACTAGATATAAAGGCTGGACTAGACCCAGGATGCCAACTCCTCTAAGGTCAGTGGCAGGATCATTTCCTTGGAAACCAATGTCCTCCCAATGTGAACCATAGCGTGGAACATCAAAGCGATTACCCGTAAGTTGTTTATATAGTGTAAGTAAAACATTGTAGTATATTCGTTCCTCATTCTCTAGAAGTTGTGTTCTGGAGACTTTGAAGATGAAGGACTTTTGTTGCTCTAGTTCCAAACTCTGAAGCTTTTCGTTCGTTTTCAGACAGCATTTGAAGAAATGTGTAATTCTGTCTTGAAACAGAGCGTTGGATCGACTCTAGAAAATGTGAAGAAGTAGGGTGGATAGGGTTATGATTTAAATGGTATGAAATATCAGACTTTACCTCATAAACTTCATAATTTTGTGACTGAACACTTTGATTATTTTTAAGGAAATGAATAAATTCTTCAACAGACACTAAAGGTGTGGAGTAACTTTTTTTGTGAGAGACTTCGTCCGTTTTCCATGTTGGTTCAACGGTTTCCAATGAATCCCAGACGCCTTGAGCCTCTAAGTATTTATCTCTTTCATCATTTTCCATCCCCAGAGTCTAACTAATAATTATATTTATTATTTAGACGTCAATAACAGTAGAGATCTCAAATAAAATTATAAATTACCTTGACAACCAAAAACGCAACGCAAATACGTATTCAGATTTTCTATCTCTCAACCTACTATGATGTCATTTTCCTTCAATTTATAATGTAACATTAATGATATGATATATTAATCCTTTTTATATTAATTAAATCGAATCAGTTCAAATATCGATTAATTAATCCATGCTTAACAGCTTCCCAAACAAAAAAAATCGAAACAATGACAGTATAGTATTTACTTCATAGTATGAGTATCAAAAAATTATATTCTGAAGTCGAAAATAATAAGATTGTAAATCATTCAGGATAAAAAATGTATTTCTAGTTATTTTGACGATAAGATGAAGTTAGCTACAAAGCATTTTATATGAGTAACTAAATGTGTGTGATTAGTGACATAATATGTCTATATTTGACCAATTACGCATTTTTATAATTATTATAACTTGTGTTATATTAAGTTTTATTCATTTTTAATATTGTGTTCTATCATAACCAAAGATGCATTTTTTTTTATTTATTAACTATGTATTTTAGAATCAAGAAATGGTGTATTTCGATTCATACATTTAATAATAATAATGACTGAAATGAGAAGTAAATCAATTTTACCTGAGAGGTCGATATCAATGACTTAATCACAAAACTTGTTTTTAGTATATTGCAAATTATTATTATTTATTGTTTGCATTAGTAATCAAAAATTAATTATTTAAAGTTATACTACAATTAAAGAAAATTTTATATATAAAATATATCGTACGAAAAATGTTTGCTCTTCAAAAAAAATTTGCCTTTCATAATTAATTAATTCCTTTGCATTTATATGCTTTAAAAGGTACTATAACTAAGTCAATATGACATGAAAACATATTTTTATCGACTTTGTTTTCATGTAATTGAACTGAGTCAAAAAGGGGAAATAATATTAATATTTATATTAAATCAAATTGATATTGTACGTTATTATTGCCAAAGAGCAAATATAGGTGGATTCTCGTTCGTATTAGATAAAATATTGACACATGTGTTAATCCATTTTGAATGAGTAATTGGGTGTACTTTGATCCGTAGATATTTGCATTAGCAGTTTCTGATTAATATTATTGATTAGTATGTTTGGTTCCAAAAAATGTCCTATTAAATTGAAAGAGTCGATAATGGAATGGAATAGATAATAATTGATGATTTAAAGATGAACAGACTAGGTTGGCTCCGTGAGATAACTATTATTAATCATGGGTAATATACATATATATTTAATGCGAACTTATAACTATATAGTTAGTAGTTTTTTGACTGAGAAAGAGCCAGGGACTCGGTACTATATACTCAATTTGGGCTCACTACTTCATATTCTTGACGTTAAACAGTATCTTTAGACTCGACTCGGACTATAATAAGTGACAATACTCGCAACTTGACTTTGACTTGAATATTTAGACTTGTGATTAAAGACTCAAACATCCTTTATTTCAAATTAATGATCCTATGAGGTATCCTTTAAGGGTCATTTTTCTTTTAGTACAAATGGTAAGTATAATGGATAATTGAGAGGAGAATCATAAACGGGTTGCAATTAAGTCTAATTCAACTTTGACTTCAGATGCGTCTTGGACTCACGCTCAGAGACCTGAATCCAAGTCTCAAGCTCGTAAAAAACCACTCAAAAACATGTCAAAGTTGAGGAATACTACTCATTTTCAAGAACAATATGGGTACCTCAAGTTTTTAGCATAATTTATGATTCGGATGTATTTCATGAATATACAAAAATATATTATGGTTTAGATTATAATTAATTAATTATTGGATTCTGTATAGGTTTTCTATATGGTTATTATGCGTGAACGTCACGAGAGACAACTATATTCCAGGACTATATAGAAGATTCTACACCTTCTACATAATATAATATGTAAATTTAATATTATAGTGGTATAAGTTATACAGACTTAATATAACTTATATAACATTTGGCAACTCGTGAGTCCTTGACAATGAGGCAGGTATCAATTATCATCTAATATGTTATTTACGTTTCAATCCCACAGCATAACGGACAAATTTACTCAACAAGGAAGGAATTAGAGTAAAATGTCGTACCCAATCCCCAATCAATAATCCTACACTTATTACTACTTAATGTTAAAGTCTTCATAACAAAAGTTCATTCCACCACACTGAATTGGAAACACGAATTTGCCTCACTCGCGCTCTTACCCCAAACGTTGAGATATTATAAAAAACAACGGGGATAGCCAGGATAGGACAACTACTCATGAAATGTTCAAGAATATTTTTGAAGAAAAGGAAAAGGAGGGCCGGAATGAGAAGTTGAAGATGGCGAATATTATAATTTATATGTCTATATAGAACTTTTATAAGTAACTAATACTTCTATTCGATTTTACACAGCGTACAACGTTAAAAACATAGAGAACTGTGAAGTGTACTAGAGCTCCTAGAGCTAGTAGCTGGGAAGGGCTCCAACAACTATTCTTTTTATTTAATTTTTTGCACAACTCACAGTGTGTGCCTCAGTGTTTGTGGGAGCGGTCGGGTGTCTTCGTTCCCTCTCTTTCTCTCTTTATCTTAACATTTACTTTAATCCTGCGCATTTTTGGGAAGAAAGCTACTGACTTGATCCGTCATCATCATTATCAACATCAATAACCTCCATTTTTTTACTGCATTCGCGAAATTATATAGTCTCATACCCCATGTCCCACAAGGACGAAATTAGAAAAATGAAGAAGGATCTTCCTGGAAGTCATCTTAACATTGAGGAGGAACCTGAAGAGGATTCCGTCGTTCGCATTATCGCTAGATTTGCTCTGCGCTCTGCAGCTTGGATTGGGATTTATCTATTGGGTTACTTTAATTTCTCTGCCTCTTTTATGATCGCTCCTCTCATTCTGAGTGTTCTTCGGGATCAATGGAAAAAGGAAAAGAGGGACAAACTCTCCCATGCGAGGATTGCTGCTCTTACAAATGAGAAATCAATGATTGAAAGTCGAATGAAAATCGAGGATTTGCCTTCTTGGGTCTTTTTCCCCGACAGAGTAGGCTATGATTCATTATTAATTATTATAAATGTCAAAGTAATTTGATGCCTAACGCTTTCCTTTTAATGTTGTCCCATTAAAAAAAACGTTGATCAATTTATTTTTCATAAATTATTTAAACCTCAATTTTCAAATCTAATATTTTCTTGCGTGTCTTTTTAGGACCGCGCTGAATGGCTAAATAGCATTATCAAGCAATTATGGCCCAATGTTGGACATTACACTCGAAAACTTCTTTCGGAATCCATTGAACCCGCTGTTGCATCTGCACTTGAAGGTTACAAACTGAATGGCTTCAAATTTGATCGTGTTGTTCTTGGACAAGTTCCACCACGGATCACAGGCATTAAAGTCTATGAAAAAAATACGGCTCGAGATGAGATTATCATGGACATGGACATTATTCTTGCGTCTGATTGTGAAATATGCTTTAGTGTTAAAAAATTTAAGGCTCGTATCAGTGATTTCTCATTAAGGGGCATTATTCGTGTTGTATTTAAACCCTTGATATCAGATATTCCACTTATTGGAGGTGTTCAAGTCTTCTTTTTGAGTCCACCAGAGATTGATTTTGATCTTGGAGGTATTGCCAATGCATTAGATGCTCCTGGACTCTCCAATATTGTAAGAAAAATTATATTAGAACAAGTAGGACATTTTATGGTACTTCCTAACAAATTCTCGATGACTCTTGTTGAAACTGTTAAAAATGAAGCTCTCAAATGTCCTGATACTGCAGGTGTATTAAGAGTAAATCTTATCAAGGCTGCTCAACTTTTGAAAAAAGATATCGGCATAATGGGAATGGGGAAATCTGATCCATTGGCAATATTAACCGTCGGTAACAAAAAAGTTACATCACCCATGATTAAGAATACGGTTAGTCCTGAATGGGACTTCATCGCTGAATTTCCGATTGAAGTTGTTCAAGGACAGGAATTACTCATTGAAGTTTGGGATCATGATGATCCAGGAGACAATGAATTTTTGGGAAGAGCTTCTATCCAAGCTGACGTGGTTGCTGAAAAGGGAGAACTAAGCAATGTTTGGGTTGATTTGGAAGATGTATCAAGTGGTAAAATTCAATTGACGCTCTCTTGGATGGAGGCAACAACTGATACAAGCTTCTTAAGAGGTCACCGAGATGAAGCTATTTCGACAGTACTTCAAGTCTATATTGATTCTTGCAAAGGTTTAGAGTCTATGAAAGCAAAGAAGCCCAGTCCTTTGATTGAACTGACTGCTGGACATGAGACACAAACGACTTGGGCTCAATATAACACAACTGATCCAGTCTATGAGCAGGGATTTGTATTTTTAGTTGTAAATCCGGAAGCCGATGATTTGAAGGTTCGAGTTATCAATTCTGAAAAAAGCAGCAAATCTGAAGTTTTGGGCTTCGTCACTATTCGTTTGTCTGATCTCCTTCGACGACCCAACTTGGAATATCGACGTATGCCATTCACTCTTAAAGCGAGTCGTGGTAAAGCAACTATATTGATGACTGCTCAAATCCGAGTTTTAAGAGAGCCTAAACCAAGAAGTGAAATGCCACCCCCTCATAAACCTTCAACTATAATGGCTGAACCAAAGCAAGAATATGCTATTCCACAACCCCAGAAAGTATCTCCTTCAAGGTCTAGTGCCGCTGAAAGTTTTGAGGATAAAATGGAAAAAATGTCCTACCAATCCCGCGACGGTGATGATGAAAGGGAGTCATATGATGAGGTATATCAAGAGTCCAAGGTTTTTAGTCAGGACACTGTTCCAGAAAGTGCTGTTCCAAAGTCTGATAGCCGTCCATCCATAAGTGAAGTAATTGGTGGAACTATTTCTGCTGCAACTGGAAATTCTGTTGATACGGATTTGCTACTCAGTTCTCCATCGCATACGACGGATGGTCTTCGCCGCCGTAGACAAGAAGCTACTTGTGGAAAAATCAGATTGGGTATATCCTACTGTCAAAGGAAGGAAAAATTGACAGTTACTGTGCACAGTGCCTATGGTTTACCAGGATCTGACCTCCCGGATCCCCCGGATCCCTATGTAAAGTTGTATCTTCTCCCAGAAAAAAGCAGAAAATCAAAAAGAAAGTCAGAGGTCGTTAAGGATTCCTGCAACCCCGTATACGATGAAGAATTTCACTATGATTTGCCGGTGGAAAAACTTGCTACCACTCAATTGGAGGTATCAGTTATTGATAAAAAGGGTATTTTTTCAAAAAGTCCACTTATGGGACGTGCTATTGTTGATTTTATGGATTCTAACATTGATGTTGGTATTAGTGAGTGGTATCCCTTATATGAAGAAGATGATGACTCTGATTAATAAGTTCTTTTCTGTTTAAACACTTGTGAATTATAATCAATGATAATTATTCTTTTTGAGGGAGAACTAAAATGTTATTTTACTAAAGTGATAGTTTTATGTATTATTCTATTTGCGCCACCTATTTTTCGTTTATTTAATGCTAATTATTATTATGTTATATTGAACTAATTCAATCATTTTATTGTTTGTTTATTTGAAACTCACAAAATATACTGCTTATATACTAGATCAACTCTACCTAACTTCACATTTGTTTCCTTATTCCTTGAAGGTTAATGAATCAAGGGCGTGCAATGACTGTATTAATTATCTACTGAAAAATCATATCAAAAACAGTCCGACCCCGTTCAATGTATTTTAAAAACCATACGGAATAAAAAAGAACTATCCTTCGTCAAATGTTCATATAAACAATGTTATCCTGTATCAAATCGCTAATTGATATCTGTGGTAATAACTAGTGTAAGTGGACCATTTGATTCAAGTGGACTAATTTGACAATCAAAATACACAAATATATTGTTTCCGTAGTTGATATGTTGATATCATACTGTTCATATCCATAATTAATTATTATTATGAAGCTTACAAGGTATGTAGTCCTTATAGAAAGTACATCATTCACCTAGATATTATTTTGGGTTTGTGAGACTACAAAATAGTGAAATTTAGTAGAAATATGTGATATTTTCAATAGAAAGTAAGGTTTTTGAATTAGTGTCATGTCTTTGAGCTCTAGTTTTGAGATTCCTAGAGTCTAATTCTATTTAGTGTATTAATTCATTTTATTTCTAGTTATCCTTTTCAAATAAAAATGGTTGATTGTATCAATTAATTCAATAAATTGTAAGGGTCTGTAGATCAATTACACTCCTATCAAATTTTATTTCTTAAAGAAAATTGAGTATTGGACGATCCTATTTAGTTTGTTTTATTACTTTGTATATATATATTGATCAAGTCTAAGGGCAAAAGTACCAGGGAAGACCTGTTTTCCTTCAGAAAAGCTGTTTTCTCTCTCTTAGATTAATTTGGGATTCATAAAATAAGGATTATATCATTTATATCTATAGTGTATACAAGTTATAAATTGTGCTCAATATTAAGATACACAATACTTGTAAATTAGTAATTTTCATCAAAAAAAAAAAAAAAAAAATCACACCATTGATATATTGAAAATCCCATTAAATTTCATTGATTGTACAATCTCCATTAAAAGTACTTTAAATTTGGAATTTAAAATGCTTTATCTCATTTTTTTTAGTTCCAATTTGTAGAATCTTCTTATACAAATAAATTTTTTACTTTATATCGTCCTTTTCCATCTATGAAATGGGATTTACGTGTTTAGTGAAGCTTTTTTTGACCAGTAAATTCTTATATTATTTTCAGCTTATGTATTATTTAAAAATTTCTATTTTTTTTTAATTCAGTGAAAAGAAGAAAAAAAAACCTTAATATTTGAGCAACGATTTAAAAAAAAAAAAATCCAAAAGAATTTTTAATTGGGATTTCAAGAATAATATTTAGGTACTCAAAATTTATAATTTTGACATATTTAATACTTTTTTAACAATTTATATTTCTACTATAAATGAATTGTTAAAATTTACTTATTTTTTTTATAATTATAGACTCCCTGGAATGAATGGACCCACTTATATTTTGGGTAAGTTGACTTCTAACAGATACACTTCAGCTTATGATTAATTTTAGTGATTAATATGACCAACACATATAATCATAATGCTCCATCTCCCAAAAGCCACCCCACATCACCTTGTTTGACTGCCCCTCGTTCATTATTTCATTTAGTGAATTTTCATACCCGAACAAAAACAATGCATAGAAATAGACGTCGCAAATTCTCGAATAACATTTTATTCATTTCAATGGAAAATTAAAACAAATTATTCCATAATAGTTTTTACATGAGTGAAAATAGTTAAACCTTTTGAGACAATCTCTTATCTCTCTCCTCTGCAATTGTTAATTTAATTCCTCCGCCCTTGGGTAAGGAAATGTAAGGTTTGTTGTCCTTTCCAATGACAAAGATGTAATCCATCCGGGTGGCGAAAGTGTGGCCGTTAGCATCCTTAACATGAACAATGTCGAAGGAACCGGGATGTCTCTCTCTGTGCATGATCACACCCACACGCCCCGTATTACGTCCTCCAGTCACCATGCACAAGTTGCCAGTGTCGAACTTGACGGAATCCATAATCTTTCCAGTGTTAATGTCCAATCGGATGGAGTCATTGACCCTGATGACTGGATCGGGATAGCGGATTGTGCGCCCATCTGAAGTATAGAGGTAGGGCACGTTCTTGGGTCCTGTCTTGATGGCCTTAACGCGGCACAGCTTGTACTTGGCTTCCTGAGCAGTGATTCTGTGGATGGTGAATCTTCCCTTCACGTCGTAGATCAAACGGAAGTTCTCGTTGGTTCTTTCGATCTGGATCACATCCATGAATCCGGCGGGGAACCGGGCGTCCATGCGAACCTTGCCATCGACCTTCACGAGTCTCTGCTTCATGATGGTGCTCACCTCCTTGGCGGTAAGGGCATAACGAAGGCGATTCCTTAGAAAGAGCGTAAGGGGAACAGATTCACGGAGCTTGTGTGGCCCGGAGCTGGGGCGCGTCGTAAAGACACCTCCCAACTTGTCCAGCATCCATGTCTTAGGAGCCACAAGGCGCTTCAAGTGCTTCTTAGGTCCACGGGGCATTATTCTCTATCTGAAATGGTCAAAAATGGATGAATTCAACATTAAAATATCACGGAGAAAAATTACCGAGATGTTAACCTCAGAAATACTTGCGAGAAAAGAAAAAGAAAAAAGGAAAAAGAAGACATGTGCTGCCACCAACGTGTCTTTCAGTTGTAGGTCTCTATACCAACTTTAGCGGAAAAAAGACACTCAACCTATAATAGTAGCCTAAATTAGGTACAATGAAGGTAAAATTATTATCCTTCATTAAAAAAATGTACGAGTAAGTTGAGCAATGTTTGAAAAAACCTTCCCTTCGTAATACTAAATGACTATGCAGAAAGTTTGGGAGACAGTGTAAGTTTTGAAGGAGGGATAATTAGCTTAAAAGTCTTAAGTATAATTTATATTAATTTCAAAACATTTTTAAACCATCACAAATTCTCTCCTGTAAAATTCCTTCCGATAAATTTACTAAAACGTTCCATATTGATGAAAATATTGAATAAATATATTACAAGGTTGCGTGATTTATGCTAAACATACCATGATATTATTTTTTAAGTATGGTTGTATTGTAGAGTAAAATTTCTTTTGAAATGTGGACATGAAAATATACACATTCGTGATGTCACTGAGTCTAACTCAATTAAATGTTACCAACAGTAACTTAAATATATATATATATATAACCATATGATACTTATGAAGTGCCACTAATATATTACTTATATTTTAGATCCTTTTCAAAAGTTATATTGTTTAATTGTTGGTTTCATATCAACGAAAATAATAACAAATATCTTTCTACTTTATATGAGAATTATCGGTAAGAAAAAGGGAAAGTGTATTAATTTTTGTTGTTGGTGCCAATGAGTATTCAAAAAAATGTATTATATGTTTTTACCATGGACTTACAAAATAACAATAATTACTAACATTACAAAACAATTGATAGGTATAAAATGGATGAATTCTCCAGGTGTTCAAATTTTCAAATTTCTTCCGTGTACATAAAACATGTTGTTTTTTATGTATCTAATGAGTCCGAATTTTATATTTGATTTGATTCATCATCTTCGCTCCGACCTTTTCATTTAATAATTCCATTTAATCATAACTATTTTAGAGTATGATTTAAATTCAGAACAAAGTTTATATATATACATATATATGTATTTATTTAAACAGTACTTTATTAGAGGTTTCCAGCTTATAATTTATAAAAGTTGCTGGCAAAATTTTTACATTGGCTACTTAGTTTCATTTAGAAACTATCAATGTATAAGATAATAATGATATAATTATAAAATTTTAGAATGACAATTATGATACTTTTGTCAAAAATGAAAACTTCTCTATTATATTATGTGTCTGTACTAATAAAATTTTGTACTAATCAGTAATCCTACACAAATCATATAATTTCTGATTCAACATATAACGTGTTATATTTTTGTATTTATAGTGACAATTCTATTAATTGTAAATGGTCATCCAGAAATGAAAAATCGTGAAGGGTTGAGTAAGTCCAGTCTTTAGTAACTATTTATTTTTACTTTACCACTTTATTGCAAATATAGAAACTGTTTTAAGCTAACTTTATATGGACATTTTTTTTATATCCATAAAAGATATTTTTCATTTCTTAAATGAAGCTTTTCTATTTAAATGTTTCAAAGCATATCTTATCATTAATACTCGGAAGCTGCCTCCCTTAGAAAAGACAATTTCAAGCAATTTTTAGTCTATATTTTATGCATCTCAAATCAATATAGAGGGAAAAACTTCTCCGAAGCATGGATTATGCTCCCCGGGATTTCCATCCCTTCTAATAATGTATTAATCGATGGTTAACTTTGCAATAAAAAGAGTATATTAGTACATTACAATCACTTTCTTAATCAAAAAAGCTAACTGCAAGAATCGAAGACCTATTTTTGTATTTTTTGTAAATTAAATTTCTTGTCTTATAGGAAAATTGAAAAAATATTCGAGTATTTTCAGTGCAATGGCAGATATCAACAAGGCACAAGCTCAAAGGCGAAATGAGGCACGGGAGCCAAAAGAAATGAAATTTATTACCACGGGTACACCTTTATATAATAATGAGAAGTCCAAAAAATATTCTTCAAGAACTTTTATAAAAACAACATTTCCTCCATTCATACAAAAGAATATCCGTCCAACTTATTCTAACGATAATATTCCATTAAAATTAAATACTCCTTCTCATGCGCCCTTGAGGGACGGAACAAGACAGAATAGAGAAAAGGATGAGGATGAAGGCTTGAGTATGGACGAACTAAATATCTTGATGGAATATATGAGAGAAATATTAAGATCAAGCTATAAGAAGCCTTCCTACGCTAGTGATGAAAGTAAGTCCAAGTCTATTGATTAATATACGTACTGTCTACAAGTTTATAAATCCGTCATATTCAATGTTTCAGGAAGGAACGTCAATAGATTCAATATTGTGAACAAAGAAATGCGAGAAAAAGTCCCTGGTCCAATGGGATCCCCCTTACAGGATTCCATACCAGGTTAGAAAGATATCATATATATATCTATATCTATACAATAACAAAATGTTAACCCCTAAAATAATGTTTATACATATTCAGGGAACCCTGGCGAAGATTATCCAACTTTTTCCTCCATCCCTGATACTAGTTTTTCGTGTGGAAATCAAAACTTTGCTGGCTTCTATGCAGACGTAGAAGCGTCTTGTCAAGTATGTTGCTATCAAATATATTGTCATTTAACACTTGATCTCTTTCTTAGGCCTTTTATATTTGCCAAGAAGGTGGATTCGTAGATGGATTTCTATGTCCAAACGGAACAGTCTTCAACCAAGAGTATTTTATTTGTGATTGGTGGTTTAATGTGAATTGTGACCTCGCCGAAATGTTTTTTCCATTAAATGAATTTGTGTATAATTCAACGTCGATTTTTTAACTTTTAATTAAGTCATATATTTATTTCCTTAGGGTTTTTGTTATCTAAATAATTTATGTAATAATTATCTATTAAATAAATATAATATGTACTATGAGTTAGCACTATCTATTTCATTATTTCTAAACGTCACCTTTTCATTAAAGAACTGCTACCATAATGTATCCAAGAGTACGGGAATTGTAGCATCTTCCTTATTCTTCCATATTTCTTAAACTTTCTACATTTACCATACTGTTCGAGTAAGTGATGGATCATTAAGATTTTGTTGTATTCACGAGTGTTTGTGCAAAAAATAATATTATTATCATCAAATTTGACATCCTCATGTTTTGAGTTTATTCACTACCTCAATGATTTGTCATTACCTTATTATCACCAATACGTATTTCTTCATATCATTTCAAGTAAGTAAACCCAATATAATCATAAATATGTATATATTCAGACAAGGGCATAATCATTAATA
This sequence comes from Lepeophtheirus nordmannii, assembly GCA_963680855.1. Lineage (NCBI taxonomy): Eukaryota > Metazoa > Arthropoda > Copepoda > Siphonostomatoida > Caligidae > Lepeophtheirus > Lepeophtheirus nordmannii. The sequence goes on from OY804518.1 coordinate 1,702,109, forward strand.
TAAAAAGTTATTAAAATAAGTTCATTGTTGTAAATAAACCGTCACAGAAAAATACGAATTAAATAAATTGAAAACTGACTTATACATAAAAGGCCATAAGTTATGCCCTTTTATATGCCACATAACTATATATTGATGGAAAAATGCATTAAATGTTTCAAATTCCATGACCCAAGTTATAAACGTGTATAGTCAAAATTGAAGGAGAACACACCCTCTCTAAAACATTCAAGAGTCCAATATACTCGTAATCCAAGTTATTATTGTATTCTTCATCCTTTATTTCCACAGGTATATTCTCACATCTGACGAGCATCATATTCATACAACAGAATGTGTTTAGAACAAATCAATGGACAGTTGCAGACCATATTATAATCTTCAAATCTCAGTGACTATCCTTTTCAAAATAAAAAGGTTTTGTAACTTGAAAAGTTTCTTGTTTGTAGGAGGAATAAATTTCCTATTCCTATATTTTTCTATACCTGGGATAGGCAATAATGTTTAACTAATGTCCTGGTATTTCTATACATTTGGGTGTGAGTATTGTTTATTTGCTATGTTTTTGCGTGATCTTGCAGTAATTATCCTTTTTGTTGGCTTGCTCATGCCCTGTTGGTTATTGCCTATGGCTATTAGCCTAATAATACAAATAAGGAATATAATAACCTAGAAGTAGTAGTAGTTTCTAATGTCGAGATCGTCGGAAATTTCCTTTCAAATATTACTACTATATTAAATATAGATATAGTTAGTTACCAATTCATAAATTATTCCCAAATGCTGTATAGTTATTCACGAGGAGCTTTTTTCTCACTCGCAACCTCGACTTTCAAAAGGGAAAGGAAAAATTTGGAAAAAGAACTGGGAGCTCCCCTTTTGTATTTTCATTGTTACCGCCAACTTTTTAATATTGGGTAGAGTTATTATTTAGATATACTATTCATAGATAAATTCTACAAATAAACAAATCAATCTTTAATACTTGTTTATTATTCAATAATTCAAAAAAAGGACTCTATCAAAATCATATATAATAACCTTGCTGACATAAACAATCAAATTTTATAAAAATAAAAATCTTCATTTTGTTTTAAATTAAGTAAAATAGTGAATTACTGAATTTGGATGTTACAACGGAACCGACAAATAACAGGATTCGACCCAACAGCGTCAATCAAAAATCTCTCTCTTTTTTTTTTATTATTATATTTCAAACACTAATAAGTTATCACGACGAGCTTTTTAGGATAAACAAAAACACACTGTATTCTCTCTTCAGCTGATTTTCATCATTTGACTCTTTTGATTTAAAGTAGCTGACTCTACGTGTTATGAACTCAAGAAGGGTATTAATATTATTTATGATTTTGATGCATAAAAAATATATTAAATTGCGCGCTCTTTTTTTGAATTTTTGGTATACAAGTATTAACGATTGATTTGTAATCGGTAGAATTTATAAATATATAGTATATCTAAATAATAAATTCTGCATAATATTAACAAATTGGCAACAAGGAAAATACAGAAGGGTAGCTACCATATGTTTTTCCAAATTTTTCCTTTCCCTTTTCTCAGTCGAGGTTGGGAGTAGACAAAAAAGCTCGACGTGTATCACGTCGAGCTTGATATATGGTACATATGGTAGCTATATATGCTACATATGGTAGCTACCCTTCTGTATTTTCCTTGTTGCCAACTTGTTAATATTATGCAGAATTTATTATTTAGATATACTATATATTTATGAATTCTACCAATCACAAACCAATTGTTAATACTTTTAATATGTTCAAAATTAAAAAAAAAGGGTGCACAATCCTTGATTTAATATATTTTTTATGGATCAAAATCAGAAATAATAATATTAATACCCTTTTTGAGCTCATAACACGTAGAGTCAGCTGTTTTAGATCAAAAGAGTAAAATGATGAAAATTAGCTGAAGGGAGAATACAGTGTGGTTTTGTTTATCCCAAAAAGCTCGTCGTGATTATTATGTATTCACTTTATTTTCTATTACTTTTGTAAGGATTGGATATTCTTCCCTGACTATCCTATTTTTCTGGTTCCTAATCGATCCAAAACAACATTAATTGTAAAAGTCTAGCCATTTGATAGGATTTTTTTACCACTTATTTACTTGATTTTAATCAAATAACACCATTTCTCTTTAGTATCAAGTTGTACTCGATTATACAGGTATTTTCATTTTTAAAGCCATTTGATGAAGTTTCTTTCGGATTTTTTTTTTTTTTTTTGGGAATTACATCAAATTAATTGAATAAAATTTTCAACTCAATTCCCTCAGACTGAGTATTGATTTGATTTATGATATAATCTGTGACGTCATTGAACACACTTTTTCAATAATAGGGATGCTCAGATCTACAAATCATTATTTATATTACTAAAGTTCAGCAAATCAACGTTCAAGACACTAACACACATATAACGAATTAATTCTAACTATATCCATCAACCTTTTCTCCAATTAGTTAGTAGCATTCCAATTACCTCATTCCTACCAACTGTTTGACTGTTTTTTATGTTATGGTAGTTATATACAAAGAATAGTAGAAATTCGTTCAAGAAATCAGGGTTCAGAATAGAGTAAGCATATCAACAGCTGACAAAAAATGACTAGGAGTTATCGACATCTTAAGGATATCCTTCATGACGTTGTCTTTATTGTATTTTGCAACTTTTTTTCTTCAAAAAGAAACACAGGAAAAGTGACTCAAAATCAGTTGCTTATTTAATATTAGTAGGAAATTGTTCACAAAATAACAAAAGGCTGATTCAAGTTCAATCAATCAATCTAAGTACAAAAAACTACTAAAAAGGAAGGAGAGTAATCGACAGCTGACAAAATAATACGGGGTAAATTTTTGTTAGTAGTGGAACAAAGCCGTGCATAGTGGAGCAGAGAGATCAATAGTTCACATAAAAATGTAGTGACTCATAATGCAATTGGAACATCATTGTGATATAAAGTGTGTATTCCCAAATGGACAAGCATCAACGATATGCACCTCAAATATACAGAAATAAGGGATCAAGAACCATGGAAGATTGGTAGCTATCATTAGGAATGTAAATCATATGCAATTCGGGCGTGTTATAAAAAAAGAAAGAGAAAATCAACCTGGCAACCCTGACAATTTAATGAATGTCGAGGGGGATGCAGCTTGAGCTGTCATGACGTTTTACTGAGCTGCAAGCTGCTATTCTCCATTATATATACAACAATAAATAATAACATCGATGAGAGGCAGAAAATTAACAGAAATTAATGTCAGGAAATTATATATTTTTAACTAATAATTATTATACGAGGACTTGAGCCCTTTTTGTTGGACATTTTATTTGCTTTATTAAACTTAATGCATGTATTCCTTCATGCGACATCTTTACTATCAGGTAGATGTTCTCCCCTGAGTAATAAAGGAAAAATGATAACAGCTTCGGAAAACAAAAAGACCTGTTTGAAGAGCCAACTCCACTTTTTTATCACACGCCCGAATTGCATATGATTTACATTCCTAGCTATCATTTAGTTATCGATAGAAGCAAAATATCCAACTCAGTAAGGGATCTTCTGGAATGCTTCCCTAAAAGGCAGATATAGTTATACAAATTAATGACACATTTTAATTAATGAAAAAATCCAATTTATTTCAAAAACAAGTAGAAAGTTTATACAATATTCATATCAACTCATACATTTTTTTTAAAGTAAATAGGAGGGTTAGTAATTGAAAAAAATAGAGATGTAAATCACACGAACAGAAATCTTTAAAAAACAAATGGTATATTTATGTATCAGGGTCGTAGAAGGGAATTTTATTCTTATCTTTTTGGGAAGAGGCGTGAAATTTTGAATAGGAGATATTCAAAAAAAAAAAAAAAAAATGGGGGGAGCCAGTTTCAAAGGCATCTTTGAAGAATAATTGCAATAGGGATAGGGGCTATCCCTATGTCTCAATACTTAAACCCTTCAAAAGTCATAGTTTTTTATTTTTTGTCGAATTGTCACCAGTCTCTGGTTACTAAGAAGTCCCTGTCCGTCGACGGGTGGGTGTTGTGAGAACAACAAATGGGAGATGTAAGCTCGTCTTATACACTCTCCCGCTTCTTACGGCTTTATACATATAAAATGATTTTTGATTCATTACCATTCGTTAGAGTTAAAAGACTCAGAGTGAGAGAAGTAATTTGGATGAAGTAATTTGATGGGTGATTTACAACTCAAAAATGTAATATTAGTAAGAAAAAATAAATATTTTTTTTTTTTTTGCTAAAAAAAAAGTGTTATTTAAGGGGATTTTTCCCCCGTTATTGTAAGAAAGGAAGTTTTTATGTAAAGATATTGTATTCAATACATTTAAAACTGAAGTGATCCTTTCTTTCTAATTATTCCGTATTATTTTTTTTAATTAATTTTCTGCTTTTATTATTTTTTTTTAAATAAATGGAACGAAGCCTAGATTTTTAAATTAGTTTTTTAATTTTTTTTTAATGATTTTGTATGCTGCAAATAGGTATTTACTATGTAAAACTATGTACAAGGACTCCTTCCTCAATATTTTGAAATGGGTATTTTGAAATCTAGCAATCAATGTTGCAAATATCTAAAGGATTTTAAGAAAGTCAACAGCTGGACCTGTTGTGCCTTACAAAATTTGTCTGATACAAAATCCAATAGATTCCTCCCTGTTGAAAAACTTTATATAATTATTGAAAAGAAGGGATCTCAAACCATTTCAAAATAGGCCCAATAATGAGAACAATGAATGTCAAACAAGACTAAAAGGAGCAAGTATTGAAAGCAATCTATGATGCTCCAGGCAAATTAATCAATTGTTGGAAGTCAAATAGCCTTTCGATCTGTATCATTAATCATTTTAAAACATTCAAAACATTATCGTTAGCATTGAATTACAACGATATGTTTGAATTAATACAGTCAAAGAAGCTTAAAAGTAAAATAAATGGAAAAGTATGAAATTAAAACACACATAAAAAAAACATTATATAAATCAAAATTCATCCAAATTAATCTCTGAAAACCAGCTGTTTGGTTTATCATTACTGTTAAGTTACTATAATAAAGATTATAGAGGGTTCATAAAAAGGAGCATAATTCGATCATAGCCATTTATCTTGGTAGTTGGTTGTTTGGTTAGAGTTTCTAACTCCTAAACATCTTTTTCACACACAAAAAAGAGAGGAATTGAAAAAAGTTGATTTTTGAATATATGAATTTAAATATCAAAGTCTTAGAGGAGAACCATGGGAAAGGGGGGGGGGGCGGGGGAGGGGCTACATTATTTACATATAAATGTTTGTTTGAAGCGTTCAAACATTATTTGCGTTTTGTAATTTATTGCGTTTTGGTTTTGGTTGAAATGCGTTTTGGAATAGATCTGCGTTTAAAATAAAATTAGGTATTGATGAGTTGTAAAACAATGGTTCCTAAACAAATATGTTGATTAAATAGTGATTGGTTCTCAAAGGATTTTGCACACTGAGCGCAAAAGATGCTATTTTGAACAATTAACAATGGGTTGGCCTCAATTTGATTTGCTGTATTCATACTTATCCAATAGTCATAATGTTGTTCCCGAACATGTTCGTTCACAGCGTTCTCATTGTTGAAGTTAAATTTACATACCGGACAGGGAATGAGATTGATTGTTGCAGCGGGGATTTCGTTTCCTTCAGTTTCGTTTGTGTTCATAAGAAATCGTTCCAGATCATTCAAAATAAATTGCTTTTCCTGACAATCAGGAATATGTTGAATCAATGCATGCTCGGATTCCAATTGATGCCCACAGATTTTGCAATTCAAGTCCATAAAAACCATGGAACTGGGGGGCATCATTTCCTTGATGGAATTATCATCTAAAATTGGAACTTGAATTGTTGTGGCCTGTGCGTCTGTCGTGTCCATCGGAGATTCTTCTAGGGGTACTATTTCTGTGTTTGTTGCGTCATTAGATATTATCTTGTTCTCCTTGTTTTCTTGGAGGATCCGAAGATTTCTTTTTCGATTTTTTCTACGAGGATAGGGAACACCCATCAGCTTTGCAGCTTCTCTCTCAGATTGAATGCGATTTCTCAGGAACAGACGTTTTTCGTACTGTTCTCTATGAGCAGAGCGAAAATGTCGAAAGAGGGATGGATGATGTCGATAACGACGATTGCACATGTTACAATCAAATCTTACATCACCATCTTGAAAAGGAATGATAAGCATCATTGTAGATAGGGTCGAATCCTCGGTTAGTTTTTGGTCCAGATAACGGACCGATTTTTTACCCATATTTAGGGGAAAGGAGGAATAAATCACTCCAAATTAAATTCACACAAATTATTGATTTATGAAATCACAATTTAGTCTCAATGTGTATGTTGTCAGTTCACACAATTGAGTTTGACTGAAAACAAATGGGTGACCCTCAAGTAAATTTTGAAAGCAATCTGTTGACGGTGACCCGCAAAGAATGCGTGCGCTCTTAATCCACCAAACATAAACTTCAGATATGTTTAAATCTTTAGCAATTGAGTTTGGCTGAAAATAAAGGTGGAAGCTGACCCTCAAGTAACCTTTCAAGGAACTCTGATGACGGCGACCGGCAAGGAATGCGTGCTCTCATACCCGCTAAATATATAATTGTACGTCAGACACATCTCTATGCTGACAATGAAATGGAGAAAAATATATTAACTCTTATACAAGTTATAGCTCATTAGCTTATTGAGGAAAGGTTATAAGGTATATAAAATTTTAAACTTTGATCCTTCCATATGAATATAATCCATAATTTAGCTAATAAAAAATATTTAAAAAGCATGAGTTGCTTTGGATTAATTTAGGTGTTTAAAAAATAACTATGTGATATTTTTGAATAAGTTAATAATAGAGGGACCAATTGATAAATTATATTGAATATTAAATCCGATATTAAAGTCATGCGCTTACAAAATGTAAATTAAGTTATGAAACAAGTACTGAACCAGATTTGCAGCTACATAAAATTTTAACAATTGATATTTTTCATTTGAAGTATTCTTTTTTCAAACAATCGGTTCATGTGTAGTATGAGATTTCAAAATAATAAGTGATAACAGTTGCATTCATCCTGAGGTTAAATCCATCTTCTCGTTTATCATGTCTAGTATAATTCTTATTTATACACATTAAGAGACTTAAGAGTAAGTTCACGTAAGAATGAGAAATGGAAACGAATGGTCCGAAAATTAATTTGCCATCCTTCAAAAACCTCTTAAAATACGATAAGGATTCAAAAATCTAAAATCAAGGGCTGTTTCCAATTCAAAAAAATAAGAGATCCAGAAAATAAATTTTAAGGATGTCAGAAGTTACAACGGAATTGTAGAGGATAAATATTTGGGGCAGTGGCACTGGGGTTCAAGGGATCCATTGGCGCCGGAAGGGCGGCCAAATTCTATAACTATGACGTCTCAAGTTTATTATTAGCGTAATTTGTTATATAACTAGATCACAAAACCTCATTTTTCAGGAAGTCAAGGGGGGGGGGGTAATGGCCCCTATGGTTTCGGCAGCATTGAAGGGATCCCTTCACTATTTGAAAAACAATACTACTGAAAAGTTGCAAAATTATGGCGCTATCAATGTGAGACTTCATTGTTGATCGCTGTGATCAGTTTTATAAACTGATTCTGCCATCCCTGATTTGGGATGTGTTATTATATTTTCAAACCTTTTACAAGAGCTATTGATCCTTGTTAGACTTTATTTTCTTATGATTGCTATGTACATATGTAGTAGGGTGATCCGTCTGCCCCTCAAAAACGAAAAATTCAAGCTAGACATCTGGCTATTTTTTCAGTGTTGAGGCTACTCGTGATAAGCACCCCTGTAAAATTTCAGAGCGATTGGTCAACGGAAAACCCATGCACAAATTGATTGAAAATTTTCAATTTTTGATGATTTTTAAGAAATAGTGAGCTAAATTATATCTTTAGATAAGTCAAACAATATCTTTAAAACTTTAGACTCTAATAAAAATTTTTATTTTCAAACTTTGAATTTAATAACAAGTTGTTTTAAATATAGTGTATCCTTTGGTAATCAACCCTCGTTTATCGTAACTTCTTTTATCCGTTACCGCGTTTATATCCGCAAGTGAGTTTAAAATGATGAGTTTAAAACTTAATGATTATGTTCAGTTTGGGTGTTATTTCTACTATTTAAGATGCAGCCAGTCACATTAATTAAGTTAATATAAACCGAATGTAGTTTTTAAAGATCGTTTGAGCAATTTTTCTTTTTGTTTATTTTGTAGTAAAAAATCTTAAAGCCATTTTAGGAAGCAAGTTTTATTTTGATAATTTAACTTTAGAATAATTCTATAAGAACAACAGATTTTTTAAGCAGTGTTTCCTGACGATTATTCCTTATAAGCAAGGACTCCCAATTGAGTACATTTACGAAGTATAGTTTGTTCATTCCGAAGACTAGACGCTCATTACGAATTCTTAAAGAAGAAGTAATCGTGTTGTGCAAAGAAGCTTTAAATAAAAGCTTTGTTAGAGGAGACTACAAAGAGTTGGTAACGCTTACACTAATATATTTAGGTGAAGCCCCAGCTAATTTCAACCGATTCCAAGTCCCAGGAGCAATAAGCAACGCACGATGGATGGAAAAAATCCTTTATTCTATGAAAATCGTGCTTTTGTCAAATCAGGTTGAGTCATTTATGCCAGTGATGTTGCAAAAAAAGCAGTTAGAAAAACTCAACGAATTCGTACAGTTTGTTGTGTACTGCTATATCCCCTGGTGGATTGCCGCATCCCAGACATGCTCTGCTCTCAGCAATGACCTCAAGTTGATCAACACTTTGAAGGAATATCAAGTAGTGCAACAAAATCTGTCAGAAGTAGCTCTTAAAGTTGTATCAAATCATAAGTGGTACCTTTCTGAAGAGCTGGTTCCACTTGTGCTTTTCAGCACTTCAGTCAAGGCAGACCAAAAGCAAAGAGTTGCTGACACCATGATGTCTTGTCAGCTAACAGAACAATTGAAAAGTTTGAAAAGGCACGGTTTAGGCTATGGAAAGCCTACTTTTCCTGAAATTCCTGTTGGACCTGCTGAAGATGTATCTGCTTTTGTTGGAGAAGACAGCTGGAGTTTTTTCAGAATTCTGGGCATTGATTCAAGTTTCATCAAAAAGCTAGTGGAAGAATGGTGTCAATTGAACGGCTATCTGAGAAACATGGAAGTGATCAATAGTTTAAGAGTTGTCAATGACGCAGCGGAAAGGGGAGTCAAGCTTTGCTCAGACTTCATTGGTTCAGCGAAGAAAGAATCAAAGTTGCAACACATACTACAAGTAGTTGAAAATCGACAAGCCAATACACCTAACCAACGGGATTCCTCTGTAAAATCAAAATCATGGTTTTTGACATTAGAATAGATTTGAAACATGTTTTATCTGTTCTTTTTTGTTTTATTTGCTTGTTTATTTTTGTTTATGGTTCAATTTTTGAATAAGAACCACAAACTTTTTGCATAGAACAGATACAGTAGTAGGCAGTACAGTATTCTAATTAGTTTAAAGGACTACCTTGCTTTTTCTAAGTACCAAAATTCTAAGAAAATGCAATAAAAATAAAAATTGTTCAAGGTATTGGATAGCCTAGCAATAAGCAACTTTATCTTAAATATCATAAAAAGTGGCAATTTTCAATCAATTTGTGCATGGGTTTATCATTGACCAATCGCTCTGAAATTTTACAGGGGTGCTTATCACGAGTAGCCACAACACTGAAAAAATAGCCAGAAAAATCCGTGAGATAGGGGGCAGACGGATCACCCTAATATGTAGTTGTCACCAACGAGCGAATTTCTAAATAAACTACAAACCACCCCATGATTTATAATTTTATATCCAAGATCTGTCGGACCCTTTTATGTATATGAATGTTTAAACTATATCATATCATCTATAAATTCATTTAGAGACAATTTACAATTTAAAAAAATGTTAAAAAATTAGAATACATTTGAAATGAGAACAATAAAAGTGATAGACGAATAAAAATAGCTTTTTATATGCTCTTACTAATTAATGGTTTTGAATCTGCTCCACCTACAAATAGAGATAATGTAGATCATATGTATATGTATAGGGTATTTTATTGTACTATTTCCTTTAATCCAAAGGATTAAAATCCTTGTTTCTTGATGTCCAATTTTAAACGGTTTAGTATTAATACGCATGTACACCTGTAAATTGGGTGAATGTCAATTAATTTTAATGATAAGGAATCAATCCAAGATGTTTTTGTCGAGGTATATATCAAACAAAATGTAATTTGTATTACAGCAACAAATATTAGATACAAAAGTATACATGTGTCAAGTCAACAAGAAAGCAAGTTTGCTTTCAAATATTGAAAAAGAGAAAATCCACTTTTAAGTAGTTTTTTTACTTCATAAATATAACAGTCAAATATTTCGGAGTCATTTTAAGAACTATACCGCACGGTTTTTGCTAAAATGTCACTTTATATCGAGAAACAATCAAGGATTGTTGTCTATCCAATAGAGCAATCGGATAAATGTGTCGACTAAACAAGGAACCGATATGGTCCCTGAAAGAACGTCTATCTTTTTCATAACCCCAGGGATTTATTTAGTTGCAGTTGGCTAAAACCAGTTTATCTGTTTAAGAACCAATTTAATCCACTATCATGCTCACCATGAATCATAGTTATAGTAATTACATAGTCAGAAATACCAGATTTTTTTATTCTTGATTGTGGCTGGTAATTTTTTTTCCTATAATACAGTTGCAATTATTGGAGTCATTATTTAATTAAGCAAAATGTACTATTAATACAAACGAAAGAGAATGTCTTCATGAATATGATAGTGGTTCTAACTCATTTTTGAAATATTTCAGATAAACTCATCTTCTTGTTGAGTTGACACACATTAGAGTCAAATGATTGAGATCTTTGCAGTTATGCATTATTTATGGGTCTATATATTTTGATATTTAATTCATCAAAAATCACGAAGAATTAACATAATTTGGTCCATTAATTAAAAGGGTTGTAAAAGTGTCGTTGATATACCGTGTAAAATCTTTTATATTAGGAGCAAAGCCTGTATTGTAATCATTTCCTATATCAAGAAGAGTTTTTGGATGTCATTTCAATTTTAAGATTTATCACATAGATGAAGAAGATGTAATTTTATGGCACCGTTTTTTATTATCGTGCTCAAGAATTATTATGTAGTTACAACAGTATGTATGTAATATGTCCGAATGGTTGTGAAATCTGTTTTTGTTTTTGTGTACATATTTGTTTCAGATTTCTGAGTTTATTTTTTATTACATTATTTCTTCGGAGAACATAATTGTATTATTATTTTGAATGAATTTGAAAATTATTATTATTGAGTGAATTACAATTGATCTTATCTTTACTGCATGTAGTTTCATTTCTTTGAAGAACTACTCAAGAAGTAGATTTATATGCATATTCTTACATATTATCTAAGGTATATTTGTTTCATTTTACTTTTTGTCAAATGGGATTATGTAAAAAGTGTACAGAAATTAAATGATTTGAACAAAGCACTCATTCTAATTTTCAACTTCGGATCCAATGATTGTTGACATACCACATACCTACGTTCAGTTTTGGGATCAAAATCACTTCTCCTGCTACCAACACAGGATCCAGACACTGAGGGAGGAAGATGAAGACTGGATTTTGAGACATTGACGGATTTCAAAAACCTCATGACTACCTATGTTCATATGTATTCATATCAAGTCAAATCAGGATCGGTGAGTTCAAACGAGTCGTTTAATGGATTTATATTTTTCAAATTGTAAATAGCATACGTACAAAAACATCGGTAATTAAAATGATCATACGAATTGAGTTACTCTATATTTACCTGGTTTAATGTAAATAAAATCCCTCGAGAATTGGGAGTCTTAGGAATACTTGAATTAATAATTTCCTAAATTTTAACATTTTTGTAGAAATACAAATACTCGATTTTAGACTGAATTATATTAATTAATCCACAACAAATATTCAATTTTAATTATTACTTTATACTTTGTATGAAAAAAAGTGTTCTATTCAATTGAATCTCGTTAATTTTGAAATGGGTTTATTAATACTTAATTGTAAACATAGATATTTCAAACACTGATCATTTTCATTTTCAACGAATAAAAAATGTAGATAATGTCTTTAAATAATAAATTTCACTTTTCTTTTAGAAGAAAATCAACCATTAATCCTAATTTCTTAGAAATGAAGAAGTTTTCACAAGGGATTTGAGCTCATTATAAAGAACAATAGATACAATGCTAAAAATAGTTCTAAAGTTGAGGAATAACCTGTAATTATTGAATGAAAAGGAAAGTAATGACTAGAAATGTAAAAAATATTCAAATGGGGTGTGTAAAATCTAAAGAAAGAGAAAATCAACCTGGTAACTCTGACAATCTGATGAATGTTGAGAGGTAAGCAGCTTGAGCCGCTTGATACGTTTGACTGAGCTACAAGCTGCTATTCTCCATTATATACATATACAAATGAAGACATCAATTTATAAACAATAACATTATGTATACCATAGATGAGAGGCAGAAAATTAACTGAAATTAATGTCAGGAAATTATATATTTTTAACTAATAATTATATGAGGACTTGAGCCCTTTTTGTTGACATTTTATTTGCTTTATTAATTAATGCATGTATTTCTTCATGAGAGATCTTCACTATCTGGTAGATGTTCTCCCCTTAGTAATAAAGGAAAAATGATAACAGCTTTGGAAAACAAAAAGTACTGTTCGAAGTACCAACTCCACAAAATCTCGCATACGGCATTTTGTATATTATTTACATTCCTAGTAATGACCTGCTTGATCTGAAGTAGATAGTGAAATTAGATACTCACCTTCGACAAAATTTAATTTTAATAACATACAAAATGGATTTATAATATTACAAATGAAACGATCCACAAAATATGAAAGTTTATTGTCAAAATTTAATTGTAATGATTTATTATTAATATCGATACTCCTCCTTGTTTGAAATTCCCAAGGAATATTAAGGAAACTTTATCTAAAAGGATTTAAAAAATGAAAAAATAACAACATCGAAACACAGCTATAAATAGAGCATATCAACTTGATGTCAAAATCAAATTAATATAATTCATTGATGAAAAACTCTCTGAAATGAAGCATTTCATGGTTACCAATTACTTGGAAAAATTTCATCCAACTTAAAGTTTGGGAGGCAAATCTGTGTCAGTCAGGAATGTATTTTTTTATTACCAGCCCTCCTCCCCCCCCCTCCGAAGTCCAGTGTTTCTCATCAGATGGTTCACGAAGAATTTCACAGTTTTAAATCTTATCGAATAAATTATATTATCGGGTCATATCAATAGACGTAAAGATTCCTTGGCATGAATGACAATAGAAACAGGTTGCGGCAAAGTGGGAATTGAGAAATATGGGTCTCAGTCAACTATGGTATTAAAATGCAACGGGATCAAGGTTTCAACAGACTTTGCATTTTATATTTTATTTCTTATAGTTTTCACCTTTTTTGGTTCGTCGGAGTAAAGGAGGCCCCTCGAATAATGCCAAAACTTATAATATAATAGTTATTGATGTGCTCCATTAGGAAAGAAATTTACTTTCAAATGTTTTAACTCTTCATATTTTAATTTATGTATTAAAAACTCGTTGATAGAGTGTTTGCATTTCCGAGGCACGGAAATGACAATCAATGAAATAAGTTGTTCAAAAGAAATCATGTTCTTGTCTTAGACGGAGAACTCGGAAAACATAATAATAATAATATGAATTACTTCATATCTAATACTCTTCCTCCGAGAAAAAACTGTATAGGATAAACTTGATGAACAGGGATTTAATAGTTCTTTCTTTCTCGAGCTTTACTTCTATACTCATGTCTAAAATCCCACGAGGATGTTTATACTTAATAAAAGAGCTTACATTTGATCATTTAGAACAAATGTACCAAGTTATAAATCCCTCAACAAGTTGTGATAAAAAGAATCAATATAGAAGTTCTTCGATATTTCAAAACACGATAAGCTCTTAAGTTTCATCATGGATGAGGAATAAACATTAGGTGAAGAGTTCTTCAATTGGTAGGTGGAGGCTAGAGGTAAGTCTATTTTTAACTGCATCATTGTCATCCATAATTATTTCACTTATTCTCTGTTCTTTAGAATGGTGAAAAACAGTATCGTCTATTTTGATAAAAAATTATGCGAGGACGTATCTCTTTCGTCTATGATGATCGTCTCAGAACTGCAAAATGGAGTTGTTCGTTTTGATTGCTCTATATGTAGAAATAGATACAAGCATCACCCTTCTTTATTTCGACATTTCAAATCTGCTCATAAGGCGCAATATGAACAAAAAGTTGCCCTTAGAGAACGCATCAAGGCAGAGAGGGAGATCCATAAAATGATGGGTCTTCCTTACATGCGGAGGAGGAACCAGAAAAGAAAGACCAAAGGTCGTAAAAAAAATAAAGAAAATGTATCACCATTGCCTGAGAAGCCTAATCCACATGACTCTAGACCTCAATCATCGGATTTAGGAATCGTTACTTCGGAGGAAAAATATATTATACCTGTTTCAAACGTGCAGTCTGCTCCTGTCTACTACTCATGCTCTAATTGTAATCAGCAATTTCCTTCACAGCAACATTTGGATCAGCATGGATGTGAATGCCAAGTAGGAGCGAATCTCTCTGTTATTTTAAATCCAATTTTAGACGCTATGATAAAAAATGAAAAGGAACTCTATGTATGCGGTATTTGCGGAACGGATCTAGAAAATATTGACAATTTTAGTACTCATATGCGAATTAATCATGAAGAATATTGGACAGAAGTACAGGGAGTTGAATCATCTCCAGAAACAATTGTCTATGGAAGTATGAACGAGGTGAATTTAAATCAGATTTCAAATATTTGTGAGAATTATATCTGTGAGGCATGTCGGGAAATTGTTGATAAAAGGCAAATACATGAGCATCAGTGCTATGTTATTGAAGAGGAAGTGCAATCGTATAATAATTATTAGTAATTATGTTTTACTCTCATATGTGGATATTTTTTTTTTAGGTAGAATAATATACTTATGGCTTTTAATGTGTAACATCTTTTGATTTATTTATTTGTTCTGTTTTTTTTTTAACAAATATGTCTCGTAGAGCAGGAGTGTTGAGCTTGGAGTAAATTAATTGCTAAAATTTATACTTACACGTGTTAATTGTAGTTCTATTCAAGAAAAGGGGGCGAATTTGGATTATGAACTATCGAAAAGATAATTGATACTCAATAATTAGGAATTTATAATTATTTTCTTCGAATCAAATATGTTTGAGCATTTTCGATTTGAATTTCGAGTAATTCTACACCTATTATTGCTAGGCTTGGGTCATTGTATTATTTTTTATCATTTTTTGTAAAGAAAAAAATCATAAATCTACTCGAAAATGAAATTATTTTCTCTATAATTTCGTGTTGATTCCAAATATGAGGATATATTATTTGATAATAGGAGTAACATCTCGGTTAGTCATTTGTTTTAGAGCAAAATAAACTTATTTGAAGCATCAGTAGGTATAATTAAATATATAATTATCGAAATAGGTTTAGTTTAGAAGCAAAATTGATTGATTTAATTTTTTATTGAGACAAAGTTCAATTTGTTGACTTGTTTATGTAATTGAAGAGTTATTCTTCTGTCCCTAGGATGAATGGTTCCTTCATGTAGGATATTAATTGATTCGGATGGTCCCGAAGTAAGTAAAAATCCTGTCATTACAATGATAGACGATTACATTTATTATATTGCCATGTGCATGCAGTCTAAATATTCTAATCAAATATGAATAGAGAATTCATTAGGGATTCATGAATATGTTTCTAAAAAAAAAAGAAGAAGAATTTGGGTGTCCTCTTAGAGAAAACTTGGTGTTGTAAAAACAAAGAAATTGGGGGTAGGAGGAGCTGAATCCATTAATGATAACAATCTTTGTCAAACTAAAGTGGATTATTTCAAAAACATAAACTGATTAAATTTAAGGATATCATAAAAAAAATTTATGAATACATATACATATATATATGTCAGTCTTTTCATTAGGAAAAATGATTGTCACATTCCTCTATCAGTGGTTTCAATTTTTATCTGAATAAAAATGATTGAATATATTCATATATATATATAGGTTCTTTTCACAGAAAGTTTTGTTTTTAATCATATATATATATAAATAGTCCAGGTGTCATAAGGGACTTAATTAAACCCTATTTGCTGTTGGAGGATTTTAGAAAGACTGGGGGAAGTTGTCCTGAGGTTTCATGGTTCTATAAAACAATACCTATAATTCTGGTCTTACTTGAGTCTGAAATTTTGGGTCAGGGATGGTTGACACCAAAGGTAGGGACTCGTGACTTAAACTCAAGTTTCATATATTCATCAAACTATGCCTTCAGACTCGACTCGAACTCGAAGTGAAAAGAACTCACGACTGAACATGGACTTGTTCTCAAAGACTTGACAGTAACTCTTAAACAGCTGTGGTTGGCACCACTACACATTAACAGGTGTTGAAATCTCATTTTTTAGTGAGAGAGTGTGAGGGGGGTAATATCGATATTAGTATTATATGATATGTTAATAAAATATAATTATTTTCTAAAGAAAAGTTTTATTTGTGGATTTAGATCTAAAATACAATAATTGACGTATCAACACTGATTTTGGAACCCTTATAATTCAGCAAATTTGGAATAATTAATTATTATTAGTAGTAGTAAATTTGAAGGGATTTGAACATTCATGATTAATTCAAACTTTGAATATTTAATTGAAATAAAATAATTATTTTCTCCAATCACAAATAATTAAATAATGTTGAAAGTTCATGCCATGAATTTCAACATCTTGTGTTCCTAAAAACTGTGTTTACTGGCCACTGTGGAAAGGAAGCTATAGTAGATTTGAGTTATCGAATCTGCTGATCTAAATACTTGGAATCAAGTCGTACTAAATTGATATTAAGCTGCAACTTCAGACTCGAATTGGACCTGTGTTCAAAAACTTGACTCAAACTCGTAAACAGCTCTGATTCGAACTCAATGCAGGGCATATTGTGTATAACATAGTTGTATATTATTAAAAAAATTCAAAGCTTACTCATACAAATTGAAATTATATGTCCAAGGAATTGAGAACGAGTGAGCAAAAAGTAAATTTAAATGATGAACCAACATCATTTTGTTATTGGAAGGATTTACGACTAAAAAAGTAGTTGCATGTTTTGTCAGTGTCGTAATATAGTTTTGATTTGACATAATTATTTTATAGAGAAAAATAAGTGGAACACGAAATTGGATATTTTGAGCGATGATCTAAAAGGGTGTTTTTTTTTTTTTTTTTTTTTTTTTTTGGAGTCGAGTCAAATATATGAATATTTATCACTTTTTATGCAATTATCACAACCCATTTAAGAGGATATCATGTTGAACATTAGTGAGTCTTTTGATCTCATATGATCACTTCCTCAATAAAAATATGCTGTATGTATATGACAATAAATAATGGGAATAATTAGCATTCATATGTCAAAATTATAACGTTCTTCTAAAAAAATAATGTGTAAATAAAGAGAGAGAGAGAGAGAGAGATGAGTTTTTATTCATGAAAGGGTGATGACGATCCCTCTTATTCATACTTATGTGGCATTCCATATCAATGGACAACCATGATGCCTTTCAATCATAAGATGGATTTTTGTGTTGCTTTTTTAATCATAACATAAAATGCAAGAGAACTAACACGACGAGCTTTTTGGAATAAACAAAAACACTTGGTATTCTCCCTTCAGCTGTTTTTCATCAGTTGACACTTCTCATTTAAAGCTGCTGACTCTATGAACTCTGTTAATAACTCAAAAAAGGTATTATCATTATTTATGACTTTGATATATGTGTTAAGCAAACAAAAAACCAAGTTATTCTGAAATATTTCAAAAACGAGTTAGAACTGCACTCATATTCTTGAAGACATTATCTTTCCTTTGTATTAATAGTATACATCGACTAATTAAATAATAATTCCAATAGTTGCAACTATATTATAGGAAAAAAATACCGGCCACAATTAAGAATAAAAAACACCTGGTGTTTATGACTAAGTTGTTATCATTACTATGATTCATGGTGAGCGTGATAGCGGATTAAGTTGATTCTTAATAGTTCTTAAACAGATGAACTGGTTTTAGCAAATTACAACTAAATAAATATCTGTGGCTATGAAAAAGATGGACGTTCTTTCAGGAGCCATATTGGCTAGTGCAGTTGTAACATTTATCCAATTGCTCTATTGGATTGACAACAATCCTTGGTTTTTCGATTAAAAGTGATTGATATACAAGCAAAAACCGTGAGCGATAGGTCTTAAAATGACTCTGAAAATATTTGGCCGTTATATTTATCAAGTAAACAAACTTAAAAGTGGATTTTCTCCTCACGTCGAGCTTTTTTGTCCACTTGCAACCTCGACTGACAAAAGGGGAAAGGAAAAATTTGGAAAAACAATTGGTAGCTGCTACCCTTTAGTATTTTCCTTGTTGCCATCTTGTTAATATTTGGCAGAATTTATTATTTAGATATACTACATATATATTTATAAATTTTACCAATCACAAATCAATCATTAATACTTGTATATCAAAAATTCAAAAAAAGGGCGCGCAATTTAATATATTTTTTATGCATCAAAATCAGAAATAATAATATCAATACCCTTTTTGAGCTCATAGAACGTAGAGTCAGCTGCTTTAAATCAAAAGAGTCAAATGATGAAAATCAGCTGAAGGGAGAATACAGTGTGTTTTTGTTTATCCCAAAAAGCTCGTCGTGCCTTTTCAACATTTGAAAATAAACTTGCTTTCTTGTTGACTTGACACATTTTAGAATAATGTAAAATTAAAAATACAAGATTCAATTACGGTGATATCACACCCAATATAAAACTTTCCACCTTATTTTATTGTCACCTGTCGATTTTTCTATTTTTTCCTCCAGTTAATTGTTTGGTTTACTCGAATTATCTGTTTTTAGGTTGTGAAATATTTTTATCATTAAATGAAGAAATAGTCTTTCTCTTTTCCGAGGTTATTTTTTAATGGGATGAGAAATCATAGAAATATCTACCCCAAAGATAATGCTATTGTTTAAAACAGCAATTTTGGTAATTTGAATTTAATATTACATATTAATTTGATTAGCGACAAAATTCAGGGCTGGCCGAGAGTAGGCTAAACTTTAAAATAAGTATTTCTACATTTGCTTGGCTTAAAGGCCAATAAAAATAGGTCTTAGGAAAACGAAAATAGCTATTGCCTATCAGTTACGTGACGGTTAAATTTATTTCCTTCTTGTTTATCTCGGATATATCGTCCTCTGTATTTTCGTCACCTTTAATTTCGAACTCTGACATTCCATTCCGAGATTATAAATTAATTAGTCGGACAATCTATGGCCAATTCAATTTTTTTTTTTGCTATTTTACGGATGAATATGGGGATTCGTCTATTCGTCCTATTTCGGACTGGATCTCAACGAAATAATAAATTATCATATTTTCATTATGAATTGAATTTAATGAAAGAAATAATGAAGTTGATAACTATATGAAATGCCCATGAATCCTGATTTAAATTAAATATTGATAAATAGGCACATTGGAGTGGATGGAGGATCCCAGGGCTTCATAGAGTCACATCATCACGAAGCTAGCAATCGGGGGAAATATTTACAATATTATTGACCCAATTTAAGAACTTAATTGGAACGCACTACCATCATCATGGAAAACAAATTCCGAGATGTAAATATTTATTGAACCTAACATGACAGTAAAATACCATTCATCAATACAAACAGTGTTGAAAAAATGTAGCATTACGTAGATATTTCTCAATTATTTTATGAGAAAAACTTTGATTACCGAGTAATATTTTATGTCACAATTTTTGATTCATTAATAATAATTAATTAAATATCAAGTCATTGAGATCAGTTCATGTCGAGACGTGAGTCCAAGTCTGAAGCAATGCTTAACTAGACTTAAATGCTATTCGAATTCGAGTCATAAAGTTGAGTTTCCGGATCTGCAGATTCAGCCTTCAATCAATGATTGATAATAATCATCATCAATAGAGCGTTTTCACTGACGTCACATATTGCATCATAAATCCAAGCGAATCCATGTTGGAGTTATATAGTTGATATATTTACTAAATCAAATGGACGTTTTTCCCTAAAAAGGCTTAAGGAAACTTCATCAAATGGCTTTTAAAATGAAAAAAAAAAAAAAACAAGACTTAAATACCTCTATAACAGAATACAACATGTTGCTAAGGAGTTTTGAGTATATCGAACGGTTTGCATTTTGAGTGGAACATTGACAAATGGAGTAAATGTTAATCTACAAATAAGTAAAATAAGAGTAAGAATGGATGAACCCTCTACAGGGGGGCACCATATAAAACTGAGAGTATTGACATATAGATGGGGATACAAGGTACTTTGTGTAAAAGATATCAAAGCAGAGTCAGTGAGATCACTGAACAGGTTAGCAATAAAGGTATCATGTACAAACTAATTATATATATGTACATCTATAGATAAAATATTGTGGACAAAACAAGTAGAAACAGTAATTTGAATCAAATCAAATTAATAATAGCCAAAATTTTTACTCTTTTGCTCTCTTATTCAAATGGTGATATCTCCAAATGTAAGAGATTATACATTCTTCACCTTTGCAAATTTTGTAAGTGGCGAACAATCACGACGAGCTTTTGGGGAATAACAAAAACCCACTGTATTCTCCCTTCAGCTGATTTTCATCATTTGACTCTTTTGATTTAAAGCAGCTGATTCTACGTATTATGAGCTCAAAAAGGGTATTAATATTATTTATGATTTTGATATATAAAAAATATATTAAATTGCGCGCTCTTTTTTTGAATTTGAATATACTACAAGTAGTAAAGATTGGTTTGTGATTGGTAGAATTTATAAATATATAGTATATCTAAATAATAAATTCTGCATAATATTAACAAGTTGGCAACCAGGAAAATACAGAAGGGTAGCTACCGTATGTTTTTCCAAATTTTTCCTTCCTCCTTTGTCAGTTGAGGTTGCGAGTGGATAAAAAAGCTCTTTTTATTTAATGCAGCTGACTCTACGTGTTATGAACTTGTAAAGGGCATTATTATTATTTATGATTTTGATATATAAAAAATATATTAAATTGCGCGCCCTTTTTTTTTTGAATTTTTGATATACAAGTTTTAACGATTGATTCGTATAGTGATAGAATTTACAAATGTATAGTATATCTAAATAATAACTCTGTCCAATTTTAAAAAGTTGGCAAGTAGGAAATTACAGATGGGTAGCTACCAGTTGTTTTTCCAAAAAAAATTTTTCCCCTTTTGTCAGTCGAGGTTGCGAGTGAACAAAAAAGCTCGACGTGAATATGAGTCAATTTTAAAGCAAATGAATATAAAGTACTTCGATGTTGAGTGACCTGTTCATATAATTTCTTCTCATTGATGCTCCGATCTTTAAAACAATTAGAGTCTGGGTTTCAACTTTCAATGGTTGACATAAAATGTTTAGAATGTAAGTTTTCATCCTCAATAAAATTTGGCAATTCAATGCCCCTTTCTTTCAAAAAAGAAATGTTAGAAATGTGAACATTTTTTACGTGGGAGAGTTTTCTTTCGTAACTCATCGTCTCTTATCATAATAAATCACTCGAGTAAAGGATTTATAATAATCACTGGGTTTGAATAATAACTATTAAAGTCAAATAACCTGTCCATCATTCTTCCTCATAAAAACAGAGCTCCAATAAAACCCATGATTGTAGGGGGTTGTCTTTTGAAATGGTAAAATTTTATTGTTCCAATACTGGAGTTTAACTTTTTATGGCCATTATTACTTTTATGAGTTGTTTTTCCCTGTCGATGTGGAGTCGATGAGTTTATATCAATCGATACATCTCAGAGTTATAGTCAGAGTTATTTCTTGCTTACATTTGTTGGGGTTCCTTTTCATTGTATTCCAGAGTTTTGATTAAAATTTTGGCACAAAAACGAGACTAAATAAATAAATTGATTCCACATTTTTTTTGGGTTGATCAGAAATTTATTGATATTTTAATTCCTGTTCTTTTTATAAAAGACAATTTTCATTTTTTTTTGTTTATTATAAAAGGTAATATTTGGGGGAGGGATAGCTAAACCCCCTTAGCCCCCCTCCCCTCTACAGACACTATTATTAAAACTTGTGGCGTTAGGGAGCGTCCAACACGGGGTATTCTTTCGCTCGTGGTCAAAATTTTCAATTACTCTTTTGTTAAAAGAAAAAGTGCTGCACGATGAGCTTTTTGGGAATAACAAAAACACACTGTATTCTCCCTTCAGCTGATTTTTATCATTTGACTCTTTTGATTTAAAGCAGCTGATTCTACGTATTATGAGCTCAAAAAGGGTATTAATATTATTTATGATTTTGATATATAAAAAATATATTAAATTGCGCGCTCTTTTTTTGAATTTGAATATACTACAAGTAGTAAAGATTGGTTTGTGATTGGTAGAATTTATAAATATATAGTATATCTAAATAATAAATTCTGCATAATATTAACAAGTTGGCAACCAGAAAAATACAGAAGGGTAGCTACCGTATGTTTTTCCAAATTTTTCCTTCCTCCTTTGTCAGTCGAGGTTGCGAGTGGATAAAAAAGCTCAACGTGCTGCTTTACAGAGATATTTGTATTGTATCTCTCAACCTTTCCTCCAGAATTATAAATTAAAGTAGACATAAAATAAGTTCATCAATTACGTCCTTTTTGTCAACTATTTGACTATTTTACATTTTTTTATTTATTGTGTTCGACCAATCAGCATTCAAAGCCATAATAAGAGCCAAGAATATATAGAAAAATTAAATATATATTGGGATTTTTTTTCGTGTATGATTGATCTAAGTTCGTCCTTAGTTTTGATATCTATTATGCCTTTTTAACAGCTTTTTTTCGGTAATTGTTTGAATAATGGTTGTTTAGGCACAAAAGTACCTTGTCTTCTAAGATGAAAGCGATGTTCTTATTATAGGATATATTACATTGTATAAATTTTAACCCTATACCTAAATAGCAGGATTATTCATACAAAATTTCATTTTTTTCCAATTCTATCTGCGTGATCTGCACAGAATATGTAAAAATGATTTTTCCTGACCTTAACTAAATTTTCACTCCTTGAGTAACTTTGTAGTTGAGTAATACAACATGATAAATTGTGTAATTAATTAATTTTTACTTATTCATTTATTCATGACTTTTTAAATGGATGATTAGATGTATGGATATCTTATATCATAAATATATATCTTTTAAAATGATATTATATCAACTTCTATCAATCTGAAGGAATTTCTTAGATTTTGAGTTAATTATGTATTAACTAAATACTAATAGTCAATGAATAGTTCAATTCGTATTAATGAATCCTATAAACAGAAATAATCCTCAAGAAAAATAAAATCCTAATTAATAGATACTAAGTTATATCTGTGATAATCTGTTTTGCTGTTTATTGCAACCAACCCTATAATTAGAGTTGATTTTCACATTTGAAGAATAATTTTTGGACTTGAAATTAAGCACTCTATGGTAAAATTGTATGAAAATTTAAACTTTGAGAAGAAGACATTCAAGTATCAGTGAATTAAATTTCAGCTCGAATTTTTGACTATTTTCTCCTCCATCTTAAATAATAATACATACTTAATCAGTGTTGATTACACTACTGTTGGGAAAAATGATGTAATTAATGAACTACCAACTGAATTCCGCACTTTTTTTTTACTAGAGAAAAAGGTTGAGAGATATAACGAAAATATCTTGTTAATTTCAAATCGGCATCACATAGTGACTCTCATGGCATCTCTTAAACTGTTCTCCAAAAAGAGAAATAAAAAAAATATCCGAAATTAATTGGTAATTCTCTCCAACTATTCTCTGCAATGCAAGATTTAATTTGAGCTCAAGAAATGAACGTTCATAAGTTATTTATTAGAGTTCAGAACATTCAATTAATGGAGAGTCTTTGAGTATTTTACAGGTTTAAAATAAATATAGATCAAATTGAAAGACTCTGATTAAACTTGAACCACGTAGATTTTCTAATATAATAATCGCATCGAATTACTTAACATGATTTTAAGAGGGTTACATTCTTTGAAATTAACTTCAGTTATTTAATGTCATAATAACTAGGAATGTAAATCATATGCAATTCGGGCGTGTTATAAAAAAAGAAATAGAAAATCAACCTGGCAACCCTGACAATTCAATGAATGTCGAGGGGGGAACAGCTTGAGCTGTCATGACGTTTTACTGAGCTACAAGCTGCTATTCTCCATTATATATACAACAATAAATAATAACATAGATGAGAGGCATAAAATTAACTGAAATTAATGTCAGGAAATTATATATTTTTAACTAATAATAATTATATGAGGACTTGAGCCCTTTTTGTTGGACATTTTATTTGCTTTATTAAACTTAATGCATGTATTCCTTCATGCGACATCTTTACTATCAGGTAGATGTTCTCCCCTTAGTAATAAAGGAAAAATGATAACAGCTTCGGAAAACAAAAAGAGCTGTTTGAAGAGGCAACTCCACTTTTTTATCACAAGCCCGAATTGCATATGATTTTCATTCCTAATAATAACTGCTGACAGCTAACAATCTGCAGAACATTTTTTCCCTCTAGCAGTTTTTCCTTCCTCCTTGTCTCTTTTTATACTCAATTCAAATCGAAATTACGCGCCATTTTTAATGAATTTAAAAGTACTCTCAGGGCTACCATATGTTTTAGACGTGTTTCTGGGTTTTTTCACAACGAAAATTACCCTATTTTTTTTTTACATCCTTAACTCTACCATAGAGGTGCTGTTGGCTGAAGAGTGAGGATTTAAAAACTGGGCTATAAAATTACTATGCGAGTCGGGCGTGTAAGCTGACCTGTGCGATCCCTTACTTCCAGTTGTTACACCCTCCTATGATACAATTGTAAGTCTTAATTTTGAAAAAGTGGCATTGTTCAAAGTCAGTCAATGTATGTCAATTCTTGTGATCAATAGTAAGTCGTTATTGTTCTGTCAGTATCAAGAAACAATGCCCAAGATAAAGATACAACACTTAGATCCAAAGATTTGTGAAAATGCAGCTCTGGCTTCTATGATGATCGTGGTAGAGTTTGAAAATGGAGAACTTCGATTCGATTGTAGCGAATGTTTTCGTCGATATATACATCATCCTTCACTTTTTCGACATTTCAAAAATGCCCATCCCAAGAAATATGAAGAAAAAGTTACTTTAAGGAATAAGATTAAGGAACAACAGAGAATGGCAAAAACCCTGGGGTTACCCTATCTACGCAGGAAGAATAAAAAAAGAAATATGGGATCAAAAAGGGATAAGGATAATCGACTCAATTTAACGCAAGATTCACAAATAGTTCAAAATGAACCAAACAGTGCTAATTCGAATCAATCAGTGGAAACACAATCAATTGAAAATAAATCCCTCAGGATTCAAGATAATGGAGTTTCTCCTATGGTACAGAAGGCACCTACTTTAGTGGATGAACAGCATCCATTGCTTCCATCCAAGATTGATGCATTATTTGAGCAAAAGAGCACAATTGAGTATATCCTTCCTGATAAGGATAATCCTGGATTTCCATCCATGGATTTGGATGCCATAATTCCATCATTAACACCATTTGTTGAATACAAAGCAAAGGCAGATTTTCATAATTCAGAGGCTTCTTCTTCTTTAGAATACGAGCCGTATATTCTTCCAGAGCCTCAAGGTGCGGACAGTACACAAGGAAATGAAGTTAAGGTGGAAGAGTACGATTATTCTGTACCCCTCAAAATTGACTATGGGATGATCTATGAGTGCCATAAATGCTGTAAACAGTTTGCAGATCCTCTGAATTTCAATAGCCATGAATGTATTTCTCAACCCCCAGCACTTCACCTTATAATGAACTCTGATTTTAAGATGGAAAATAATCAGGAAGCTTTAGGAAGGCCCTCTGACGGAGTTCAAGTCAATTACACATTTGATAATCCCTTCATAGATAGTGGTCACCGTTTGATCAATCATTTTGAACCATTCCATCATGATTACTGAGCATAATGTACAGAGGAGGGGGTAGGAGACAGGGAACCTCCCCCCCCCCCCTCACACACAAAATTAAAAAAAGGATTCCTTAGATACAAATATCTTCATTCATTCTGTAAAAAAAAAAAAATACAAATTCTCGAAAAATTATCTTATAAAAAAATATAAAACTTAAGGTTGACTCCTCAAAAATTTAGGCCCTGACATACAGGATTTTTGTAAATAATTATTATTTATAGGACATTTTAGAAAAAATAAAATTAATTTTTAATATATATTTTACACCTTGCATGTAAATATATATTAATAAATTAATATTATATGTAAATATTTTTGTATATAAATGTTTATTAGATTCGTTTATAAATTCGTAGAGGTTTTTAAGGGTTTTTTCCCCCTCCCATATGGTTTTTCCCTCTAAGGATTTGAAATAAAAAGATTGTAAATCTACATATAAAGTGTGTTGGATTATATATTTTTTAAATGCATCTCTAAATTGTTCGTTCCTTCATCGACATAGTATCTAATTTAATTTATTGTTACGACATCCATTTTTTTCATTGTATCTTTGAAAAAAAATCCACATTGATAAGACTTTTGGTCAAATGACGTAGTCAAAAGATAGTAATCATGTAATAATCTTTGTCTTTGATAAGGTTATCTTGAACCAGGGATGTGCGTCGTTGGAGCCACTTCATCTATTTGGAGGTGTGGGGGTTGTGTAAGCTTATAGATTTTATAAAATGGACTCAACACATGAATGCCATAATCACGCAACTTTTCCATGTTTCCTTTCATAAAGTAGAAGAGACTTTTTGCCCCACTGTTTTTGCTGCTGGCAATACCGCGTACACGACACGAGTGGACCTCAACAATTTTCCTTTTCAAATTGAAGAGGTTCTGTGAACACAAACATTTCTTGTTTATAGGAGAGAAAATGTGACAAAAAATCTTGAAAATCCTGCGACATGATTTCATATTAAAATAATAATAGATAGATTTAAGTTATTTTTGGGAATTTCTAACATAGTTTTGTGGCTCAGTCGTTCGTGCATCAATTGCTTCATGTGTATACTTCTTTTTAAAATTAGTTTGTTAAAAATGTTTTCCTAAATTCATAATAGATGTACTCTAAATTTATAGGGGAAAATGGAATTTATGCTTGATTTTGTTGAAAAATTTGAAATTTATGAATATTCGATATTCCAAGTGAAAAAATACCGAAATGATTCTCTTTCAAACGGATTGTGTAACAAAGACAGAGTTTACTCAAAGAGGTTGTGAGAAACTACATTTTGAATATCTTCCGTGTTATTATTATTCTATTAGCACCATAATATGCACTTTATGCATAAATATTATATCAGATACTTCTATATCATGAAGTACAAAGTTATGAATTTGTAAATATTGTAATATTTTGCATGATGCTTCTAGCTGGTGTATGTTTTAATATGAATTAATTTGTTTTGTTTTTTAATGTCTTGATTGACTGTCTATATATATATAGACAGTCAATCACTATATATAGTCAAGGGAGAGCTGTGTTATTCGATTCTGTCACGTGACTTGTGTACTCTAGTATAAATAAACAACTCCTGACAGCAACTTGTCTCCTCAAAAAAAAACTCTAGTCCTAGCAGATTGGACTCAATCGTTGTTTTTTGCCTTAGAAAAGATTTTTATAATAATGTCCAAAGAGACAAGAGATGGAGCCGGATCTCCAAATAGAGTTGGTCCAACTTTATCAACTTCTACATCCAGTTTCGAAGCGCTAGATCCGCATGATCCTCAATTAAACAGACTGGCTACGGTCATGTTTAACAAAACCTCAGATTTGATTACGTTTGAGTTAGAAAATACCGTTGAGGAGTATAAAC
Source organism: Lepeophtheirus nordmannii (assembly GCA_963680855.1). Taxonomy (NCBI): domain Eukaryota; kingdom Metazoa; phylum Arthropoda; class Copepoda; order Siphonostomatoida; family Caligidae; genus Lepeophtheirus; species Lepeophtheirus nordmannii. The sequence continues at coordinate 1,730,376 of OY804518.1, forward strand.
TCCTTCAAAAAATGAATAAGTACTGATTCATCTCTATTGTAGCTAATATTATAAGCGTGTTTTGTTTTTGTTTTTTTTATTAGAGCAACTGCCAAGAAATACTCAGATATGGAGCAAATCACTGCTAACATATCAAAGGGAATTGATTTGTTAAATACAAAATATAACAACCTCAAGCCATATATGGAACAGATTGAACAAATCGATGAAAGTGTTGAAAGATTAGAGCAAGCAGCTTACAAACTAGATGCCTATTCAAAGCGCTTAGAAGAAAAATACAAATCCCTAGAGAAACGGAATTCTTAGGAATTCTATCTTTACATATTTTTATTTAATCTACAGACTATTTATTTATTAAATTTTATGAAACTCTTTTCAATTCAAGTTGAAGTGGCTTGTCCGGAGAGTTTATCAAATAGGAGATACAACCCAATTCTAATTTTGGATACTTTAATTTTATCTCATATTCCTTTATCAACTCTTTTAAAAGGTGTAGAATAGACATTTCTGCAATTCTTCTACCAATGCACATTCTGGGTCCGAATCCAAAGGGTACGACTAAATAAGGATGATATTTCATAGTCTTGTTCATCCATCTCTCAGGATGAAATACAGTGGGTTGATCAAAATATTTTTCCAATCGACATGAAATTTGATTTTGACTCACAAGTACAGTCCCTTTTGGTACGGAGTAGCCTGAAAATACTGCATCAGATGCTTGACAAATTCGACCAATTCCAACTGATACTGGATTAAGTCGAAGCGTTTCCTTTAGCACAGCTCTTCCAAATGAAAAGTTTTTAAGATTATTATCACATGGAAGTTCACGAATGGTTTCTCTTAGACGAGCTTGTACCTGAGGGTACTTTGCTAGATAGTAGAGCATAAATCCTGTTGTATAAGAACTCGTATCAATCCCTGCGAGTAAGGAATCGCAAACCATCGTTAGAATATCTTTCTCATCAAGTTTATTCAATGCAAAATATTGATTTAGTAGTGTTTGTTGGTTGGATGATTGTTTGGACTTTAATTGATTCATTTTATGTCTTATAAACTTCAAGGATATGTTTTCAATATAATTTTGACTCTCTCGTAATGCTCTGTATTCTTTAGTCTCAAAAACTTTCCAAAGGGGAAGTCCATTGTCCGTCACCAAGATATTGCTATTGGTTTGAAAAGCACATTTTATGAGTTTTGACGGAATTGAATCTGGATCCATATTTTCTTCCTTCATTGATCCTAATCGGGTATCTAGTGTGAAAAACCCTGTAATCTCCAAAAAATAACGTTTGAGATCCTCAACAAAATCATCCGAGGCTACGTTTACAGAGCCAACAAATTCAGTTGCTATTTCTCTAAATGTAGGATGAAAGATTTCAGACGATTTGGATATGTTTAGGGGTCTTTGCAAAAGTTGTCTAATTCTCCACCATTCTTCTCCATTGGTGGGTAACAGTCCACCCTCGTTGTACCTTGAAATAGTAATTAAACTTCACAGCTAGTACGTAGTTTATAATAATGAAAAAAACTATAATTCAGATGTTCTTACAAATGAGGTCTATCTTTTCTGTATTTCTCTAAAGCTAAATGAGATCTTCTGGCAGGGCATTTACCGTCATATTGAAACATGTTTTTAATATCCTCAGGATCAAATAGCCATACAATATTGACTCCTGGTGCAATATTCTCCCGAACGATAGAGCCAAATTCCTCATATTTTAGAAACCCATTCTTGTCTAATTTCTTGAAGTCATACTTTTTACATGGCTCCAGGAAATAATAGGGGAGAGTGCCAACAATGGGCCAGGACTTGGGCCCAGGAATTGATGAAAAAGGCTTCAGCTTATTCATGATATCCTGGAAATACAAAATGTACACGGTATTTTGTTGAAGTATATATACAAAAGTCAATACATGTACAAGATAGTACCTGTTTTCTTGTTTATATATTATATTAGGCAGCGTCTCTCAATTTTATATTGCATTGTTGGTTAACAATCCATAGACACACATGTATTTAATATAATATATGCTCATTTATTTTGAATTGTCCTATGCGTGTATAAGCAACGTAACATTGATTTTTTCAACACTACAAGGAATGGTGAAGGAGGAGGGAATTTTAAGTATTTTTTTTTTTAAATGAATGGAAAAAAGAAACGGACCTGATCAGTGATCAGCAATGTACTTTATCAGAATATCCTATCCATGAAATACAAATACATATTATTATATTTAACGTTACTCTATGGATTGATAGCTAAATGAGCATTGTTTTAACTCGCATCAAGATTATTTTAACGTGTACTGGATTTTGCATTCATTTATTGAAAATAAAATTAATGCACCAATTAGAAAATCGAAATAATTATTATAATCGAATTTGACAATGAATTTTTCATCGTTTTTTTCTCTAAACGAATCAAATTGCGTATCTCATTAATAGAGTTAAATACAAAAATGACATATTATTAATTGGAGATTTACAAATTACGCTCAGCTATTTGCCTTATATGTTTGATATAATTATCTTTAGTCACAAAGAAGATTTAAACTATTATTTATTAATAATGATCATTATTATTATTACCTAATCTACCCACATTATATAACTAATTAATTTCCTCAAAAATATTATGTCGAAACTATAACTCGACACGTCCTCACCAATATTATTGAATTTTTGAAAAGGCCTCATTGGTTATATACTTTGATAATAGATTTATTCAAAAAATAGGTAGGTTGCCTCAAAAGAGAAGCTATGGAACTTAATTTAAAAAATATATATATTCAATGAAATACAACACAAAAGCAAACTAGCATGGTTTTTATCAAAAATGAATCGTGACTACATTTGAGTTCATCAACTAATTAATAATAATTATTATTTTTCATTCTTAGTACTAAATTAATCATATTCATTCTTTAGAGGCCTTGCAAATTGCACTTATGGCTCGCCCAGTCATCATTAAGAAAAAGAAGAAAAAACAACAACCCATGAAAAATAATTTTAGTTATATTTATAAAGTCATATCTGAGCCAAATAAAGTTTCACATATCAAATGAAGGCCCTCAATTATAGCTAGAATTCCTGGGTAAATTCAAGTATAAAGCCCATAAATAAACCCGTTTAATTATATATTTAATAAAGTAATTGAATAAATTGGGAGTTTTTTATATTTATCAAGATTGACTTCGTGTTGTATTGACACATACCTCACATAATAATTATAATTATTGCCGGGGATTACTTACCTACATATATATACATACAACTTACTTACATACAAATAAATACGAACAATGGGCTAGCAAATATGTTAGTAATATATGGTAAGCCTGTAAAAAAAATAGGTATGAGCGTAGGAAAACTTAAAAAAATGGAGGGAGGGGGAATGGATGACGTTGTTCAACTCGTGGACACCTTGTAGTTGTAATAGACATAGTAGTGGGGATATCTCAACTGCGCCTCCATACTATTATTGAGTGCACATGAAACACTGAGAGGGAAATGACGGATTTTGACGACTACGAGAGCCTTCCTGAGACCACTCCACTCTCCATTACCATGATGGCAGGGGCTGCGGCTGGAGTCTCAGAGCATTGCGCTATGTACCCCATCGACTCCGTTAAAGTAAGTCATGAACGACGAGTATCATTGCCTATTGCCGAGCTAATTAATAATTAATGATTCCCTTGTAGACGCGAATGCAGAGTTTGGATTGTGATAAAGGCTTTAACCGAGGGATTTTCTCAACACTACGAGGAATGGTGAAGGAGGAGGGGATTTTAAGACCCATGCGGGGTTTTAACGCCATGGCTTTTGGAGCTGGCCCCGCTCATGCTCTCTATTTCTCGACCTATGAGCAAATTAAAACCAGTTTAAATAATGCTTCCTTCTCTACTTTTGGAAGCAATTACACCCTTCCGTCCGTTTGGGTTCAAGGTATGTCCCATATTTCATTAAATGGATATCAAATTGACATTATTTTATTTATTTTCTATTATAGGTATAGCTGGAGTTGGAGCTACAATGTGCCATGATAGCTTGATGACACCTGCTGAAGGTACTTACGCATTTAAACGTTTTACTTGATGTATGTGCCATATGCACAGAAAGAGGGAGGGGAACGCAAAAACATATCTCATTTCGTGTTTTTTTTAAATCTGATTAAAACTTGAATTCTAATATACATACATTTGAGTGTATGTACATTTATTCATTTAAATCATTTAAGTTGATTCTTGTTATCAACTCTCAACATTTGCTTCATATAACAAGTTATTTTTAGTTTCAATTGCCCGAGTATGCACCTTTTTTAATGACATTTTTGTCCTCTCAGAAATTCAATTTAATCCATCATTGAGATTAAATATCATAAGTTTCTGGGTTTTTTTGTAAACACTTAAACTTATCGAGTATATGCTTGTAAAAAAAAAAAAAAAAAAATATTTTCTTTTTTTAAATATATGTATAATAAGGATGACTCAAAGAGCGCCACAAAATTTTACCCAGTACTTAAAAGTACGACAAATGTATTTCCTTTCGTTTATGGCTGCATATGCATAAATATTTAAGTTTTAATGATTTTTTTCCCAATCATACCTTAGCACCTAACTCACTCTCTAACTAATGATCTTTCTTTTCAGTTGTTAAACAAAGGATGCAAATGTGTTGTAGTCAGTTTAATACAACCATCTCAGCAGTACGAAATATTTATTTGAATGAAGGAGTGAGCGCCTTCTATAGATCATATATTACATCCCTATCTATGAACATACCGTATCAGGTGTCGCATTTCTGGGTGTATGAATTATCGATGAGTTTATTAAATCCAAATGGTCAGTATAATCCATTAGTGCATTTCGTAGCTGGTGCATTGGCTGGAGCAGTGGCTTCTACTGTGACAATGCCTCTCGATGTCTGTAAGACTCTACTTAACACTCAAGAGCCCTCTGTTTTAAAGCGTATTCATTCCTCGAAAATTATCGGACTACGAAATGCTGCTTCTCTCGTGTATGGCATAAAGGGATTTGCAGGATTTTTCCAAGGTCTCCAAGCTCGTGTTGTTTATCAAATGCCTGCAACTGCAATATCATGGTCTGTGTACGAATTCTTTAAGCAATATTTTAAATCATCCGATAGCAGCACAGCTGGCTCAGATTCGTTTGAAACTCCCACAGAATACACGGCACGAAATGTGTCCAACGAATTTATCGTAGCTAAATTCCAGTCGAAAACAGATAAGTGGGAGTCTTTGGTGGTACCTAGCCTTATGGCCTCAAGTGATTTGGTTCTGGGAGAAAACAAATACAAGCCCAAATGAAATAATATTATTCTACTAATATTATATGAAAGCTTTGAAACTTATTTTATCGAATTGTGTAATGATGCTATGACTTTTTTTTTCTTTAAAATATTTCGACTTCAGTGTTTAGTCAGATGCCTCATAGGAGGAAAAAAGTCGTTCATTTCTTGTCATTTCCGTTGAGACAAGTTACGAAATTATGAGGACTGATGATTATACTTTTTACAACCTTCCTTCCTTATAGTTTCCTGAGCTTTGTCAACATCAGTGTTATGTTACGAATCTCTATATATTTTATGGAATGAAATAGATATTTATATGCATATAATAAATATATATGTTAATCATATTTGCCACAATTAGTTATTTATTCAGTACTCCGTCCTCACTACATTTTTTTCTTCTTCTCCTACAGTGGATTAAGGGACTCATCTCTATTGCCAATTTCTTAATAAATTGCACTTCATTTTTATTGAATTTCGTCATGCCACTTCAGTAGAAAGATTATGTGACGCGATCGGTAATAAGTATAAATTTGTAACGCCCAAGGAACAGCAGGCATGTCATGTTCAGTTGCTTATAAGTTTTTATATAGTGCGATATTGCATTCAATAGGTGATAATCATATGGCAGGTTGAGTGTATAGGACCCGATCAAAATGAGGGAAAGTTCGTATGATGACGTAACTTCACTTATTCATACTTTTGCCAATTAGTAATAACTTTTAGTGAGGCGTATTACTAAGACTTATCAAAATAATCTTGTTAGAAGCATGCATGTACATCTCCCCTCCCCCATCCCTATTGATACGCAATTGGGACATATATGTATATATATAATAATAATAATAAATATCAATTATATAAGCATAATAAAGCAGTGCCTTGACATACATACATACATACATGTTAAATCTGCTCCGTGATTGAGCTCCTATACCAAATTAATTTTACCTGTCGGCGCATTCACATTTTATTAAGGCAAAAACAAAAACTTCAATATTAAAACTCGTATATCGAGGTTTTACTCAATATGATGTGTTTTTTCTTAAACAAAAATGTTTTTAGGAGGTAAATGTGCAACACAAACGTATCTACATTTCACTTATTTATTTTAAAGAGGAAAGAGAAACCGTCAAAATCACATCTCGTACATTAAGAAATTCGTATTTGGGTTGGAATTTCACTGTATATAATGTTTTTTTTTTCCTAAGTGTTGTAAAATGACACTGAGTCTTCATAAATATATAAATATATTTTGGGAGTAAACCAATAACAGAAACATCATTTTTTATTCCTCTTTATCTTAAATAGTTATTACAGTTATTATGGATATTATTAATTATAATAACTTACATAGAATATATGGATATATTGTGTATCCAATCGGATATGAGCCACAAATCGTGCGAACAATATTTTTAATTTAATTTAATTTAAAATAATAACAAATTAGATTAGTATGGCCATATGGATTAAATCTCTATTCGTCCTCAATCGTTTCTACAATATAAGTCTCTTCCTCATCCTCCTCTTCACCACCCATGTCCTCATCTCCGGCACTATTTCTAACGATTTGACAATAAATTAAATTAAAGAATTCCTCAAAGTGGTTCCTCACTCCTATATTGAATATGTGAAGAGCCACTTTCTCAGCAATGTGACGAAAGGAATGCCCTTTTGCACATTTTTGCTCGGATAGTCCATAGTTGACATTATCAAAGCAGCTTCGAACAAAGGTCTGCGAAAAAACCGTTTCACTGTTGGGTGAATATTTGAGTTCTTTGATAATATCCTCATCCGATGATATGGTCTGATAAAGACAGTTAGCAGTGATAACAGTATAGTAAAACAAGTCAGTCGGGTAATTCATCAAATTGTTACTAATCTGAGCAATGAAGGCTTCCTTATTCTCCATTTCGCAATCATCCTTTACTATTTCTACGGGAAGAAAGCTGGAGAAAATAATAAGCTCCAAGCAGGAGCTACACTTTAATGTTCTAGAAATCATACGGGCAATACAGCCTGCAATATAGAAATTTAGACAGGAATCACCAGATACACTCTGAGACACATATTGATCCGATCGACCCACTATCTTTGATATGACACATTCATCCATTCCTGATAAATTATCATTAGGCTCTTCAGTCTCAGGGGGCTCAATATTTACATGCGAAAACTTAATGAGAGAGGTCAATCGAACCTTAGTTTCCATTCCAAGTAGCTGTCCGACAGAGGCATTGAAGTTACGACCAGAAAATTGACTAAAATGAGTTACACCATCCTCAATAGAATCTCTTAGTATTGTTTCAAAAAGTATTCCCTCCGTGGTGAAGAGCTCGAGTAGATATTGGGCAAGTTTTGGTATGCTTTGGAAATTATGTATCACAGACTCAAAAATATCTGGGTTAAGTGTAGAATTTATTGACGGATTATTTTTCCAGGCTTTTAGCCAAGCAGTAAATTTATCCATGTAATCAAACCATTCCTTCTCAGCCTCAGTATTTTTCGCTACGAGGAATGAGTAAATGGTTTTCAGATTACATATGTCCCACCACTTAAAAATGATACTCGCAAAAGATACTGTCTCAGAGAAATCATGTTCTAGTGTGGTGTGGCACTCTAAACTCTTAATAGTAGACTCATGAAATATGGCACAGCCTAGTCTAAAATTTGGTTTTTCCACCGGAGATGGGGAAAGGCATTTGTCCTCTAGATAATGCGATATTTTGACGTTTTTATTATCTTCTAATTGATATAAAATTTTCAAGTCATCAAAATTAGGACTAAGAAATCTATTAAAATCGTCAAATCCTGGACAATACAGAATTTTCTTAGACAAAAAGCTATGATAAAAATTCTTTAGTATTGTCGGTTGTTCAAAAATGATGTGGATTTTGATCGAGGGATCAAAAGGATTTTCGACAAAGGGTAAGAGACTTCCGTTAAATATTTTGTCCTTAAAAAAGTGAATATGCGAAGAATTCCCGTCAGACATGACTGCTACGACCCTAAATCCAATGTCTGTTAAAGCTTTTAATGCAGCCATGTATACGTCATATATGGTTTGCGCCTTTATACTTGATTTTGAGGAAGTGTAGACAATGTCTCTGTATGAACCTGCAATGCTCTTTATTATAAGGGAAAATGAACTTTTAGGAATATTTTCATTATTTTTTCCTTGCAATCTTCCTCTCGAGAACTCAAACTTCCTTACCACATAAAACTCATCAAACACTATGGCAATCACTTTTTCAACATCGGTTAAATGCTCAAATCTCGATCTTAGATAAGAGACTGTAGTAGAAGGAAGACCGCTCTCAGCATTAAAAGCTGTAAAACGACGCAAATGGCTAGCTGAAGGTAGTGTCATAACCCCGTCCTTGCGTATCTGTTCATAGAGGGTGGGTGCCTGTTGATGCCACATTAGAGCTACGGAGAGTAGTGAATCTGAATATTTGTGGCTTTTACTCAGTAATAAGTCACACTGTTCTTTTAGAAATAAGAGTTTGGATATGAGAGAAGAGTCCGCTTCATCTGAAATTTCAATGCATTTCTCAAGATTCTTTTTAGCCTGGCAAATCAAAAAAGAGGAATTTGGCATGCCCTCCGATTTTGACTTTAAATAATCCAGTAGCATTATGAGTTCGGAAATTTTTGTGATTTTTGCGTTGAATGAAAGTTTAATATCATCACGAAGAATCTTAATTCCATTCACAAAAGCATTATACTTAAAGTTATCAAAGAGCTCCAAAGAGAACCCAATTTTTGCGTTTCCATCTTCTTGAAAGAGGGGAAGATAGAAATAATACTTTGAGTCCTTTCTAAATATCTTAACTCCCGAGGGAAGTTGAGCTTTTTCGATTTTATACTCAAAATCATACATTGACACAATCTCATCACCCTCTTCCCATTTCTCTTTCTTTATATTGTGGAATGCGTAGCAGTGATCCTCATCCATATTCACAGTCAATGCAGTGTAGCAATGATCACCTTCAATATTCGTTTTATGGTTGACTTCCAAAGAGGATGAAACAATAGGTGGTTTAGGAAGGATTTTACGAGGAGGTCGATGAGTTGATGTGGGAAATATTAATTTTGTTTTTTGGGAGGATCCCTTTCCAGTGGACATTGGCTGATGTTGGAAAGGGAAATGAATCAATGCCTTTGATTTGGAGTCCTCCATCGCTCCAGAGTTGACGTCCACAAAATTCATGAATATGGGGGACACGGACTGTTTTATTATGGATTCATCCCAAATAGAAGGGATTGCTCCCACTTTTAATTTCTTGTTTTTTAATGGACCACGCTGCTTTCTTCGAGATTCCTTCGAATCCTTTCTCATAGTTTCAAAGTCATCATCGGTAAAGTGTTTTTCACATAGGACTGAAATGAAAACAAAGGGAGGGTTAGACAGAGGGTGAGGGTCTGAGAGGGAAGATGGAGTTACCAGAGTTCTTCGATGGAATATAGTTATTTTTTGGAAATGCGTCAGCCCAGGCGCGTCTCCTTCCTGGATTTAGCGGAAAGAGGAAAAAGGAGGGCTTGGGTTTCTCTAGCGTTCTACCACTTCGACATCCAGGAGCAGAACATGAGCGAACCATCTTTCACAACATGACATTCCGCATCTGCAACATGGAAAACAAATCTACAATTACTTGTTCCGAATTATCATTTATGATTCAATCTCAATCCCACATCTCCTTTTCACATTCATGCTCCTTCCACGAATAGGGCACACTTCCAAAGAAGGAGCTCCATCCCACAGGACTCACACACAGAATTTAGACAGGCAAGGCATTACACTAACGTGCTCAGTTATAATGCTGATGGTGAACCTCAAATGGAGTCCTTGATGAAGACGAGAGTCTCTCAGGACTGTGAGGACCAAAGGAGCCCTCAATTTCAAAATTAAAATTTGAGAAAAAAACAAAAAAAAGTGACCTCAAGTCAGAAGTGGTGGAGAGCCCGTGTCGAGAGAGAGAATCCGTGAAAAACAACAAATTCAAAACGAAGGGAAGCTAGCTAGACCAAGTTCCTTGATTGGGGTGGGTTCTTGACGTCAATACAGCTGATGTCAAGCCTCAATATTTCCTCCTGCTTGAGTCCTCTACTAATTGCACGCATAAACCTAATCTCTCTCTCTCTCTCTCTCTCTCTATGCTTCTCTATAGGCATAGCATAGCCTTTCCAACAACGCAAAAAGAAAAAACTCAGCCATAAACATATGGCAGCCTTGAACTAACCCTTTCATTCTATTTATAATTAATGGACATTCCTTCAATCATATCATATATACATATATTGCGCTCTGTTATATGTAGATGAATTGAAATAATATTAAGTATATCCTAAAAATAGAATTGTCTACTAGAATGAGTAGTACTATATTTGATTGATCTTTTTGTATCAATTAATGTGAAAGCAAACTAATAACAAAAATAAAATGATACATTTGGATAAAAACGGTTTTGCCTTCAATTTGAATTATTATTCTAAGGTGTTTAGAATAGTGTTCGAATGTTTTCTTAGTTGAGTAATAAATTACTTAAATGCTTATGACGTAATACTCTATGGATAAGCAATATTTATTACTTATTACTTAGTTGCAAAAATAATAAAAACATTACTTCATTTCCATCTTCTTGGATTTAGGATATTTAAATAATTTCAAGCCGTAAAACGAGAAAAACAAAATGTTTAGTCTGTTTTTTCAACTAACTTGTGCCTGCTTCATATTCTCTACTATTTGAAGCATTATCCTTTACAACCTAAAAACTTTTACACATATTTATTAATTATAAAGTAGCGTGTTACTATTTAACACTGGTTAATAGTTGTGATCTACTAGCTACTTCCAAAATTCAACGACTGAATTGAAATCTAAGAATGTTTTGGTTTTGGTGATTTATTCAACACAATAAAATATATTTATTAAATGAATTATAATAAATATTTCAGTAATTATAATTACCTATATGGAATATAGCATTCACAAGTCCTTATTTGTAATTCAACGTTAAAAATTGCATCAAAATTAAGAAGGCAAAAATCTCATATCATAGCTTGGTGGGGGCAATCAACGACCTTTTATTATATAATATTATATCTTTTATTAATTGTATCTTAAATTTTTCCAAGGGGGAGAAGTGTCGGCTCCCCTGTCCCTGTTCTCTAGGATTTATTCTGATGATCAATTTTTAAGCAACAATAAATGAAGCACACGTTTAAGTCAAAATAATTCATTCAATATTGAAAACAAACTATGTGGTGTATATTTATTCAGTAAAATTCATTACTCAATGGTCATTAGTTTGATGTATGGCATCAAAATTAATTATATTACTATCCTATTTTTGCGTCCAAATAAATTATTCGGATTAATCCTTTGGAGACACTGCTACTGGCTCGTAAATGTCGCAAAAAAAATCCCAATCCTAACTAAAACTAATGAATATGATAGATTCTAAATAAAGTCTCATAAATCAAATAAAACCTCTATACCTCTTCAAATATGGGAATAAGCAAGTTCAATATGGGAATTTTGAATAAAAAAGAGTTTTCAATTCACAAAATTTTAAAATTTGGGCCTTCCAGTCCTATGCTCATTCCAAATGAGCATGTTTGGTCAATATGGAAAGCCTTTGTAAATATTGAGAATATTTTAAATCCTGAAAGAAATGATTGCAGCACTTCGGAGCAAAGATCAAGAGCTCTGTATTATAGAGTAATTAATTAAAGAAGGACTAAATGAAATTACCTCAATGATTTGTAGTAATTATATTACTAGCATCCAAAAATGTTTTGTATTTAGATGTGATTAATTTTTTATTTTTTATTTTCATTAATTATAAAATGTTGTTTTTAATTATTTATTCCCATAATGAATTTGCTTATTCCCATATTGAACTTGAAAAGGTATAGAGTACTAAAGCTACTATCATTCCTCGGTATCTTAACCCATCTAAAAAATTTGAATAACATATATTTCATTACTGAACAAAATATTAAGTCGTCTTTGGAATATTGGGCGTTTATGAGCAAATTAATGAAGCTAAAAAATACGTAAAATAATGTGAATGATTCATTTTGTTCAAGATTGTTTTTGTGTTGACAGACTATGTATGTATATAAATTCCCGCCATTGATTTTAAATAGAATGTTTATTAATTTCATCAGCTGCTATTAATATGTTGTTGCTTGTGTGTGCGCGCCTTGGCTAACTGCAGCTGTTGAGAGATTTGAATTTCGATGGCTGAAAAAAGTAGTTGCTCTGTTGATTACTTTCTATATAGAACAGTAGAATATAGGTAATTTCAAATTTGCAGTTGTGTAATAATAATTATAATAATTAAAATATCAACTCCGTGTTGATGTGCTCAAAGCTAATTACGAGGAATCTAAGAGAGGAATTGACATGATGGAGAGGCTCTTCTACGATGAGTATGCGCCGTACTCCTTATTCACCCACCCCTACGATGCGTCCCCCATCGTCTTTAGTATGAATGAGGGTCCTGAATATTTCCGTATGCGAAAAATGATCGAAGAAGGGGGAGGCGTCCTTGAAAAGGCTCGTAAATTTGATGTGACGCATAAAAGGATCCGGATCCATGATAAGAAAATGATTGCCCTTGAGAAGGAAGTGGATATTTTTGACATGGGCTACATCGTGGACTGCGTCAAGGGTAACTTGGAACCTTGATCTTTTTATTCTTCCACCTCATTGAATCACTTTATCTTTTATTCCAGAGAATAATCTACGCAATGATCTCTCCCATTATCGACTAGGAATCTCCCTTTTCAAAGAGTATGACCCTTACGACATTCTCATTGGCGAAAAGACTTGGACTGATTTAAAGAAACAAAACGGTAGCGGAGAGGAGTGCAGCCAACTAGATAACTTTGACAAAGCTGTTCTCACTCCCTCTGCTACCTCCAAAAATCGCAAAATCAATAGGCCATATACCCATGATGAACAAGTCGATATATTAAGCTTCATAATAAGACATGGAAAATATAGTGAACTTAAAGATATCAACACTTGGAGAGAAATGGAAGCGAGTGGAGTATGTTCAGGATTGAGAACAGCCACTTCTTTAAAAGATCATTTTAAGAAGCAAGTTCTTCCAAGGATTCATGTGAAAACCTATCCTCAATTTAGTGAAGAGAATTTAAATCGAATCATTCGAGGATGGGAATGCTCAAAGGCTTTTGTTCCGCCTTCTTTCAATGTTAAAGTTGTAGAAAGAAGCTCTACTCCTAAAAAGAAAGATCCATTTTCTAATAATATTGCAAAACATCAACAATTACTAAATGTGAAGAATGAGAACCCTGTTAGAGCTCTTCGAAAAAGTCCTCGAAAGTTAATTGCAAGTGATAGAACTCACATAGATGAATCCTTTGACACAACGAACAAAGATGTAGAGGATGATGAAGCTCCCCCCTCTAATAAGCGGATAAAACTATCTAACTTAAATAAGCCTGAAGCGTCATCTACACCTTTACATAAATATTTTGTCAAAGAATCTCAAGTTTTCGTTACTGAGACTCAGGAAAAAACAAATTCTAATAATCTAAGATCTCAACGCATAAATTCCGGCAACTTTCCTGAAGACATTGTTGAATTTTTAGAAAAAGGATCCCAATCTAATATGCTGTATGGAAGAGAACAACTTTTAAATAGTCAAATAAATATAAATAGTAAGACTTCAAATACAGGGAGAAAGTCAATGTCCCTTATAAATAATTATGAATTAAAGGAAAATCGCATTTCTCCAAAAAGAAATGATGATGAAAACTCAATTCCTGTTATCATTGATGGTGCAAAAGGACACTCAGGTGCACTTAGTGGTGTCGATGATATACATGTCACCATTTCTAGATTTAATAGTTCTAAAACTCAAGAACTGTCACAAACCGATCCCTTGAAATCGAGGGAGCAAGAAACCCTCCGCAAAAATCGTTTGTGGCAGAGTCTTGATCTATCCTCTCAAGCAAAGTTTTTAGCTACGTGGAACCCTGGGGAAAAAGATAGTCAAGGGGATGGAGATCCAAAAGACAAAGAGCACTCAGACCGCGATTCTTCATTCGAAGATAGTTCCAGTGATAAAGAAAATTTGTTGAATGATTCAAGTAACAAAAAAGTCAACTCTAGGACGGAACTTCCCAACTCTTGCCCAAGAAATAAAAGCCAATTATTTAAGAACTTTCCAAATAGTCCGAATTTAGTGATAAGTAACGTCAAATACTCAACTGAAGTAAATTTTTCGGAGGGCAATAGGACAATGAATAGAGTCCAAAATGAGATAGGGTCTCAAATTTCGATAACTGAACACAAAGTTGTACTTACTGGAGAGAAAATAAATGAAAATACAGTTCATGAGGAAGATTATGATAAAAACCTGTTGAATTGTATTAACAAAAAAGTTGTTAAAGTTTCACTTCGTCGATTGTCGTCCATACAACTTTCAAAGTTTGGCATTTCAAGGGAACCCTTAGAAAGTAGTTATATTGAGGAATCTGATACCAACAGGAGTGATTCCAGTGATGACGAAGTGATTCTTCCATCAAACAATAATCCAAATGTCCAAATATCTCAGAGCCAGCCATTAAGTAATGCACCATCGGTTTTGAACCATCATTTAAGTCTTACACAGGAGCCATCCCGACAACCTAGAAGGGGACGTTCATTCAACAAGAAAACGAAACCTACATCAAAAAAGAAAACATTGCTTTCTAAAAGTACAAAATCTCGATCTAATTCAAAGAAACGACTACTGTACACTAGTAAAGAAGAGTCTATACCCAGAGTTTTTACTCCTGTCGAAAATGCTACTCAGTCAAGAATAATACCACAAAACCAAGTCCTTCCCTACAAAAAATCTACTCAAAAGATTACCATTGAAGAAAACCTTAAAGATCTATCATCTGGAGAAGGTAGTGACGATTACCATCCCCCCTCTGACAACATGGAAATCTCAAACAACTCTGTTAGCAGTATGAAATTAAGAAATGCTCTTAGGCCTCGTATAAACTCTCATCAGAAAGAACAAGAGAAGAAAAAGGCTCATAAAATAAAGAAGAAGGCAGAAAATAAGGCATTGGATTTTGACTCCGTTTTTCCTATACAAAAAAAAGAAAATCTTGAGGATTCATACACCAAGAAAGAAGATAAAATTCTATTGGAGCTGTTGGGAAAAGGACATGTAAGTGGATCCGATATGAAGGAGCTGTATAAATCAAAATCTTTACCGGGACGGAGTATCAGTTCCATCAAAAAGCGACTATGTGTGTTGAAACGCAACAAAAAAGAGAAGAAACATATTCATAGACAATCCTTTTCCAAATCAGATGACGTTAAAATTGTTAATTGGATCATAGAAAGACATTGTTATGGAGCATTAAGTGGTGATTTGATATGGAAGAGGATTGAATCCGACAAAATACTCCGTCATAAGTCGGCTGATTCTATCCACAAAAGATTTACGTCCCATATTTTACCCAATATTTCATCGTTTGACTTGAGTAAAGATATTGAATCCAAATTTATTCTAGCCACTAGCTAAATTAAAGAGTGTTGAGTGTTTCTCCAAATCTTTGTCAGTGAAATATATATAGATCATTATTTATTATTAATGTGAATACTGTTTATCCAAATTGAAAATGCTTTAATTCTTGATGGAAGTTAACCTGAAACATGATATTATTGTTTCTTGACCCTTTTCAAGAGTAATCAATATTTGATGTGATTTATATGTATATAAAAATAAATAAGTAATCAAAGAATAATGTACTGATTACTACCTATTTTTGGTCTGCATGCAATGAGTTATATAATTTCGTATGAACCTACTATTAATATATGTTGGTAATAATGAGTTTTGGCCGTATATTTCCGCCCCTTTGATTTGGTGTGAGCGCTTACCCCTAAAAATGAAAAGAATCCAGCAAAAAAAAAGAGAGGTAGAGAGAGAGAGAGACAGAGAGGATGGAAGGAGAGAGAGAGAGTGAGAGAGAAAGAGGAGGAAGGAAAAGAAAAGAAAAGAAAAGAAGAAGGAAAGAAGGAAGAAACGACTTGAGTCTGACTTGATAGATCAACCCTAGTGCTTTCGATCCCAGACCATTGAGAGTGACTCTAAACGATAAAGAAAGAAATAGAATGTCGGTCGAAGAGAAAAAGAAATGGGACGAGGAGTGTAGTGGGAAGGAAATGAGTTTGGGCGTATCTCAAGTGGTGGAAGAAGAGGATGCAATGATGCAGGATAAGCTTTTAGAAGAACTCTTGCGGCTCCGGCTTGCCGATAATTCTTCTTCCAACTCCTCCTCCTCCTCCTCCATGCTCCCACCCAAACAGCGCATCAAACTGTTCCAACCCCGTTCCAAATTTGAGCAATTCAAAGACATCCTCCAAGAATCCCAATTAAGACACTGCTGTGATGTCCAAAGCCATAAAGAAGAAGTGGGTCTCAGGGCCACATGGTCAGAGCTCAAGGATGGCATTGCCTCCATCTATTCCAATATCCTCTCAGGAACAAATTCACATGACAAACCTGATTTGACACCTCTCCAAGATAAAGTGGCTCAGCTCACATGGAAGGATCCACATCAGCTCTTTGTACGCCTCGAATCCGGCATTCGGGAATTTGTGATTGATCTTAAACTACAACTCATTGAATTGCTTCAAAAACAAGCCAAAAACCCGTCATTGGCTCAAGACTTCATTCAGAGTAATCCCTTAGCCCACACATCTCTCATTCACTCAACATTCAACCATTCATGCATTCTTCCCCTTCAGAAAATATATCGTGTGCTCAGAGACCAAAGGTTTTCAGTCTTTTTTTTTTTTTTTTTTGAGAAAAGTGGCTCGTACTCAATGTACTATGTACATTATTATTTTCCCTGGTATCTAAAGAATGTATTTCTTGGGTGATACATTCGGCATAAATATCATCTCTTTCAACTACAAGCTCCCCAGTGGATTGATATTTTGGGTCAAAAAATGAGTCTCATTTTGACCGAAAGTACACTTGGGGGTGGGGTGGGGTGGGGGGAAACCTCCAGGCTCTGACACAACGATATTTTTTATCAGATCTCACATTGCAAAGTACATGTTTTAAATGGCTGAATTAGGAGTGTTTTTTTTTTTTTTTGTTCCTCTTCTATTTGAATCTTTTCTACATTTTAAATGTCTTTGAATGCCTCAACCCCCGAGTACTATCTAACTTATATCACTCCCAAAATTATAGGTCTACTTGAAGGTTATGAGAAAATATGTAACGCAGCTGCCTACATAAGTCCTGCTTTACAGGAACTTGAAATGGGACATTTACGAATATTTGGTCTTACTTGGGAAGTAATGAACAAACATCTCTATCAGTCCATCATTTATACAGATCCACTCATACAAAATAATTTGCCAATTTTCATATCTCAGGTATATTATTTATGTCCATATTCCCTTTGGACATAAGATGGAATGATATATTATAATCCATGATTTGATTTTTTAATTTATAGCTCCGATCCCTTTATCCAGATAAAGAGCACGAAGCGCGATATACCGAGTTAGTACGAAGTTATTTGGACTTTGATGTAGAAATGGAAAAAATCGGAGCGTTTTGGAAAATATCTGAGCCTCTAATTGCTAATTATAATAAGGAACAAGTTTTGTTAATGGAAAAACAAAGGATGCTCAAGGAAGATTGGGAAAAGTTTAAAATGCAAAGGAAAGCCATTGACAAGCAATTAAAAGAGGAGGGTGCTGAACAAGAAAATGGTCAAAATTCAGATGCATCTCAATCTGATGAGAAAAGGTATATTGAATCAGTATTGATATTTTGTTATAGGTACTACTATCCACCAATTTCTGGGAGGAAAGAGTAGGAAATTTAGCATCAATGTTTTTTGTTTTTTTTTGGTAATGTGAATTAATTACTCAATGTTAAGTAGAAATAATTAAAAAACCCTACAGATTGGTTGGTTGGTTTTTTTTTTTTTTTTTTTTTAATTGATAGTAATTTAAAAAAAAAAAATTAAGTGCCTGTTGAGAAAATGATAAGTCTTTGAAAAATTGCATTTCTTAGTGAGGAATCCATTTCTATTATGAGTGAGTCCTTTAATCACCTTCTTAATGGTATTGAGGATCTTGGTGTGGATGGAATTCCGCCTGAAATTGAAAAAGATATGCGTCGAATGTTGCGCTTAGACTCTCCAACACTATTTTCTTTGCCATTTCAACGTAACAATACTACTGAAGAAGAAGGAAGAGTGAGTGAGTCTGAAATGATGTCTCCTTTTGGTTTGTCAACAGAAGACTGCAATAGTATGGCCCAACTTATTCAGTATGGTCTTTTATTTCACGAGGATACATCTGATGACGAAGACGTCATTGAGTTTGAGAAAGATCCCTCTCCAAATGGCGAAAGCTCCCCACCTAAATTTCCCACCCCGTGAGTGTTGAATAGAATTCCATCAGATGTGGTGCCACTTCCCTTCTTATCGAATATCTAACATGTTTTAAAGAGTGTTTTTGTATTCCCCCCTCATTAATACTATTAACTTTTTATAATTTGGTATTAGTTACTCACAAACATTATTCATTAGAAAGAAGTGAAAAGGACTCATTGATGAATACTAATTGATTGTCCCTCTTTTGTTATAGTGATGAAAATACTGAGGGGTCGAAGGAAAATGAAGATTGTGAATGCCATGCCTGTGCCTCACTGGCTTCTATATCCGTAAGAGATAGATCTCTCATTTCACTATTATCATACTCCTCATTAAATGACAACTTTCTTTCCTTTTTCAGCAAACTCTATCAAAATGTGCCATTACGGATACACCATCAAATTGCCCTTCTACAGTTCCAGCAAACCCGGCTTCAAACCTAGATTTGTACCCACATATTCATGGGAGTTCTGATTTATCCAGTACTACATTAACTATAACAACCACAACAACCTCATCTACAAGTTCTTATTCTTCAAGCCAAACCTGCGTTTCCTCAGATAATGCTGAGACTTCAACGCCCCTTACTCATAGTAGTGGTAGTAATATTCAGGTCATTAATGGAGATAATAAGCTGCTGTTATCTTCAGAGGATTCAGCTGTTTCTTTGCCGTTGACGCCGAGTTCTTTGAGTATCGCCTCAACATCGACAAATACCGTCATTAACACCTGCTCCTCTCTGTCCTCTTCTCAGTCCACTAGTGTTTGTGTATCAGGATCTAAGACGCTAACCACTTCTTCAACAAGTAACTCGACAGCACTTGCCTCTAAAAGGAAAGTATGTTCAGCCAATCATGGAAATTCTCGAGAAATAAATAAACTTTTGCAACAACACTACTGCGGACACAAAAAAATGCCTCCTACACCTTCTGCTAGTGCTGTTCGTAAAGGTAAAGTCCCACCGCCCGTGGAAGATGAAGAGGATTTAACGGAGGATGAGGATACATGTTCCTCTTCTTCGGCCTCTGCAGATTCAAAACATTGTTCATGTTGCTACTGTGAAGTATTCGGACATGGTGGGCCCTCAGTTGCTCCTGTTAGTCGTAACTATCCTGAAATGAGGGAGAGACTTCGTCTTTTGTTAAACAAAAAGAAGAAATGTAAACAGCAACAACAGCAACAAGTAAAGGCTAAATCAGTAATTGAAAATAAAGAGCAAACACCACCACCACCACCACTAATACAACAACAACAACAGCATCATCACCACCACCATCATCATCACTCCATCAAGACAAATGATAATCAGCCAGTACCTATACCTATTTCTACATCAGCGTCAACTAGCAAGATTTCTGACAAATCCACGTCAATCCAAGAAACTAAACATAAAACCAGCAATAATAACTTGAATGTCAAACATGTCCAATCTTCTTCACAGCAAAATAAATCTCGAGTGTCTAAGTCAGCATCTCAGCCCAACTTAAATGATTTGAAAACCAAGGAGGTTGAAGAGCTTCTAGAGTATATTGAAGGGAATTTAAAGACTACAAACGAGAAGAAAAGAGCTAAAAAATATCGTCAAAGACAGCAACGCCTTGAGGAACAGAGGCGAAGAGAAGAGGAAGAAAGACTCCAAAAGCAAAAGGAAGAGGAGGAACGGAGACTAAGGGAAGAGGAGCTACGTCGAGATAAGGAACGTGCCCATCAAATCCTCAAAAAACGTACAAAGAAAGAAAAACAAAAAGCCAAAAAGGCGGCGGCGAAGGGACTTCCCGCTCCACCTCCCAATTTGGATTTCCAACAGGATGCTGCTCAAAAATTAGAAGAACTTAAAGCCCAACATTTAAGGGAAGTTGAACAATTAAAGATTATTCAACAACAGCAATTAGAAGAAACCCAAAGATCTCTTTTGCTACAACACCAAAGAACTTCAAAGACCATGTCCCCTTCTCAAAATTCATCTTTTAATCTTAAGCAGGCCTTGACTGCTGCCTCCATAAATACAACTTCCTCGAAAAGCGGGAGTAAACAGGTTCGAATAACTCGTACTCCTAATGGCGGAGTGGAGTTTTCCACAGTCGAAGATCCTTGTACATCTTCTTCATCTGTGATGAATGGAGTTGCATCTTCTCCTCCTGCCCTTTCTACAGCATCTATGGCCTTTGCTAATAATGGAATGATGTTTAAGCCATCTATTCCCTCTTCTAAACCTTCTTCTAATCAGCCTATGGTTACCATTAAAAGAGTTCATACCGGTGATGGGGAGTCGACTGTGACGATATCAACCAAACCCACAGTAAGTGATAAATGTAAAGACATGAATGAAAGTTCAAAACTACTATATACTTTAATCAATGGCCAAGTACATAAATCTCAACATGCGCCTGAAGATTTAATCCCTGGCGCCAAATCACTGAAAACTTCTTCAGGAGATGGCGGAGTAAATCTACAATTGTCAAAAAAACAAAGAAAGAAATTGCGAAAGCAATTTAAGTCCGTTGAGGAACTTCGCTCCACTTCTCCAGTCAATACTGCCACTGAGAATTATGCGCCTCAAAAATCTGTCTCGACTTCAGCATTAAAGGGGCTTCCAACAACACCTGAAGGAAAATTGGATTTAGATAATTTAAATCTTCCCCCTGGCATATCCATTACGAGAATAGAAGGCCCAGTCCCTGAAAGAAAGTATTATCCGAGTAAACAAGATAAACCACTAGAACAAGCAGCTCCTTCACCCTCCTCCATGATGGTACCCCCTCCAATTTTCCCCGGTGGTCTTATGCCAACTCCTAATGGTACACCAGTTGGATATTCTGCTATGGCTGGTATGCCTCCTAGTCTCAATGGCCCTAACGTGATTGTCGTAGATACAAGTACCTTAACTACTAGAGAAGAGGAAGAGGCTGAAAAAAACAGTAAAAAAAATAAAAAAAAGAATAAGAAGTTGGCAAACAACAATCCATCCTTCTCCTCTTCTTCTTCATCAGTAGTCACTCCCATGCAACAGCCTCAGTCTTTAGTAAATAACAATTTTCCTGGATTCCTTCAGCCTGAAATGCCTCCTCCCCCTGCTTCATCCAAACGCGAAGAAAATAGCATCAATATTAATAATAATAATTCTAGCAGTAGTGGCCCTCAAGTTCTCATTAAGAACGTCAATGGTCAAGTTGTCATTACTCCTGTCCCTGGAACAGGTGCAACCCCTGACTCGATTCCTCCAAAATTGAATGGAACGTCTACTAACAACTCCACTGTTCAATCCAACAATAATAAAAAGTCAAAAAATAAAGGAGGAGGCAAGGAAAACCACGCAAAGGTTGTTCTACTAAAGAACAATGCTAATCTCTCGACGACCACCAATGGCCATTTATCTAATAATGAGGAAATATTATCCAATGGCCACAGTAACCAAGTTCCATCTGATGCAGAGGATACGTTAAGCCAAAAGAAAAAGAGCAAAAAGTCGAAGAAGAAAAATAGTATAGGAGAGAATATTGACGAAATCAGTGAGTTTCAAATTTCTATCCTTCCTTATTATTTGTAATAAGTATGCTGTCATTCTTTTATTAATTATTTCTTTCTACTATTGTATTTATAGATAGTATCTTTGCACCAAAGGACATTGATTTAGAAAACGGTGAGATTGATGACGATGAAAGAGAAATAGAGGCGTTCAAGAGATTTTGCTTCAATTCCGTTCCCCTTCAACAAAAGACCAAAGTTAACTTTGACGTTAAAAATATCGCTTTTAAAAAGAAATGAAGCAAATGTCTATCTCTATTCTTCAAGACATACTAAGAAAGAAAAATATGTATGTATACGTTGGTTGTGAAAAACAAATATATAAACACTAAGAAATCATTTAGTGAATGCAAATTCTTATTATTCGTCATTTGCCCGATATGATTCATTAATTATCAATTCATTCCTGGGACGACATATGTACATCATAAAAACAAATACAATTCTATTTTATTGATAAACTGTTAAAAATGGGGGTTGTCATTATTGTCGTTGGGTTAATAGCATGCCTTCTCTTAATTGAGCCCTCTTGCAGAGGGCCCTGATGTTAAATTGAGATCTCCGTCAGACCATACTGCCTCGGCCTCACTTTCTTCTAACTCATGATCGTCTGCATTTATTTCTTCCATCTCTAAATCATAGGTGGTATCTAAAGGTGTGTCGGTGGATTGCTCAATTTTCTGTAGTCCTTCTTGAGCAGGCAAATTCTTGGGGTCCAAATTGAGTGCTACATGTATGTACATAAATGTAATGAGGGAGTCATTAGACGATAGTTGACAAATACTACTTACCAATCCCATAGTGCTCCATAGCCTTCTCTTCCTCATTTGTTTTAGCCAGGAGATCGGCTAACATTTGATGCAGTTTGCATGTCGTTTGGAGAGTAAGCTGTTTGCGGAGCAAGGCAATAGCTTCGTCAAAGTTCATTTCTTGTTCTAGAAGCTCAGCAAGGAGATAAACCGCCGGAAGGTAACAAGGATCGGACTCTAAAGCTCTTTCGAGGAGCTGTTTGGGCTTTGATATTGATATTTGGAGGGGATCATTCATAACGACAGATGCATAGAGTGTAAGACCCCGAGCAGATCTGTTTAGTTGTAAATTAGCAGCAGCCGCAATTGTTACAGCCTCTCGATACCTAGATTGCCCAAGGTAACACTCTACCAGGCCTTTGTGGCACTCAAATCGATAGGGTGCAAGTTGTATTGCTTCTCGAAAATGATTCATGGCATCTTGGACTTTTTTCAGGTCTAATAATAAATTGCCTTTTAGAAGCAGGGCTTCAATACTACGACTCTGGATCATGCATGCTTTATGCGCAAAGTAAACAGCACGATGACTCTTTTTGTTAAGGTAACTATAGTATCCCATGGCTGTCCAAGGCTCAGGTAATTCCTCAGAGACACTTAAAAGTTTTTTGGCAAATACTTCTAGCTCTTTCGTTTTTTTGTCTTTTGCAAGAAGAGAAGCTAGAATATCCATTCCCTGAAGATGAAAAGGTTCAATTTTGTGAGCTCTGGACAAAGTAAGCGTTGCACCCGTGAAATCCCCATTATAAAATTGTGCTTTTCCCATTTCTACAAGTAAACTAACATTGTCCCTAAAAGGATGGTAAGTTTCTTCTATGCTCTTAAACATAGATATAGCGTTGTTATAGTCCCTATTTGCACTCTGAGCTGAGGCCTGAACCCACTGACCATACCAATCCAGTCCATTGTGTGATGAGCCATTTAATTCCAATGTAAGCGAATTAATTTCCTTCGACTTAACACCGAGATGCATAAGGATTTGAGCAGCTTCAATTGCTAATGGACAAGCTTTGAGAACTTCTTTATAGCATGCAATGGCGGGCCGTTCCATTCCCGCAAAGTAATAGAGTTGCCCAAGAGCCATATTGACTCGAGGACTTCTTTGTTTGGCAGGAATGGATTGAAGAGTGCTAAAAGCTGCCGGAGGTTGAGAGGTCTTCAATTGGCACACATAGATTTTGTACTTGATATTCACGTCTGAAAGGAGAAGATCCTCTTCTCCACCACCGCCTTTGAGCTTCAAATAGTGCTTCTTACACTGAAGGGCCTCTTTGTACGTCTGAAATTAAAGGAATTTCTTTTTCGTAAAAAGAACGTCTCTCAAGTCATTTTCAAAAAATTAAGCGGAAAAACTCCGTTTTAAAGGCACAACTAAGGCACAGAAAACAAAAAAATGGCATTGACTTCTATGTAATAAAATAAGGAAAGTGACTTGAAAGATCAAAAGAGAGAGCATCACGTTCCTTTTCGGCTCTTCGATACTCTTTCGTCTCCAGAAAAGCATCTGCAAACATGAGCTGGATCTCGATATCCTGACGCGGAGTGATGAATTCCTCGGAGTGAGTACATGTAGGAAGGAGTAAACTACCCAGAGTCGACAAATTTGTCCACAATTTGGCCTCATGCAAGGCCCGAATTTGATCATACATCTTCCAAATGGACCAAAGCTTCTCTTTCTGTTCAAATTAAATGAAGGCTCAGATGCATAACAACCAAAACAAACAGGGTGGTCGTTAAAATTGGGCGTTAAGCCCTCAAAATTCTTCTTCTTATCTAGCCTGGGATAATATAAATTGAGTCTTCATACATCGTATGTTTTTCCCAGATAACCATTTACAACTAATTTTTGTTTTGCTAGTAATTACTATTAGTACCTATAATCATTGGGGCACAATGGTAATTACAATTAAAAATTTGAAAAGTCCA
The DNA here is from genome assembly GCA_963680855.1 of Lepeophtheirus nordmannii. NCBI lineage: Eukaryota > Metazoa > Arthropoda > Copepoda > Siphonostomatoida > Caligidae > Lepeophtheirus > Lepeophtheirus nordmannii. Next base: position 1,755,390 of record OY804518.1, read on the forward strand.
AAGTAGGTTAAACAATATTTCAAATATCAAAACGCACAAATATATACACCGTATTGTCTTGATTCGATCAGTCCGGGTATTGCCCTTTTTCATTTCATGATGACCCTTTTATTTAAAATCCATCACTCAGATTTGAAAAAATGAATGTTATTTCGTAGCACTGAGAGTTTCAAACAGTCCGGTATATTTCTGCGGAACAAAACGACTCAGACAGTTCGAGGTAGTGAATTACTGTACAAACAAAATAAAATATTTTTTTCCTAATAATATTTAAAGTCAATTCAACCTTATTATAAATAACTTATAATAATTCGGATTTATGAGCATTATTCTGAGACAATCCATTCACCAACAAAGTAAATGAATTATAATCTAACAAACTTACAACGACTCCCTCCACAGTTAAAAAATAGTTTTCTTCAATATTGAAAATAGATATGGTGACATTAAATACTCTTTTAGTGCCTTGACTACTTTTTAAATTCAATTTGAGTTCAAAGAAATCAAATTCCTGATTTCAAATCGAAACCAAGTTCGGATTTGTTTGTATCATCAAATGGCAAAGAACTTGAATAAAATATGATAAAACCATTGTGTAAGATTCCTCAAAATGCATGTCTACATAGCCGCTTATATAATCCGTTGATTAATTGAGTCAATCGTTTAATTTATAAAGCATGGAATGAAGGTCAACACCCAAAACAATACTTATTTAGTATGATTTTAAATAGGATGCTCCTCCAAATTTTCTTTTTCCTTATTTCTCCATAATTGAGGTAGGTTGAGATCGGCTGGATAGTTCCCTTCATTACTATATACTGGAGATGAAAAATTAAATATTCTAGTATTCTTATTAATATTAAGTTTGGTCAGCTTTCTGTGACCCAGTTTTTTTTTCTTTTTTCTTTTTAGGCTGGGGGGGGGGGGGGCTTGATCTATATATATTGCAATCATATGTACATTGGTCAATTAATTATTGTATTATTTTCATCATAAGTAAGTAAGAAATCGAGTTTGAGTACGAAATTAGAATAATATGACTAAAGAATATTTTTTGAGTAATAATAACAGTGGTCAACAAATTTGAACTTTATTTAAGTACAAACGTTTGGGCCAACTCTCGCCCCCTACGCTCCTAGAAGCCCTCTTAGGGAAAAAAGGACTGGAAATTGAATTTGTATAAAAAGCCCTAGCGGATCTTTATTTTTTAATGCTTAAAATGAGTATCATTCTAGGCTTAAATTGAAATTGAAGTTGAAAAATGGCCAAAAAAGCTCAAAAAGTAGAGTGCGATCTCTCAAAAACCTATTTGATTCTCGGGGAAAAAATTAGAGATTTGAAATTAGCGTGCAAAATTGAATAACTTTTATTATACTTATACCCCTTGGGATTTTTGATTGTTGACCAGTGTAATTAATTAAATAGATAAAGGTGTTGAATTAATTATTATTAATTTTAAATTTATTATTACACATTAAGATGTTGTTCTATTTTTTTAATACTGATCAGTATTATTAATTAATGTATTATAGATCGGATAAATTCATTTCACTTGAGTGAGTGCACGCACGCTCACATAAAACCTTTCCAAGGCCCTGTAGACACAAAAAATTCAAAAAAGTAAACAATACGTCAAAAATTGCAACACTTGTTGCAATAAATCTTTTTGTATCGAACGTGATACTTTATCAAATATCTCCTCAATGAGTGATTAAGGAATTTTACACACAAAAAAAAATCAAGTAATAGCAAATAAATGAATAATTCAAATGACATAAGTTTCAAGGAAAATTGACCTCATAGTTACACAAATTTACGATTATGGAGTGTATTTCATGGTCATATTTAATTAAATAATTTGCCATTTTAATCACTATTAGTGAATGTGGGTGGTTTTATTTTCATTTATTATTACTTATTTACGTGTGATAGTCGATAGAATAGTGGGCACCCAAATTAGTCTTATGTACCTTCTAATCCATTTTCAATCATTACATAATATATAAGTACTTAGTTTATCAAAAGTACTGCTGTTTCTTCATTTAAAATGTTTTTGATTGCTACTTGTACACCATAAAATGTATAGCTTATGAGTAGCATTGTTAGATTATAACTTTTAAATAAGAAAATGATCTGAAATTAGTGGGATTGATTTCATCAGACTTCTTGATAACAAAGTCAATATTATGATGTTGTTCTCTCTGGAATTAAATAGTTTGAAGGATTTATTGAATTAGAAATTAAGTATTTATACACATAAATTAGGATGAGTCATAGTGTTGTACATATAAGTACTAAGAGGCAGTTGAAAAGTAGGAATACAGCCCACAATTCACAAATCATTCGGTAAAAATCACCATCAAAGTAGCATTAAATAGCAGATGGGGTATTATCCTAATTATTTGTTTGCGAGGGTAGGGCTGAGGCTATTCCCCATCCATTTGTAGGTCAATACATACACATACTTCTTTCACTTTATGTCACAGACATGAAAGATTGGAGTTTCTCTTTGTACAGTACACGTATGCTAATAAATTACTATAGATCATCAATACTATTATTAATTATTACTGATTAAAAGGCGACACTCATATGATAAAACACGATCACTTGCCATTGAAATTTCGGCCCATTCATTCTTAATACATATCGACCGTATACATTCAGAACAAAAAGAACAAAAATTCCAATTACTAATTCCCGCAACACTGGCGACCTTTTTGTCATTGTGAATTTGCTTGGTATAATAAGAGAGGCCAGCCCACAAGGAAAGTATGTATAAAATGATGATGATGATGGAAAAGAAAACCGGAAAAAGACCTTCTTAAAATGATGTTAACCGGATCCTTTCAATAATTGGATGACGACCTTTGGAGGGAGGTCGTATGACGTCATGAAGGTACAAAGTGAGAGGACGACTGAGAAGTAAGCAAGCTAACATGGAAAAATACGTGTGTGCGTGCGTGATGAATGATGATGTGATGCTATGCTAACACGAAGGGAATAATGAGATGGAGCTTAAGCTGAGCTCTTTGAAGGGAGGATAGCTTGACATGAATTTAGCGTACGTATCCCGTTGGAAATATAGATTGAGAATAGAGGCTGAAGAAGGAAGGGAGAGAGAGTGAGAGAGAGTAGAGTGGCTCCAACGCAGCAGCAGCGGTGCTGAGGGAAGAAAGAGAGTGAGAGAGGGAGTGAGAAAGAGAGAGAGAGAGAAGAGGGAAGGAAAAGGGAGACCCAGCTAGGCCGAAGAGAAGAGGTGGAAAGAGGAATGATTGAAGAGGTTGCGTGTGGCAGTGTGTTGAAGTCAGTAAGTAGTAAAAAAGTGGAAAGTGGAATTATTGAGAGTCAAGTCCTCAAAGTCTTCAAGGATTGAATTGTGATTTTCCCAAGGATGGCGCAGCAAGAGGAATTCCTACTCAAATGGAATGAGCATCACAACAGCTTCTTTGGAATGCTCCAGGAGCTCTGTGTTTCTGAATTTATGACTGATGTCACGTTGGCTTGTGGAGGTCAAGTCTTTGAGACTCATAAGCTCATACTTTGCGTCTGCTCTCCCTTCTTCAAAAACCTCCTCTCCAAGCAGCGACCCGGGAAACATCCCATCATTTTCCTCAAGAGTGTGAATCCCAAACATTTGGGACAATTACTTCAATACATGTACCGAGGAGAAATCAACGTTCTCCAAGAGGATCTTGGACCCTTGGTTGAAACAGCCAAGGAGCTCCAGATCAAGGGTCTCGCAGACGCACCCGATAAAAAAATCCCTCCCCTTTTATCCAACAACAAGTCCAATTCCACCATCAAAGGTTCTCCCTTCCCTCTCTCCCTCTCTCCTTCCGGGCCTAATTCTATCTCTTTTATGTTACAGAGTCCATTTCAGTGCCCCAAGCCCAACAACAGCCTCTCAACTCATTCGGTCAGATCCCTAAAGAGCCGCCGGAAGTTATTAAAAAAGAATGGGCGGATGAAGACGAAGAATACGGTGAAGTTTATCCAGAACCTGAATTTATGACTGAGGATCCACAGCCCGTTCTACAACAAACCAATTCAGATCCACAACAGGCACAACAACCCCAGGTATTTACTCAATATCATTTCAATAAGTTGTCATCGATGGGCGTCAATAATTTTTAAATAATAGTTATGTAGAGGAAGGGCAAAAGAAATTAAAAATTATTTTAACTACACGGTTCTTGAGTTTTACATTTCATTTACCTTCAAAGAATAAGTCTATTCTTTATATATCTATATCTTAATTTTTTTTTCTTTTAATTTTCAATGGACATAAATATTATATGACTTAATAATTTTTTTGGGCTATTTAAAGGATTGTACAGTATTTCAGTGGGCATCTACGTTGTTTAAATATTAACATGTATATTCATATATATTTTATTAACTACTATTATCATTCAGAAGCGGATTGTACTAATAAGAATGTTAACTTGAGTTATGTTGCAATACCATTCGTATTCCTTTGTTTCCTTATGAGGAAGTCAATGGATGCTTAGGGAATGAGTCCCATAGTAACGGTTTTTTTTTAGAGGTTGTTATTTTGATTAATATTCCTTGATGTGATTTTGTTAATAACTTGTGATATTTGAATAGGGCTCCTTTCATTTCTCCTTATATTGTTGGTTTCATACTTATTTGTTGATTCTTGATGATGGGTAAACTATTTATTATATGGGATTGATTTAAGAATCCGGCAAAAAAAATTCTTAGAAAGGGTAATAATAGGCCTAAATAGGTAATATATGTACATATATATAATACAAATATGAAAGGTTTTGGGATTTTTTTGTACTCTTTGCTTTGTTTCATTTTTCTTTTTCTTTTTGTAGTGTATAAGTTTACAGACATATATCTATTAAAAATAGTCTCAAATGATCATTTCATAATAATAGATTTTTATTTATGAATATAAACAAGACACGATAACGTTCTTGGAAGAATATTATTCAATAAAAAAAATATGTTGATTAAGCATTTATATATTCAATTCTCGTTTATATTTCGTCAATGAAACTTCATTACGTGTTGTATTACATTTTGATAATAATTAATTAGAGAAGCTTGTTTTCCAAAATTCAATTGACCCTTGTAATATGTAGTTTGAAAATATACTTGATAGATTTCATGTTTCATGAATGTAAATCCTACGACATTCCATCCCCAGTGTTACAAGTAACTCCGCAAATTAAATAATGCCGTTTTTTTTTTGTTTGTTTCTTTGTAAATGTCTTAATTTATAATCATTCTTATTTACAAGTTTATTTTTGTCCAATGAAAATTTCAGGAAAATAATTTGTTAAGTGGATTGCCCATCATTGACAAAACATATTAATAAATCAGTTGAATCTTGACAAAGCTTATTTTAAATATCTGATCTCATTTTCCCCATCTTTTTTTGTTTTGTTTTGTTTGTTCTCATTTTATTTCTTTACAAATGGTATTAAAAGCAGCATTCATACATATCGGAGGAGGAGGAGGAGGAGAGTACAGAAGGTGGTCATGCTAATTCACGATTCAAGAAAGTTGGTAACAATCAACCACCTTCTTTCTGTAATAAAGATTTAACTTGTGACGTTTGTTTTAAACAATTTCCTGTTCCTTCTAAGCTCAATCAACATGCTATAATTCATAGTGGGATAAAACCATATGTTTGTGAGATTTGCCAAATGGCCTTTAATGTCCTTGGCAATCTGAGACGTCATATTAGAACGAAACATAGACAACCATGAGTAGTTTAATTCGTCCTATATTCCACTCATGAGTCTCAACCAATTTACTTCTTCTTTTTTGTACAATATTTTTTATTCTTTCTTTTTAAATAATTTTATTATTTTAAAATCCTGAAATGAAGTCTACTGATGCCCATACCCTACAACCCACAGGCCCACAATCTTTCAAACATGGATGAGTCCTACCTCACTCGACTACGCTATCGCTGCGAAGAATGCGGCAAAAGATTTGTTACTCCCTCTAAGCTTCAACGACATTCCTATTCCCACACTGGTCTTCGACCTTATCCATGCTCAATATGTGGAAAATGTTTCTCCCAAATGGCCAATCTAAAAACTCATATTCGTAATACGCATGGTGGTGAGAACATGCAAATAGAAGGAACATCTCTTGGTGGAGGCCTGGACAATAGTAATCCTCATCAAATGTGACTGCCCACTTAGAGTTCAAAGTGAGATCCTTTTATTTAAACAAGAAAGACATGTAGTCAACTCCTCCACTGTAGTCAAAGCCGCCGCCACCATCGTTTTCTCTACATCCATTCAATAATAATAATAATAATAATAATTTATCCTAATGTAGTCCATGAATGAGCCGCCGCCTAACATCATCTTTGATTGTTTCTAAGGCACAAATGTGGGATATTTTTTTCATTTCTATTTATAATTGAGAGCCCATCTAGTAAATGAGACTCTCAGCGTAGATTGAGATTATTTGACGGAGACCCATCTCATAGTTCAAAATATATTTCCAACTGAAAAAAATACAATCCATGATGATTATTGAAGAAGTGAAAGGATCAAACCAAAATAATAGCAAGTCCATAATTATTCATAACCTTTGAGAGGATGAACACGTAGTTTTTTTTTTTTTTTTTTTTTTGTTTTTTTTACCATTGAGATATAATCACAAATTAGATTTAAAGGAAGAAAAAAATATAGAAAACTGCAAAAAATTAATCTCAAATAATTTGTACCTGATGACAATTTTATACACTTTGTAATAGGTTGTGGCTTTATATTTATATTTTTTTTCTATTTACTCTCTTTTTCTCTCTCTATCTATCTCTACCTACCTATCTACCTACCTTCAATAAGTTCACATTTTATACATCATAATAAAAAACGACTTTTTCCCCCTTTTCCGGACTGGTTGATTTTGAAATCCATGTACTCTTAATATTGATACAATTAAAACTAATTTTGTATTGAATCAAAGTATATAAAATATCTATATTTTGTCCTTTACAAGCTGCGTTTTTTTTACTATTATTTGTGATATGCATATAAAATGCCTAACTGTATGACGCATCTAATTATTCATTTGTATAAATCTTGTAATTATTATTTATATCTGTCTGTCCGTCTTTCCATTTTTTTTTTATTTTTTTTTGTGAAGAGTACCCATTTACAAATAAAAAATAATAAAGTGAATAAACACGAGGGTAATTAATTATTTTTTTTTAAATACGTATCTTTCTTAAAATTTGACGCCTTTCAATATTAGATAATACAATTATTAGCACTGTGTATGATACTTTATCAATTTTTTGTGAGTTATATTTAACCAACGTCAAATTGTTATTCGTCAGGTCTCCTCCCTGCCCGTTACACCACCCATCCGACCAAAAAATGATAATAATCGTAGACATGAATGTAAGCACTGTGGAAAGCGATTCCCTACACCATCCAAACTTTTTCGACATGAGCTGATTCACACTGGAGAAAAGCCATTTGCATGCTCCATCTGTCTTAAGGGCTTTACTCAACTTATTCATCTAAAAAAGCATCAACAATTATTTCATAACATCGTCAATTGAAGTGAGTGTGCGAAAGGACGTCGTCGTTCAAATTGGTTGTTGCTGTTGACACCATTTCGTTTTTTTTTTTTTTTTAGTGAAGTTACTTGGAATACATTAAATAATAATAATAATAATAATAATAATAATAATTAATGAAAGTATGTTTTATTATTACAAGATCGAGTGGATGATGATGATGATGATGAAATGAAGAGCCAAAATTGTTGAAAATGTTTGTTCTTTGCTTTATGTTTTGTTGTTTTTTCTCCCTCCCCAAGGAAAAATAACGATTATTATATTAAAATCTATTTTCTTATAAATTTACAATATTATGTATTTTCTGGAAGTCGTTTCGAACAAAAAATTTTGTTTGTACATAATGTGATTATAGTAATGTGATAAAATCTCTGTATATAACCGTTCTATTTTTGTAAGTATATATCTCATATATAATTAATCATATATATATATATTTATTTATGTATTGATACATGCTCTTTCAGATACATTTTTTTTTTTTTTTGGTTTTTTGTTTGTTTGCTATCAACAATTAATTCTATTTTAATTTTTGGGCGGAAATTAATAATTAATTATCTTTCTTGCATGTGCATGTTGTCATCTTTTAAGAAAACACACACAAAAAAAAAAAAAAGGAAAGAAAAAAACAAAACAATGTGGACATTGAAAACACTTTTTTGCATCTTCAGAATGACTCAAAAATTGTGTATCCCTCAGAAAGAACTTTTATTTTTTTGGATTCGTAAATAACATAATTTGTATATTGTTTATTTTGCAAAATGGGTGACCATGATCAAGGCTCCTCAGAATCCCTTCTTCTCTGCTTCTTTGCTATAGTACATTAGTTAATTTAATTTTTGACTTCCGATTATTATTATCAAGAGTGGATACAGAGAAGTCACTCTCATCGTCCTCCATACTTTGACTGCTGTTCAATCTTGAGCGTCCTTGCAATGCTCTCCCCTCCTCCTCTTCCTCACCTGAAAGAACTTTAGTTTTCGTTTTGCACTTTGTACTCATTCTTCGAGAAAAGAAGGACGTGGATATGGGGTTAGTCGTGGAGGTTGCTGTTGAATTGGGATTCCCCGCGTTTCTATGAGGGCTTTTTCCCGAGCGAAAGGATCTCTGTTAAAAAAATTGCATTCCTTTGTGTTGGTCTTATCAAAAATGTTTTTTTTTTGTTTATATTTTTACAAGAGGCTAAGCATACTATATGTACCTAGAATCTACTAGATCACACACATGTCAACCTTTTCGGGCACTTTGTGAGTAGTATCTTTTATTATAAAGGGAATGATTCTCGGTGATCTTAAAAGTCAAGCTTATATTATCAGTGCCGAAGTCATAGTCCACCTGCCTTGTGCTGGTTTTAGAATGTGCAGGCCCCCCGTGAAAGAAGGATCTACTATATTATTATTAATAGAGATCAGGGAGGAATGATATGTGAAAAGACACAGCTCATTTCTTATAAAAAAAAACTAAATTTTGAATCTTGTTGTTTATTTAAAATAAATTTTGATCATTATTTTTACTTCTTTTGTTCTATAACACTTGATTGTTGTTATGTTTCCTCCCTGACACTGGAACTGTTCGTACTCCTGGCAGGGTGAGAGAGAAATTATCATATCTTTAGATCTAACAAAAAGTAATAAAAAAAAGAACTGAAATAATTAAATTTTTTCTGTTTTGTGCAATTCAGTGTTAAAAGAGAGGCCTTAAACAACATTAAAAAAAAAAAAAAGGATAGTTTCGGCAATGCAGGCTTTAAAATACGTGGATTTAGTCGAACATAATTGTGTGGATACTTACGAGATAGTTTAGACGGGAACTATAATGGAATTTTTTAAAATAGAAGTTTTGATTATTATTTTTTTCCAGAAAAGAAATTTTTATTTTTAACTTTACTGCTACAATATAAGATCTCTTAATTTGACGATTCAATGCTACCAACCCGAAACACTTAACCTCAGGTCTCCCCTCCTAAAACCAGCACTGGCCTAGGGCAAAGCTTTGAAACAAAGTAGCAAAACGAGGACCACATAATGCATTTTTTGTACAAATTTATTTGTATAAAAGTTGACTTTTTTGTTGTTCTGTAGGTGTCCTGAATATCTTCATAAGTAACTAACTACGTAGGGTAAACTCTGTGGAGAGAAGGAAAATATAAATATATGTGTACTTCAAAGGGGAAATCTCGCTGAAGTCAATATAGTTTTGCTACTTTGTTTTATAGCTTTAGTTCAGAGCTACCAATGTTTAGGGATCCTATTATTTGTAGGTTCACACACCTTGCTAATCCTCCCTTACTCCAACGTCTAGGTTTGGGGGAGTGGAGATCCCCCTACTGGACGCACTGAGTCAAATTGAGAAATAAGAAAGTTATTTTAGAGGGAAAAAACAAAAATACGTCTTAATAATAAGCTTTGCATGTTTTAATATGTGTATGTCCTAAAAGGTAAAAATACAGAGTGAAGACTTATTAAATAAAAATCATGCAATACCCTGATGTCCTGTGATTTATTCTAAGCACAACTAAAAATATGAAAGAATTCTTGCAGAGTAAGGTCAAATATTTGCTTAGAAATTGGCACACTTCTGCGTCTTCATTGCTTTGTACTCCTGAATAAATACTGAAGGACAAAGCAACTTAGGTAATAATAATTATTATTATTTGATATGGATGTTTTTCCCTTCTGATGATGATGATGATGAAGTGAAATGGGTATATTCTAGGTGGTGCGTCAACACAAAAACAAGTAAATTTTAATTTTCTCAAAATTGAGTCTGCATTATCTTTATTTGTACATCGGGAATATAAATTACTATGATCAGTCCTTTGGAGGTACTTCAAATGCCACAAAAAAGTCACCCAGTTACAATAAAAAAAAAAGTCTTCTATTTGAAACAGAAGTGTAGGCAGAAGGGTGGAAATCCCATAATTTTCTCCGAAAACTTAACCCAAAAATGCAATTTTTTTCAACTTTGAGGTGTTGTAAATACGAGCAGCGTTTTCTCTAAATATCCCAAATATCTATGCGTACATATACCTTTGGTGCCACTGCCTCAAAAACAAACAACAAACCAATCCTTAAACCTGGTTGCTACCCTTTTAGTGCTTATTTACATATGTATATTAAGGCCTCGAGAAGTTTAGGGAGTGATGGTATGAAATCCCAAAGTCTCTTAAAAATGTATAGAATCTGGATAGGTGATTATCACCTCCCCCCTCCTGGGTCTGAAAACCTAACTATGCCACTGATCGGAAAGCTCATATCCTGGCCAAATAAAGTCTCAAATCAAATGAAGGCTAAAAGCTGGTAGGTAGTATTATTCTTTTATAATTTATCTCACCCCAAAAATTTGAATGTAAGGCCCATAACTGACCGAAATGAAGGAGTACAGTCGATTTCTATTCTAGCGAGCAATATTAAAAGTGTTTTATTTTTATAAATAGTTTGCATGTGGCAAGAAAGTTGGGAAAGGAGGAAAGATGAGTCGGAGGAAAAAGATTTCTGTGAACAAGAAGCCTCGTCCCTCGACTAAATTTTGTTTACTTTTAACGATACTTTATGAGGCAGAAAGAGAAAGAAATGGATCCATGTATAACACAGCGCGAGTCCCTTTGTTTGTTCGATTTGTTTGACCAAACATCATGGTCAGACAGGAGAACTAAGGGTAACTTGCCTTAGAAAAGCAACAAGGTTGCTAGAGGCTGCTTTCGAGACCAAAATACGATTTGAAGGTTAAAGAGGCCGAATTTGAAATTGACTCTGAAGTCAAAAGTTTAAGGAAATGATTGAATTAGGGGGTGATGGTGCTCTTCGCGGTTCTAACATTAAAACAGCTTGCTGCATGCCGCCATTTTAAGGCTAGTATGTATGTGTAACGGCAGATCCTGGAATTTAAAGGAAAAAACTTTATTAATTGTTCTTTTCCAGCTATTCTTACTTCATAGGAAATAACCATGAAAATTTTGAGGGATGAAAATAAGACCCTTAAGCCTGAAAATTATTTTGTATCCCGGGGATATTGTTAATGTTCATTTATCTTTTTTTAAATTGTGTTCATAAAATGCTGCGCAATTTGATGTTTAAGTCATCATATCATTATATAATCGATAAAAAGTTGAAGTTGTTCACTTCATTTTAACAAGTAAATTTGCAGTGGATCTGTATTCCTTCTTTATTTTTCAGTATGCCATTACTTATTAGTGTTTATATATTTTGAGTTAATGAGTAAGTTGAAGGAAAATAGTTAAATAACTCATTAATAGTGTTCAAAGGTAACCCTAAATAGCGGAGCTCCCAACAAATTTATGGGAAAAATATCACAAATATAACTTAAAGAAAAGTATCTTATGAAAAAAAAGTCAATTTTATAGAATATGTTCTCACAAAAAGTATTCCCAGGATCCTTTTATGCTCCCACTACACACATATATAAATAATAATTTCCCTTGCTGAAATCATGACCGATCAATTCAATGTTCTCTGTATATTTTCATTCGGCGTTCATTTTTTTTTTAGAACAAACTCTCAAAATCACTTGCTAAAAGAACAATGCTAGTCCTCAAGAAATACATTTCCAACAAATGAATCTCATTTGAAAGAAAATCGACTCTTTATAAAGTAAAAACATCAATTGTTTCTTAAGATTTTTGTGTGTTGATGTACCACATACACTTACAATGTGATAAGAAATTGATCTTGATTGAATAATACCTTCCGGTAGGTATATGTATTATTACAAAAAAAACAAAAAAAAAAACAAAAAAAAAACGAAGTACAGATAAAACTACAATAATACTAATACTAATAATAATAATGCAGAAGCGATTATTCTCAACTGTCTCAATTTGTTAAGCCATTGATTGAAAGTGCAACAACAGATTTGAAGTAAAAGTTATAGAAGTAAAAACTAAAAAAGATAGAAAGAAAGAAAGAAAGTAACAAAAGGAACTAAAATGTGTTTTTGTTTTAACTATCTCTAATACGTATATTTAATTGTAAAATACGATGATGATATTAGTTAATATATAATTAATTATTATTAAAAAGTAAAGCGTAGAATTTATGAGTGTAATTGATGAACTAAAGACATAAGACATCAAAAACTGCATTTATGTAGTAAAATAAATGCTTTGATTGAAACTAAGCAATTTATTCGTTTATAATAATAATAATAATAATAATAAAGATTCTTCTTCTTATTATTATTCATAATTAATTAATTATTATTTAGGTTGGGAGAGACGTGAGGCCATAGGTTAGGAGAGGGATTTGTATTCTTGTAGAATACTACCCTCTCCACTCACGAATCCCCTTCGGTAATCCCTCAGATGATGAAAGGACATCTATCCATGTGCCGAATAGTATCTCCAGATAGATTGAATGGATAAATGCCCTTTCTAACATAATGTAGAAAGATTCATATTATGAGAAGTAAGAAAATAATACATAAAAAAATAATTATATATATTTGATCATTATATATTAATGAATTAGAGGGTTGAGTATGGATTTGATTTGTGGAATCCTCATTCATAGTATGTATGTCTGTATGAATGTAGATAATTGAATGGCTTTGTATTTTATAATTAATTGCAATGCAACAGCATTGCAAATGCATACTCAAATAAATACGAAGGAATAAAATCAATCAAGGATATACATACATACATAGTGTTGCTATGACTTATGTATGGTATATGTATGTATTAAGTTGTTTGTCATAAAAAATACTTATTTCTTAAATAGAGAGATGCAATGGAATTAAGATGAAACAAGCTTCAATGTTTTATGAATAACCTTTTTCGAAAGTCCTTCTTTTTTTAAAGAAGAAGAGGATGAAGAGGAGACTGAATTAAGGGATCCTCCAGGCTTGAGCATTTCTACTTTAAATTCTATGTCTTTTGCCTCAGCTTCATCGGCATTAAGCTCCTCGATTGGTCTATCGATTGTATCATGATCGATCCATGTTAGCCCCATTTCAACCTATTTTTTTTTTTTTTAGATTTTAATACATTACTTGAAGAACTAATTAATTAATTAATTATACCTTTTCAGCCAAATCCGCCCATTTTTCTCTATTACTCAAACAGCCATCCAACAATGGTTTGATCCAAGGGAAAGACTCTGAGAGAGAGGAGTAGAGTGGCTTACAAACGCTGTCAATGAATTCTACTTGCATTTGAGGAAGTTCATCCTTTCTTTCCCGATCCATCATTGCCATGGGCTGTACATTAAGTCGAAGTTTTTCCATGTCACCCTGATCGAAAAACTCATCAGCCACTAATTTCGCAATGCGATGCTGTTGTTCCCATGGTTTTGCAATGGCGCTTAGATCACATGCCGTCATTAACATACCACAGAGCACTGCATAATTATATGTAGATCAATAAATTAGTGTAGGAATTGGATAATCATATTGACGAACTTACACTCTTTTTTATCTTCCTCTTTCCACTCAAATTCACCCTTGTCCGCTGTATCTAAGAATAAGTCCTTTTTTCTAAAATATAGTGCCATATCCGTTGACAGTATGGCTCTTTCCACAACCTTCATGACTTGTTTATAATCTTCTGTATTGAGACCCTTTTGAAAGAAGGGAATGGGGGGGGGGGGGAGTGGATTAGAAGAAAATAACTAATATTGATAGCTGTCATTACTTGGAAAATGTTATTCCCTTCAGAACTCAAAATCATGATGCACTGATCAAAGTGGTGATGCTCCATTGTGGAAGTGGAATATAGATTGGCTAATGGGGAGTCCACTTTGGATTGAAAAGCATTGTTTGTTCCACGATGGTCCAAGTCATGACATAAGCATGCAACTAAAAGGCCTAAAGACTGTTAAATTGAGGGAAGAAAAATATATTATACAAAAATAATGGAGGGGGGGGGGCAGTGTGGTTAAATACTTCTAAGTCATCCATGAATCGATCCATTTTACCAGTTTTTAGAACTGTGAACATGGTTTGACAGACATTGAGAGCATGTCTCCAATTGTGATATTTAACGGGTCTATAATTTTTTTTAACACTCAAAATCCATCGACACAAAACCTTGTATGGAACGTGAAACTGTTGAATAAATCCAAATTCCATAAACATTCGAATGGGGATTTTAAGAGTTTCATCCTCCGAGAGAAGAGCGTCGTTAAACTTGTAACTGAAAGGAAGAGGTAAGAAATAATTTCAAATGTCCTACAGAATGATGGCCTCACCTATAGAGTACAAACTCGTTTGAAGAAGGTATAAGGGACTTGTAAAGGGACTCTGTGTCATTATCACTCGCTGAAGCGTGATAACTGAGACAATCTAGAGCCACCGTTTGTTTAGCCATTAATTTGCATGCACTCTCATACATTTTTGTATTGTGTATGCCTATACCACAGAATATAGCAAATGCTTCAAAGAGATTCACATCTGATTCCTCAAATTTATTTCCCTTTTGTTTATTGATAAGCTGAGCAACTCCAATCACTTCCCCCTGTCCATTGAAAATAGGAACACAGAGCATGTTTTTTGGAATAAAACCATCTATTTCACATGACTCATCCCCTAACCAAGGTGATAAGCTCCCTAGATTGAGGGCTTCTCGGCTTGAAGCAACATATTTGGCTATTCGAGCCCGTCGTGAGTTTACAAGTTCATTATCATTTTGATTATACACAACAAGGGACTTATTTTGCATCTCCCATGCGTACTGAAATACTATTTCTTCGACATGAGGACCCTTCATTAAATCAGGTATTGATGTTTTATTGCTTCCACTGCCTCCTCCAGCACAAAGTAACGGGGCATACTCACTCTAAATTTAATAAATTAAGTAAAAAGTGTTGATTAGAGTTTCTATTAGAGGGCTCTTAAGCATAGGCAGAGTTTGTTTTTGGGGGGACCCCGATAATCAATTGATCGGCCAATTTTATTAATACAATAATGTGATTTTTTATTTATTAACAATTTAATGAATGTATATTGGCGTATTTGGATAAAAACATCCGTAGAATTTTTTGCTTTTAGCTCAGAAATTTTGATGACCTTTACATTTATATAGAAGTCAATTTAATTATTCAATACCCACTCTTTATTATTTCAAAAAATAATATAATCAGCCAATCTCTAATGAAATCTCTAATCAAACTCTGCCCATGTCAATTCATAATTAATCATATATACTTCATGTGACGTAAAGGAAAATTCTGATCCACCAACACCAGAGTTTGATGAGGCAGATGGACTCTTTTGACTTGGTTGATACATTCCTCCAACAGCCTCCGTCTGAAAATTTGTAGGAAACAATATTGACCTTTTTTTTCTCTTGATACAGCCCCACACACAAATAAATATTCAAAAGAATTTCAAAACGTTATAAGTTAATTTTACTTATTAAAGATCTTTTAGGTCCAAATATTTCCTTTAAATGGCTAATATGTATTTTTAAATTAAAACAAAGAAAAAAAATAAAAAATTCCCATTTAAAAATGTCAGGTCTCGACTACTGGGATTTAAAAAAAAACAATAGTGCATAATAAATATGGAATTGACTCATGAGGAGTAGGTTCATAAAATATGTTATGAGCACAAACATTATTACCACGTTGTAGGACTTAAGATCCAATAGATAAATGGTACTTCTGTCACATTTCAGCATTTCCTTAGCCTCGATAATTATTGTAGTTACTAAATTTTCCATGCTCATTTGTTGTTGAAAAAGACTTTTAGCCAAGGAAAGGAGTAACTATGAAAAATAAAGAAGATTTGGTATAACTGGAATATATATATATATATATATATATATTAATCAAACTTAATTCCTACCCTATTTTTTTTATATTCAAGGATCGAGACTTCAAAGAGCTGAGCGTTCTGTATCCCAATTCCACAAAAGGTTAAATACCTTTCAAATATTTTAAGATCCGCCTCATCAAATTGCATATCAGGACTACTTTCTCTTTTATTGATGATCTGTGCGACCCCAACGACCTCTCCCTCATAATTACAGATCGGCATGCAAACAAGGCTTTTGGTCCTATAGCCTGTCTTAGAATCTAGTTCTCTATTAAAGCTTGGATCCTGCAAAGAGTCAATTATCTACACACTATGTAAATTATATCTAACCATTGTCTCACTTACATCATAAGCGTCTTTTAGATTGATAGATTGTTTTGTTTTAGCCACTCTACCACAGATTCCAACTCCAAAAGGCACACATATATCTTCTGTATGAGCTGCATGTTTCATTGCCTCTTCCAAGGCTGAAATATTAAATACATACATATATATTTAATATCAAAATTTCCATAAGTATGTAGTTGATAATTAATTATGTATGTGGTTCAAATTACTTGTATCAGTTCTGACGTCGAATAACTTTGCCTCTAAATATCTCTTTTCTCTGGGCCCTCGAGCCAGAAACAAAGAGCATCTATCTGCATTGGTTAACTTTCCAACATTGACTAGAATCTTATGACAAAGCGTATTGATATCAAGTTCATTCGATATATCTAAAATTAATTCCATGAGTGAATCGTTTTGATCCAGGAGCTTGTATCTCGAGGCTTGTTTTTTAAAGGCTACGGAGCTCTCTCTACTATAATTAGGTTCTCGAAATGGAGAATTGTTGTACTCATCATATTCCTCTTCATCGTTGACAGAGGCATCATTCTCATCTTGTCCATAGATATTGATAGAGGAGGTCACTGAATGACTCGGGGGTCGTGGTATTCCAGAAGGAGGTGAGTTCAACCATTGTTGAAATAAATCACTGGTAATGGATTTCCTTGCAGTACGAAGAAGAACTGGATCTGGAGGAGTTGTAGTGTCGGATGAGGAGTCTCGACGGATATTTTCTACATTCTGAACCTGGAAAATATGATATTTTGTATTCTACTCAGAATGAAATGAATTGGCAAATTTATCGAATTTATGATACCATTCACTCATGTGTAGTGACATTAGTGCATATACGTGATACTTACTGCAAAATTGAACATGAATTCGGATCATCAATATCATTTGCTTATTGTTCTACAATTTTTATGAGATAAATGTATTTAAATGAGATCCCACTTTGTCTCCCTTAACTGGGATTAATAGTTAATTAATTAATTCAATTATCAAGACAATACCCTGCTAAATATGTAGAGTATAAAATCAAGCCAATTTAATCTTTGAGAAAAGTAATGGGGTTTGTTTTTTGTTGGTATTTGTTTTTAAAATAGGTAGAATTAAAGGGTATAAGCTTGAGAGGTTTGGGGATTTTTTTATTTCTTATTAAAAAAGTGCACACGTATCTACAGAGAGAGAACCAAAGAACAAAATATTTTAATATGTATACAGACTTCTTTAAAATGAGAACCAAACTAACCTGTGTTTTCTTGATTTTTTCTTCTACGACATGGGATAACCAATTGGAATCAACATCCTCTTTAAGTAAGTATTTATACAACCATTCAGGATTGGATTTAAGATATTGAATTACATCCATTCTATCTTCATCTTCGTCCTCCATATTCTGAGTGATAACTTATAAGGTGTTTTTTTTATGAGCTTTGATTTTTTTTTCTTCAATATTCTTTCACTTTTACACTTTTATTGCATTGTACTCTTCTGAAATGATTTAAAAAAAATATTTTAGTATAATTTGCATACATATTGCAAATATATGAATTTGATTTTGACTCAATCCACAGATATTTAAAACCAGAGCTATACTCATAATTTGACAGTTCAATTCAATATATGTATTTTGAAATTGCAGTCAATTCAAAAGTCAAAACATATATCAAACATTCAATTTTCTAGAAGTTTTAATGAGATCTTTCATCTTCTGTGATATCATGGTTATGTTATGTACATTCAGTTATACTTTCTAAAAGAAATAGTAATAATAATTAAAAAAGAAAAGTTGATAAGAATGACATTTCTTAAAAAAAAGAAAAAGAAGTTACCTTGATCGATATGTAAAGAAAGCAAGTAACAGATTATTTTTTGTTATTATTGTTTTTGGAGTTATAAAACTGAATGACTCTTATGTATGAATTTATAAATTAATATTACAGGTCTATGGAACTTATCAAATCAATAATAAAAAAATAACTATTTATGGATAATATTTAACGTTTAAGTATAGAGCGTTGCATACTAATGTGAAAGTAACGCCATGTTGGAGGTTATGGATAGAGCAATTAAACAAATAGTTTAAATAATAAAAAAAACAAAAAAAAAAAACACACACACACAACCCAAATCTATTTTATAGGTGCAATAGTTTTTAAATTTCCAGAATAAATTTGACTATTTTTACCTACAAGATGGCCGACTGATGACGTCAAATAAAAAAAAGATACGAAAATGAGAATGATGAGTCATTTAAAAAGCAAGATGGTGGAGTTTGTTTCTTTTTCTTTTATTAACATGTTTATGTACAGATTTGAGACTCTGCGTAAATAAGTACCCTTCCAATAAATAAAAAAATATTTAATTTATTTTTATAAGAAAATTAGTTACATGTATGACTTTAAAATAAATAATAGTTAGCCCATTACACTTAGAACATTCTTGTAAATATCTAAATTATAATATCAATAACTACACTGTTCAAGAGTCAAAAATCCTAAGGGGTATAAGTATAATGCAAGTTATTCACTTTTGCACGTTAATTTCAAATCTGTAATTTTTTTTTTAATGAGAAATCGGACCCTACTTTTTTTTAGATAGTTTGGCCCATTTTCCAGCTTCAACTCCAATTTAAACCTAGAAGGATACTCATTTTGTCCAATAACAAATGTTAGTTTGCTAGTGCATTTAATGCAAATTCCAATTTCAGTCTCTGTTTTGATCTAAGAGAGGCTCTAGGGACATAGGCGACGGAGTAGGTCCAAAATTCGGTTAAATCCTTTTAATTAAATAATTCCTTGAATATTATATAAAAAGGATTAATAAAGGATCTAAATGTGTAAACTTTCATTCAATTTCCAGCAAAAATTCGCTAGAAATCAATGACTCACGGTAGAGCTACTTAAGTAGTAGTGTGCAGAAGAATTGCAGCTGGTTTCTTAATCCTTCTGCTTGCTACTACTTAAGTAGCTCTAAGTCGGAAAATGAGCCCCAAAAGCTAATAAAGTAGGATCGGATTTCTTGAAAACTGTCAGACTCTCGAAAAAAAAAAAAAATAATGCATATTCGAAATCAGTTTGCGAAACTGATTAACTTTTATTATACTTATACCCATGTGAATTTTTGAAAGTTCAAATTTGTTGACTTGTGTTACTATTACGAATTGAGAGTTCAGAGAGATGAACTACATATTACATCAGCAAAAACTTCAAATATGTCTAGATGTGAATATTTATTGATTTTTCTCAACCTTTTCTACAAAACAAGGTAGAGAAAATAGGTCCTAAATCAATTGGTTGCAGATAAGGCGAATTTATCCCTTCATCAATTATTACCAATTGCAGTGAGTTAACCACACAGCCAGGCATGGGAAACACCATTATCACGCACCTATTTTAGTACTCATGTTCACAAAATGAACAAATGCTAATTAAGATTCAATACATCTACGCTCAATACACTATTGATATATAAAAAGGGTCCAGCTGACACGCACACCCGAGATGATGTCATAAATAAATATGGTACCCTTGAAGTAAGGCAGAATTTCAGCCGATTAAATTTGAAGGGGCGGAATGTAACTTATTATTTTGATGTTTTACATAGGAATAGATTATTATTATTTTTGAGTGGCATTAAAAATTTGTAAAAGGATAGAACACTAAATTTGTAGCAACTAATGCCATAGCATGAGACCTGAGTCATTTTGGAATGGACTCGGACTTGACTCGAAAATTAATTATTATTTAATCAATACTAATATAGTATTTTTTAACTTAATTTAAAAATGACACTTGCTGTTTTTGAATTGAATGAAATTGAGTCATAAAAGAAGAAGAAGAAGAAGAAGTTTGAAAACACAAATGTTGCCAACAACCATCCTTTTTTTGCATGTCAGCTGGACCCTTTTTATACATCACTGATTATTACCCTTTCACGTGATTTTATACCACTCTAAGAAGAACCCTTCTTAGTATGTTGAGGCATGATAAATAACCATAGCTAAAAAGATAAAATCCCTTGCTCAAATTTTGGTGTAGAAAAATAATTAATTAATTAATAAATCATAATATCACTTTTTTGTCCCCTATTTAATTTCGTTATTAAGCGATTCTAACAAGGGTTCCTACGTATTAATCAGGAATCATATTTTGACGTCACATTTATAAAGATTATTTACATACATACAAATGAATAATAATAGAAATTGTACATATTATGTATATAACTAGAGTCCCGAGATTCACCCTTAATTCTTGGATAATAAAAAAGTCTCATTCCTCCTACTTAGCTTTTTTTTTGTTTCTCTCTCTCTCTAGACATATGTCTATGAAAATGCATCACTATTCACACTTACGTATATGAAAGAACCTCAAATGCATGTATATTATATTAAAACATTCATGCACCAAAAACTTTGCTCATAATATAAATGTACTTTAATTTGCATGCTTATTAATATTATGAATATGAAGTAAATGGTGATATCTATTAATTATTTTTAGAAAATCCAAAGTAAGTTTTTTGGCTGTTAAATTGCCCCAACTAAGGTGAGGTGTCTTTATTTTGATTTCCAACAAAGAAAAAAGAACATAGCCCGACCAGAGTCGGTCCTAGTATTTTGACATTAATGAATTATTGTTTTTCTTTTTTTTTTTTTTAGAAAGGATATTTAGGATCTTCTTTTAAAATCCAGACATTTCATCAATTTATATATAAAAAATCCCAAAACGGTTCCCGAATAGGATGTCAAAGGAGTTCAAGGGAAAGAAAAAATGGTTGAAAATACTACTTAAAGGCTATGTACGTATTGGTGGTGAGGGGAAGGGGTTACCTGCACCATTTAGGGATTTATAACATTGGCTGATTTAAAATTGAAATTTCCTCTTTAAATAAAGTAAAATACAAATTCCTTTGTTTCCAAAACGAGTTTTGTTGTTGTCCACTCAAAACCTACTAACATATAATTTCTAGAGGGAAAATGAAAAAGAAAAGCACAATTATAGGTATGAATACTTTAGATCAGGGGTGTCAAACATACGGCCCAATAAGAGGTTCAATCAGGATAATTTGAAAGTGGAAAAAGTTCATAAAAGCCATGGTCTAAATTTTTAATTAAATTTAGTTTATGAATTATCCTCTAAGTGCGCATGTTAGTCTATTTTTTTATAAGTCTCATGTAATTTCTTGTAAAGTTCATTATTTAATTTTAGATCCCAGTTACTAAAAGTTTGCGCAATTTTGTGAAATGTTTTGTAAAAGTTTTGTTCAATAGATTTTTAGTGAAATTTAGCAATGTCCTTGTTCTTCTTCTTTAAATTAAAACAAAGGGAAGACATGATGATATTTTGAATATTTATAGCTAAGTGTGCTATAATTTTATTGGTCCGGCCCACAAAGTCTACCTAGCAATTGTATGTGGCCCGCGATGTGAAATGAGTTTGAGACCCTTGCTTTAGATGGTTCCCTGAATTCGTTTCTTACAAGGTGCCTTACACCATGGGCTTATTACATGCATATATTAAAAGTATACAAGTTGCCCCTTATTATCATTACCAACATTTTACTTCCCTAAAAAACACGATCCGATTTAGGAAAATAAAAAAAAAACCCGGAACCATTATTTTGTATTAAAGATCGACTGATTAATCAGTTATTGGGTTTTTAAGCCCCAAACAAATATATCATTCGAGTCCTAATATAATTATAACTTAAACAAATAAATAAGTAGCTTTACTTATAGTAATAATGACTAATGAATTAATTCATTACTTTTACCAAGTAAATTGCTCAATACTGTATCAATATATTAATCATCTCATTTAATTTGTATTCATTTGTTTCATTTTTATCCTCAATGTACCGTTTTAATAAATGCATTTTTATGTGTATATATGTGTGTATAAGATATTCTTTTATACCTGTAGCTACGTGTAGTATATTATATGTACAAAGATATACTTAGATTGGATCGATCGAAGTATTAATACTTTTAAGGACAATTCAAAATAATTAATAACATTTATTTTATTTTTATCTGACAATAGGGATATTTATCCTTTCGATTATTATACTACATATTAAAATCCATTGATTTCCCTATATATTTTACAAAAGAAGAGTGCTTTTGTCATTATTAGGTATAAGGAAAATAAGAAATGATAATCATTTATGCTTAAAAATCAGTATCTAATTAACGTAAAACTCCCATCATTTTTTAAATTAAAAAAAATCTATGTAGATTTGTACTTATTTGAAAAATTAAAGATGTGCAATTTTTATAGGCTCTATAATATCTGGTTTAATTAGTACAACATTCCTCCTCTAGAAAGAAAAGGGAAAAAATATGGTGGCTAGTCAATAACGTCATTCTAAACAACTATTGGCCTACAAATTATTTCTTGCTAAACTCTGAAAGATTTTCTACTTTTAAATGAAAAATAATTACACATATAGGAAGAACTATACAATGATTGATTATGAACCCTATTTTCTTACTTTTTTGTGAGAAGAGTAGGGATTACATACATTGTGTTTACAGACTAATCATGCCATAATCATCTCGCAACCTTTTTTTCTAAAGAAAAAGAATAAAAGACTAGTTTGTAGTCAGTCAATACTTCCCAATTGGCGAACATACAAATTTCTATTTATCCCTTTATAAGTAGTGTTTTGAACAAAGATTGATTCAAATAAAATTAGTCCTAATATAGGTGTGAACAATTTTCTACTCTAATTGAAGAATGATTCAATAGTTTGGTATAATGGCCTGACTTCCAAATGGCTTTGTGCCTTTTGTCTGATTCTTTTTGGAAGGAAGGTTGGGAGATGTAATACAGATATCAGATGTGCTAATTTAATTTGTTTAACTGTAAATAATTGTTTGGAGGTCTTCACAAGAGCTAATTCGAGTGGAACCAATCAACAATGCTCAAAAAACGATTTAAAGTTAAAAATACATAGTGAACAAATTGGTAGTTGACCATTTAGAAAGTTACACATTAGTTTAACGTTCTAAACATGACAAACTTATGGTTTTTAATTTGATCCTTGTAAATATTGAATGTATGTATGCTGTGGTGACCATGAAATAAGCAACAATCAATCTAATTAATGATTCTATAATATAAATTAACTTTAGCAATCAATAAAGAAATAATGAGATTAGAGTGTATAGATTCAGTATAACATGCGACATTGCTTCTATCTATCCAATGATAAAAATATATTATATAAATATTTTTTGAATGAAAGACTCATATCAATGTATGTATGTATGCTCAATATGGAGCCTCTTTCCCATAAAGAAATGATCTCATACGAGCAAAAACATTCCAAACTATCTACGAATTCGAATGAATAGAGTCATGAGGAATTCTATAATTGACTTTATAGTTGCTATAATATAAATTTTATAAATGAGCAAAATTCTTCATCAAAAATGATGTTTTTTCATTATAATAGGTTTCGTGATTTAGCTAGTACTCTACGTAGTTTGAACTCAAAGGAGTATTGGAGGCGAAGCGCTTTCTTGTCCACTCGCAACTCTCAAAAGGGAAAGGAAAAATTGGAAAAACAACTGGTAGCTACCCTTCTGTATTTCCCTTTTTGATATTGGGCAGAGTTATTCTTTAGATGTATGTAATATACATTCTAATATAAATTTTATCAATATACAAATGTATAGTTTGTACTTGTATAATATTCAAAAATTCAAAAAAGGGCGCGAAATCCTTGATTTAATATATCTTTTATACATCAAATTCATAAATAATAATAATACATTTTTTGAGTTCAAAATACGTAGAGTCAGCTGATGAAAAACAGCTGAAGGAAGAATACTATCCTCCAAACCTCAACTTTCAAAAGTAATTTTTCCTCTCTACCTTTGAAGGAGGTCGAAGTTTGGAGGCAATCAAAAAGCTCGTCGTGTAAAATGCTTCCTTCCTCATGAACACAATTTGCAGGGACAGGGATCCGTGATTGATCCAAATATATGACCACCATTTTAAAATTGTATTAATAATCCTTTTTGAAGGATTCTCTCATCCAAAGAGCTTGTTGAATGATGAGTTTTGAAGGGATTTTCCTCGAAAAACTTGAAACATTCTCTTTCAACTAAGTTGTTATCCAGAACAAAAAAATATTATTAAAAAAAGAAAGAGATAATTTGGGATTTGTTGAAGTACTTATTATTGGACTTAATACATCTATGGAAATAAAGAGGAAGAGTATAATATAATCAATCCGATTTATATCCTTTAAAGTTCCTAAGTGGCAATTATATCAATGTGAATGAGACCCTTAGAAAAGAAAGCTGAAAAGAAGAAGAATAAAAAATAAATAAAAAACACTCCTCTTGAGTGGAATCGAATCTTAATTAATTGAATTACATTTCTATGATTGAGAATCGATTTCATTTGATTGAGCTAGAAATGTATGTTTTGTAATCAGATTCATAGTCGCAAATTAGTCATGCATGGAAATGGAAAAAACAATGAATAATTAATTAATAAATTATTGTTTCTATACATTTTTTCTTCTCCCTAGGCATTTACAAGATTTATTAAATATACGAGCATAGGCAAATATAGCAACTCAAATTAAATCAATGATAGTATATGTTTATATGTGAAACATACCCTAAATACAAATGAATTATAGAGTAACTGAATCAATATTCATGATATGATTTCTTTCAAATAGATTATACATACTCTTTGTTTTACTTCCCAGGTTTTTTTGGCGATATATAAACGAAATTTTTTACCTAAAAGATCAAGAAAAGTCAGCCGTCAAAGATTTTTGTTCCGTTTTGTGACAAAAAAAACCGTTTCCATCGTAAGGAAATGCATAAAAATATCTTCATGTGTAAGCAAATTTCAGATGAGTGCACATTTTGTTAGCTGGACATTAAGACTAGTAATACCCCTTTTTATTTATCTTGAGTGATTAGTGGGGTAAAAACTTAATCAATCGTCAAATGTGAGAAGTATTAAGCAGCTTGTTCACTTAGGATACTGGAATAAGGTTGGTTCTACTCATTTAGGTTATTATTTTATTATGGACTGAGGATATTAAAGTCTATGACGAAAAAAAAGGAGAAGAAAAGATCAAAAGGCGGCTTTTGGTTCTCATTAGATAACTGAGTTTTGATTTAAAAACATTTTAGATTATGAGCTGTAATCTGACATGCGTTACATTTCTCATTCCAAGATAATACTTCTTATGTAAATTTAAGTATATATGTATATTTCTAAGTAATTTTGATGGAGAGGAATCCTCGAATCTCTCATAAAAGGATGCCATAAGGAGACCTTTAGTATATTTCTCAATCTTTCCTCCAAAAAGAGATGGAAGAAAAAACTCAAATTAATTGGTTGATAGTAAATTACGTCAGTCTATTGAACTATTTTTTATTCAACAGTAAAGATTTTCACAACTTAATGAGAAAGAATTTCGTTGTTCAACAAATCCACGTTCAGGGCATTAATATGGGGGCAAGAGCACAAATGATGATACAGTTAATGTAAAAATAGATATATGTGTCAAGTCAACAGGAAACCAAGTTTGTTTTCAAATATTAAAAAGGAGAAAATACACTTTACAGTTTTTTTACTTTATACAATTAACGGCCAAATATTTCGGAGTCATTTTAAGACCTATTGCGGCCGGTTTTTGCTAAAATGTCACTTTATATCGAGAAACCAAGGATTGTTGTCTGTCCAATAGAGCAATCAGATAAATTTTATGACTGTACATAGATCCGATATGGTCCTTGAAAGATGTCTAGCCCCAGAGATTCATTTTGTGGCAGTTGGTTTTTCCCATAGTTAAGTCGCAATTATTGGAGTCATTATTTAATTAATCGAAATAATCTATTAATACAAACAAAAGAGAATGTCTTCAAAAAAATATGAGTGCAGTTCACACTCATTTTTGAAAACAATTCAGATGAACTTGGTTTCTTGTTGACACATATAGAAATTATTGATAATGAAAACAATAAATTTTTATTTTAATCAATCAATGTTCAGAACACTACTCAAATAAAAAAACACTCACACAAAGGAATTTTGGATGTTGATCCCAAGTATATTGCTAATGTCTTCATTCTACTCAACTGTTGAATAACTTTATATTAAAAAAACTTGGCGATATAGGCAACTTAGCAAGATACTAAATGGCTTGCTATACCATTGGCCCAATTCAATCTCAACAGTTCAACATTTAAGAACCAAGTAATAATATGTACATAAGTACATTTTAGGTAAGTAACATGTCAACATTATGATGAGCTCCCACATCAGAGATTTTTATTCTCTAAGCTCTGAGATGTTACAAAGTAACAAAAAAAACACCAAAAAAAAACACATGTACACAAAGAGAGAACACTCATTTTGAGTCATCAGTCTAATCTAGGTATAAGGAAAATTAGAAGGAAAAATTAATATGATTTTTATCAAAGCTTATTAAAGAAGGATAAAGATTTCTTAAGTTAAGATCCCAGTAACATCACCTCAGGGTATTGAATGACATTTATATAACAACAATACTAATTAAACAAATGTATTTGTTGCTCTCAAAAACAAACAAACAATGGATTATATATTTAGCCTACGGATTATAGCACTTGTATGACTGCAGACACATACAACTTAAGATTAAGGCATTAATAATGATAAATACATATACATAAGATGTGATCAGGTATCGTCATACGGATATGTAAGCTTTAAAAAAAGTTTATCGATGTACACGTCGAGCTTTTTTGTTCACTCGCAACCTCGACTGACAAAAGGGAAAGGAAAAATTTGGAAAAACATATGGTAGCTACCCTTCTGTATTTTCCTTATTGCCAACTTTTTAATATTGGGCAGAGTTTTTATTTAGATATACTATACATTGATAAATTCTATCAATATGCAAATCAATCGTTAATACTTGTAATATATTCAAAATTCAAACAAAGGGCGCGGAATCCTTGATTTAATAGATTTTTTATGCATCAAAATCATAAATAACAATAATACCCTTTTTGAGTTTATAACACGTAGAGTCAGCTGCTTTAAATCAAAAGAGTCAAATGATGAAAATCAGCTGAAGGGAGAATATAGTGTCTTTTTGTTTATCCCAAAAAGTTCATCGTGGTAAGTAGGGAGTCATCATCAATATATTACGTGATTATTAGAAGATTCCAATGAATCTCTCAACCTTTCCTCTCAATCTTTTCTCCAAAAATAGGGAGGAAAATGGGCATGGACTTAGTTTGTAGCTACTTAGTTAATTACGTTTCCAACTGAGGGACTATTATCTATTTAAAGAAGAGTGATGAGGGTCTCATGATCGGTCTTGGTCTCTTTGGCAATGACGAATAGCTATAATTGTTAAACATTTTTTTCCCATTTAGTCTCGATCCCTCAAACTATTGGACTAAATTATTTATTAACTGATAGTTAGTAAACAAGTTTGACAAATCAAAGTGTTGAACACTAATATATAGGGAAGGGTTGAAAACTTAGGATTGAATCAGTTCCAGCACTTTTGTATATACCTACGTGTTTTAAAGGCTCATTAGGGGAATCTTTTTCATTATTCACGCAACTAATAAAGGATGCAGGTAAGAAAAAGAAACCAAATTAAACAAAGGTGACTCAATAATAGTTTATTATGTTGTCTAGGAGAATAAAAACTATAATTAATGACGTCTTATCATAGCTACGTTATTTTAAAAAAAGAGACTAAAATGTGCCACGATGTTAATTAACTGACTTCAGAGAGCCTTTATTAATTAATTAAATATTGCTTCCTTACCACATACAAAGTATCTACAATAATGAAACCCAGAATCAAATTACTATTGTATATGTACATATATCTGAGCTGAGAATTCGGACTCGAGCAGGTCTCATAAAGTTCCGGCTTTGAACTCAACTCATACTTGAAATAAAAAGGCTCGACTTGGATTCCATAATTTAAAAGATTCAGACTTGAATATTGAAAGCTAATAAGTGAATTATCATTAATCGGCGGACAGGATGACAACAATGTCTAAAGAACATACCTACCTAATAGAGTTTGTTCTGTCTCTATTTGTACAAATCGCTTTATTATTCATTACCTTGTTATCTAGGCATCATATAACTGCATTTTCAGACTCGTCTCGAACTTGAAGTGAAGAAACTTCTCACTACTGGACTTAGAGTGCTCAACCTACAAGATTCCAGAGGTTTGAGGTCCCAAAACTTTTGATATCATTTTCATACTCCCTATAGATTTTACGTTTCCAGATGTGAAACTTTTTTTGAAAAGAGGAAAATTAGGATCAAGTGAGAAAATCATTATCCATTTATCATTATAAATACTTTATTTATTTCTTACTCTTTTCACGAATATACCTATTAAGATCAGTACTAGATGCATATAATTCCAATGAAACATTAAACCTTTCAAGAGGTGAAGCCCCAATGTTGCCTACTCTTAAATCTAGGTCTAACAAAGTACCAAGTTTAAGTCATCAACAATTGTTGAATATATCAAAACATGTTATAGGCTATCCAACAACATTGTTAAAATACTTGCCAATTATTTGGGAACAATTACAAAAGAGAAACATTAAATTGATCCTATTTTTCAAATGAAGTCCATAAAAAAGTCACAACTTCTTGACCAGTATTTCGAGACGACCAGAATACATTTTAAAGATTATTAGGAACTACTGTGTTGTTTATTGCTCTGATGCTCAAAATTTAATGGATTTTATATAAAAAAAAACATTGAGGTATGGATGAATATACATATTAAAGTCACCCCAAATTCAATATGAAATCAAAGTTAACTTTTGAAACCAATAGAAAGATCCAGATTTATAGATTCCGTGAAGAAAAGACTTATTATCATATTAGTATCAGAGTCTAACGTAGAAGAGTAATCTGCTAACAAACAATGTATATTAGATTTGTTAAAAATCAATACTCTAAATATCAAATATACATGATATGTTAACAGTAAAATATCGAATATTTTGAGGTGAATAAAAGACACATCTTCCAATGATCATTGTTATACATAGGTGTGATATATATTTAAACGAATTGAACTATACAGGGGTAGTAAGGATTATGAGAAATTGCTCTCAGAATTATATGTTTTGTAGGAGCCAAAAAATTGATCGGAAATTCCAAGTAACTCTACTCTTATAGTCTATATAATCAATAATTCCACCCATAGAGCTTCATCTTCTAATTAATATTGTTGATGAAGTCAAAAAAAGCATTTGTAAGCTATATATGACCCATTATTTTAAAAAGGGCTAAAATTCAGTTACATTCAAGCATTCAGTTACTTTTATAACAAAGTCAATGATTTATAAAAGAATTTGACTCAAAACGGCCTTTTCCCCCATGGTTCCATTTAAAACAGTTTTAGAAGAGCTAAATGATATAAAGTAAAAAGTTTCTTTTATGGAATCAAAGGATGGTTATTGGTTATAAGGAGCATATTATGAAATTTAAATTTAGGAATTACTGTAACACCAAATAAGACATATTATAATTAATTATGTTTTAGATTTTTATTATAAATATGGAGCTTTGGATTGTTCTTACTAGTAACAAATATCAACATACCACAAAAACTAGAAAAACTTTCAATGTCTAATTAATATGCTGCCAAGGAAAGAGCAGCATCATTTAAGATCCATAAATATGTACATATATTGCCAGTCATTTATAAATATTATATAAGTATTATATAAGTATAAAATAAATAATTTATACATGGGAAATAAAAATTTAGATGTATCAAGTAAAAATAACAACTTTCATTCGTTTTATAAAGGGCATTGAGTCTAATTTTATTAGCTAATTTTGTAAATTCAAGTAATTTTCCTTGGAATATACTAAAAATTATAGATAAAGATTGTATAAAATTTAGGTAAAATATGTACTAAATATCCTAGATATTTGCTATCAATGGTTGCATAATGAGTTATAAGCTTTAAAACATCATTTTTTTAAGGAAATTGGCAAATAAATAAGTGTTTTATGGGCGTTATACGCAGTACATCTCCTCCCTTCCAGTATTTTCATTTCCTTTTTTAACGATGAGATATTTATTTTTACAGACAGTCTATAAAACATTTTTTGTAAATAGCACTCTATCACATTTTAGTGTATAATAAAAATAATTTGAATTTGTTTTTTTGATTTCTTACAAAAGACATACTTCTTTGACTACATTTCTCAATTTTCCCTCGGGAGAAGTCACTAATTTTACTGTCAATTTTTTAATTTTGAATATTTTTCAAAATAGATTTAACAACTAAATAGTTGAGAGGTATGTCCGTCATATTATTTCAATAAAATTAATTATAAAGTCCCTATTTAACACCGTCATATATCATTGAACTTTGTCTTAACGTTAGCAAAAAACACGAGGGATCAAGAATTAATTCTAATTAATTCTCAAAAACTGTACATTAAAAAAAGTTGCTCATCTGTAAACGTAGAATGAAAATGGTTTCAAAAGTTTTGGAACAAAACATATCAAACATATATCTCGGTATGTACTACTCATACATAAATAATGTGACAATAACATGTCATGAGAGAAGGAGCTAATTAAGAGCTCTAACAGTGGAGGTGGGCAATCATTGAGGGAAGAGTATCATAATAAGTCTTAATTTGTCATAGATTGCCCTTGCATATAACATGTGTGAATAGTCAAGAGAATAAGGGAAATAAATTAAGCACTTGGATATTGCAAATATACGTAATTATTTATGCATAACCCAAACTGCCTACATATGTATGTACATACATACATACACAATATTATAATATTTATAAAAGTATTGAGTGAAATTGATGGATCACACATCATAAAGAAATATCTCTTATATATGTATATGTATCATCATCCTTCTCAACAAATATGAACATTTATAAAAGTCATTCAAATTCTTGAGCAATATAAATACATCGATGGATACAACATAGGAACAAACAATGCTTATTGTTATGAAGCTTCTTGGATTAAGAGTATTTCATACATCAAAGTCTATAAATAAGAATACATATTTATCAAATTATCGATGTACATACGTATGAATCATGTACTCAGAATGAAACATGCTCCAAGTCACTTGTTCGTGGATCAAAAATGAGAACTTTAATTTCACATTAAGCCACTCTTTCTATGTCTTATAATTCCTCATAATTGCCTCCAAGGAAGGAAGGAAGGAAGGAAAAAGGATTCAATCATTGTTCTTTTTGTACAATCTATCTTATATAAAGTAAATAACTATCTTGAAAATGTTTAATTCCCTACTTGAATACCAAGTATCCATTTAACCTCAAACACTTTACTTTAAAATCCATTGTACATGAGCAAAGCCACGTTTGATTCTGATTTTAAAGTAAAGTATTTATAAATGCAAGTATTTACCCCATCTCCAATTAACAATATTATATGTATGACATATATATATATATATATATATTTGATCTGAGTTCATGGTATACATACATATATGCAGAAAATAAATCATTTCGTAACATTTATAATTTGGGTCTCAAGAAACCTTTGATTTACAAAAATATTTGCCGATTTTTTAAAGGATATTAATATTACCTAATTAAATGGTAGCAATAGAATGAAATGAGTTCATTTCAAGATAATTACTATTCCCAAAAGGATACAATTTGACTCTTTCATGCTTACAAATCTTATTTTTAAATCAAAGGATAATCATGAATTACCTATTCAAAAATGCCAAAATATCGAGAATGGTTTTCAAGGTCAATTTCCTTGGATTGTATATATTAAAAAAGTAATAAAAAAGAAGAGAACGGAAAGTCCACAAATTTGATCATGCATTTATGTAGGTATATACAACTGATTTATAGTTATTTTATTATTCTATGTATATTTACCTTCATTAGGTGATATTTTTTCTCTGTCTTCCTCGCTCAGAGGGATGAGGACTACTGACTGAGTTTGGAGCACGATTTATATTGGAAACTACAAAATGTGAATAATGTGAACTCTCTGCTTTTAATGTGTAAAGTTATCAAATATATATATTTGACAAATTCAATGGCTTTGTTTCAAGAGACTTTCTTGTACTGTAAGTACTATATGGTTGAGCAAAATTGCGTTATTTGTATGCTCTGAGAAGCATTCTTTCTTGTGAGAAAATCTATTTCAAAGTATATATATATATGTACTTCTGTTGAAGGATTCAAGCGAATTACCAAATAATTTTTCTGTACATAGAAATATATAATATAAGCGCCCCGTTTTTATTTGTTGGTTAAAAAGGAAAAAAAAATTATCTATATATATATATATATATATATTGTAATACTTTTTTATATATATTATAAAAAAAGCAAAAATAAGAGAAGAGAAAAAAAAGAGAAGAGAAACGGAGCAAGCTCAAAGTGAAGAAAAAGGGAGAAAGAAAGAGAGAGAAGAAAAATGGAATGAAGAGAAAAGGAGAGAGCTAGCTAAAAAGGAGCATGTTGAAGGAACAGAGAGAGAGAGAGGGGGGGGGGGAGATAAGAAAAGGAAATTCAAAGTTAGTTACAAATACAAATGATAGAGGGCAGTAGTTTATATAAATAAAAATGATATAGAATGATGCTTCGTTTATAGTAATAATAATTAATTATTATGAATTTGTTAAATTAAATAGGATATGATTTAGTCAGTCTTGGAATCTATTGATGACATAATGGTTTGAAGAAAAAAAAAAAGTATCAAAAGAAAGAGAGAGAGAGAGAGAGAAATAAGAAGAACAAGAGTGGGCCTTTTTCGGCATCCTCCAATGGAATATCAACTTAAATGATAAAAAGAAAGTCATGTATATCAGACTTTCCTTTTTTGATCATATGTTAAAATAAATCCTTGTATTCACAAAAAATTATAGTAATAATTTCGGATTTGAAGCTCATAACATTTACTCCTCATCACTGAAGGGGATTGATAAGGCGTTCCGAGTCCAATTTGCATCATTATATATAATAATAATGTTGTATAGCCTATCAAAACAAAAGAAAGCAGTGATAACTTTTCTCATCTCAAAAATGAGTCTGACTTACCTAATTCCTAGTATTCCTAATTATGACTGTAGAGTAAACAGATTAAATATGGATTATATTTGAAAAAAACAAAATAATACATCGAATCTTCATAATCAAATGAAGACTAACTCTTCCCAAAGATTCGAATATAAAGAATTTAATTGATCAAAATACCTATGAATTTTATTGGGTCGTTTATGATATGAGTAAAAAAAAAAAAAAAAAAAGATTAGCTGGGAGTCTTTTATTTTCTTGATTTTTGTTCAAGATTGCTAATGTGTTGACGCTCAACGATTATCCTCCTTGATCACATGGAGAGTAAAGAACTAATAGATTACATATTTATAGACTCATTTATCCAGCTATCATTAATGATAATAATGAACTACTCATTACATCATCCATAGCACAGATAAACATCACAGTAGGAGGTTGTTTCTATATTATACCGTATCATAGAGTTATTAAAGAGTTGAATAGAACCTTCATTTTAATAAAGTTGCCCCTCGAGTTGTTTTTATTGACTCAATGTCCTGGAAGATGCAATCATTCTCAATTTGAGGAACTGTTAGTCCATGTTACTCTATGGACAGCGGGTCAATTTGCCTAATAAATGTTATATCCGTAGAGAAGGACAGTCATAGCAGAGGGATTCAAAGGGGTTTCCTTTGGGAGTTTAGCCCAATTGGGCAATAGTATGACCCTAGATCTAAATTCTTATGCCTGCACCATATTGGAGAAAGGGATATTATATAGAATTGTTTTGCTCTGTGTATATAGACCTTAATAGAATTTTACCATTCACATGCCAGTTCGTAGCGCTATCAATCTTGGATTCAAATGGCCTGTTATGCCCATGGAATTAATTACGTTCTTGGACTCTTCGGAGTTATTTGAATTACTGTATTCAAATGAGTAAATATTACTCCAAAACAAATGAGCGTCCCCTGCGTCCCCATTGCACCCCTTGGTCATAATACCTCTTTTGCCAGGTGAGATCAATGGCTTTGTTGTCTTGCTGATATATATTCTTGTCTCCTCTATGTTTGTCCTCCTCAACACAAAGCAATCTTTAATGCATTTCACAACCTCCCAAAAGTGAAATAAAATAGGAGCAAAATTATATAGCAGTTGGCCATTTACGAAGGCCCCTCTATCCCTCTGTGGGGCCTTATTCATTTTATGAAAGGAACTTAATCATAGCTCAAAAAGCATAGCATGAATTTAACCTGCGTCTTTTCTATTCGTCTCGTCAACCCAATATTTCGTCTAGGAAAAAAAATAAAATGCTTATTCTATAGTTTATTTGTCACGACATTGTCACAACCGCTGGGACCTAACTTTGGTCCATATGGATGCTAATCCCTTGAATGTACAAGAAAAAATTATAAATATGTTATATGAGCCTTACACAATTATTCCATTTTTGAAGGAACATAGCTGCTTAGGACAAGATCATCTATTCCAACCACTTTCCCTTTCTAATCTATCTTTCTTTTTCCCTTCTCTCTTTCTAATTGAAGGGCTTCTCTTGCCCTTCAATTACGGACTGGACTCGACTGGATAATACTCATGCTGATCAAGTATTATTGTAGGTATATATGATTTGTATGCCCAGTATATAATGAAGAGGATATGACTAACCAGGAACTCAGTGAATATTCCTAAAGTTTGAAGTTTCTGGTGAATACTTTTGTTTATCCAACTATACTATGAATCAAAACTTTACAAACTTGGACTCGTTTTTATCTCAACAATGCGTCCAGGGCCATATAACCTTTAAAACATAGACCACAAATAGGCATAGAAGGACCGGTTATCTGTACAGTTAAATTCTTATGCTTGTGGGGGTTAGATAGGATTACTCGTGTATGTATAATTAATTGAATTATTAGTATCATATTGAGACTAAATTTAAACATGAAGTGGAAGAGATGTGTGACGTCACATCCACCAAATAATTAGCTACATGGCACTTGATGCTTAGCCAACTTGAAAATCTTGTATTGATAATTGCATTATAATAGGAGTAGCTCATAATGAATGATTATTTTCCAATCCCGCCAAACACAAGCCATAACCTTCTTGGGCGATAATCCAGGCTTGGCAATCGTTTGAGCCGCTTCACTGTGCTTTGATTACAATCTTTTTCGGCTGTTGTTCCTGTATGTGACCCATTTTTCATCGCCAATCACCATACTTTAAAGAGCCGCAAACATCAATTCAGTTCAAAAGGCTCTTTTTTGTCAATTCGTGTGACGCCCATACATCGAGCTTCCTCTTAAGACCAGTCTTATGCAAATGGTTCCAAATGGTTTTCTGGCTAATTTTCAGTTCCTGAGCAATGGAATAAGTGCTCATATGCCAGTCCAATTCGACAATTTTCAATATTTTATCGACATTTTCGATGATTGGCCCAGCAGAGCGTCCTTTGTCTTCGACGTCCATATTACCAAAACGGAATCGTTGGAACCACCGCTTTGCTGTTGCATTTGATACTTTATTAGGTCCATAAACAGTACAACCCCTTTTGGCCGCCTGTTCCGCCTCTTCAAATTGGTCGAAGTGATACTGAAGAATTTCCTCTTTTTTTTTGCTTCCATTTTGGAACCTGTAACACACAACTGGTTTCACCAGACAAAAAAACTGTAAACGATTTTTTTTAAATATTCACATAACCTTTAAGTATACTTTAAGCTTTTTTTTATGCAATGTTTGTGTTAATCGTGAGATATAGCTCACTAAAGACGTCTTTAAAAAAAAACTGCTCAGAACGAATTACTTAGCCTAATGGTAAAACGTCATGACGCATTTCTCCTTCCAAACAATCATCAAATTGTCAGGGTTACTAGGTCATTTTTTCCCCTTTCTTTGTTTTGTTATACCATCAGAGCTAAGGATTTAGAGCTCTCATGCAATCATTACATCTTATTTATCATTAATATTATTTAAAAAATGAGGAAAAAAAAAGGTTAATGAATCATAGAACCCTTATACGACACGAAAAAAAAATAAAAATCACAATTTATTTTTTTTATTATATTCACTAGATACATACGTAATCATATTCCTACAATAGAATATGGTATTTTTATGACAGGATATTAATAACAAATATGTATGTACTTACATAATATGTATATGCTACTATGGACAAAAAATATCGGGAATCAATAAACATTTATTTAATCATCAAAATTCATTTTATCCAACGATTTTTTTCCAATTTTCAAAACAGTTACAAATTTGTATTAGATCAATATTAATTTTCAAAACAATAATCACTACTGAGTTTAGATATGCTATTAAAATTTAAAATAGGAAGGCCGCTTTCTCAAAATTTCAAAAGAATAATAGAGTCTCTAATATTCATTGCAACTTTTTTGGTGTCAACAACTACATTTCTCTAAATATCATTTTAGTCATCATTTTTCAGACATTTAAAAAAAATAAAAATTTATAAATTTTAGATCTTAACAAAAGGACGCGATTCTCAAACACGTATGAATATTTTGATTTGTAATTTGGCAGAAATGTAAGTGAAACAGTTGTGCCTTCTTAAAACTAAAAACATTTATTCCGTTTGGAATCCCATAAAAGTTAAATACAAATTTCCCGGTATTTTTGACTCATAGTAGTATGTCCCTGGTAAAGGCACACGCATATATTTGGTCTTTTCTTTGACCTTCAATGCTATAATACATCAAAGTCATTGCTTTACAGCCATAAAATATATAATGAGATACTTTCTACGAGGGTTTTACATATCACCACAGCGTATGAACATATAATCTACTCAATCTTATTTCTAAACCAATTATTTTTTTTTAGTTGGGAATCCTTCATATAAAAAGCATTGCGGAACTTACTTGAAACAAGTAAGTTACTTACTCGTTACTTAGTACAAAAAGTTATGCCCTTTCACAAAATGCACAAAAAGTAATGAATTACACCCAAGAAATAATGAATCCCACACTTTCTAATAAAATTCATTCAAAATATATGCTACATCAAAAGTTTTATTATTCAAGGAGCAGGGCTTGATGATTGATGATCATGAATAAAGCTGTCAATTTTAAGCGTTTACTCGCGTGTGACATTTTTATTGGTTAGTAATTTGTACATATTTTTAAATTTTTTTAAACCTTTTGTCATTATTTCTTTCATTCTTGAGGGAGAAGAACTTCTAGCACTAACCAGGTATAACCCAGCAGTAAACCCCACCGACATTAATCAATAACATGACTAACTAAGAATCCTTGATATTATATAATATGAATATAATAAACCGTCATGGCAGCTGAACATTTATTCAATTGTCAAGGTTACCATATAAATTTTCGCTTTCTTTTATTTACATACTCTGGCAGTTCATATTATTTACAGCTATGAGTCATAAATAGGGATGTACATTTTGAACAGAAAAAGGTCAGTTTATTGATTAAAAAATGATAAACGGTTGATACTACTATTATTCTTTTTTGCAAATGTGTTCATTTCTTGTTGGACCGTGTAGTAATTTCCCTCCCTAAAGAAGAATTAAAGAAATTTCTCAACATAATTATCAAAATTTTTGCTAAAAATGTATAATGCAAATAAAAAAATTTCTTTTTGAATCATACTATTTGAAATATAGAGAGCTCATATATTTTTCAATCAATAACATCATTTAACGAGTAGCTGAATATAAAAAATTCAAGAGTACCATCGCCCCCGCCCTACGTAAGAGCAAAACGGCCTTACTAACGTCGTTAGCACTATCTAGAAGGATTTTTTGGAAAAATAATAGACCCAATGATGTTAGAATTCTACTTACATACGTTCATATACTAATCCTAAAATCTACATATGATAACGACGTGGTCTGCATTTTTTGATTTCTTAAGCAGATATGTACATAATATTAGGAATATAAATATATAAACATCATTATCGAATAACCATCTAAGTGTAGTATACTGCTATGAAATGAATGAATACATACTTTGTACTTAAAATAATTAACAAGAAAACTATTTAATAACTAATATTAATAGGTTTAACTAAACATAATAAATTGTTTTGCATCCCTACACGATGAACTTTTGTGTTCACTCGAAACCTCGACTTTGAAAAAAAAAAAAGAAATAAAAAAGTTCCAATCAGTCCATTTAAATTTATACAATAATATATGCATGTCAATTCAACTGTTTTAAATTAGAAATGAGTCAATTTACCTAAACAGCTGAAGGGAAACTACAATAGTATATTTCTTTATGCAAAATAGCTCTACGTAGAAAAAAGATGAAGTTATGAGATGCAAGTTGCAATTTTCATGCATTATTTGTAAGGTTGAAGCAAACATCTGTACTAAATGTCAGGTCCATTTGTTTTACCGCATATTCATCGACTAATTATTTATAATAGAACTTCGATTAAGCCCCCATATATTGTAAACAGCTAATTTAAAATATGGCACACATTCTTTTCTTAATTGAATAAGAACTTTTGGTTTCAAATTAATCAAGTTCTGTCATAGTTTGTCGAGTTTTTTTGTTGTATAGTTTAAATATAAATAAAGGTGATTAAGTCTCTATCACTCAGCATTAATTTTTTCATGGAGCTTTAAATCCGTGCAATAAATGAAACCTGAATAGTGTATCCGTGAGCACCATTTTATTCTTCCTCTTAAATACAATTACATATAAGTAAGACTCTCTATATATAATCCAATATTAAACTTGTTTAATACAGAAAATTTCCAAAAATTGTCAATTCATCCATGAAATACAAAAATAAGGATATGGAACATAGTACCTTTTCCATTGACGTTTTTATCCGATAAGCAACTCAGTAGTTTTATATAAAAAGAAAATTTACGAATGAATGAAATATTTTTTTTTCTTCTTTTGTGAATTGTAAATTACCATATGACAACAACTCGACAATGGACAGTGTTTAAATTATTTCTTCAATATTTCAAAAAATGTCTATGTCGGCTTGTTTGGCTAGCCTATGGTTTTGGAGGAGGAAGAATGTATTATTGCTCCTAGGATGATTTTTAGATTTAAAATATCTTTAAAATGCAAGTAAGTCAAAGTTATCATTTTGGAGGTTCGCGAACCGAGTTAAATCCGTTCCTCTACCAGACGAAACAAACATTTATTTTAAGTTTCTATACTTGACTTATGGTCTTCAAAATGGAACTTCCTACCCACAAAATAAACATTAACTCTTAGTAATAATTTAACTTCTATAAAATAAAGTAATAATTATCAGTTGAAATGGTTTTGCATTCGCAAATTATTATATGATCCAGTAATGATTCCTTTTCACGCAAATCTAAAAACCATACAAAAAGGAATTACAATCAATATCTACTTTTGTAAAAACCATTTGGTTGTAATATTTATTGATAAGTAGGTACATTTTTTATTCCTCCAAAATTATATGGTAGATAGGTAATTAAGTCATTTTCCCGAATAAATGGATTATTTTTTGGTTAATAGCCTGGATTAGTGACATTTTGATGCCCTTCCTCTGATCCCTTGAATATCTTCGTCTCTTTATTAAAAAACAAACACAAAAAGCAATTAAATTAAAGTGTTCTTCTTCTAAATCTCGTTCCCTCAAAGTCATCTTGGTCTCGTTTAAATGGGAGTCTTGACCAAAACACACTAAATGGTAGGGATATACAAAGCTAAACAAAATTTAACTTGAGATGAATATATCAACGTTCATAACAGTAATTTAAGAAGCAAGAGTAATTAGACAAATCAACAGAAGATATCATTCTGCTCAAAAACCTTTTGATGGAATGTGGATGGAATTTTTTTTCTTCAACAAATATTCATTTCGATTTCAAATGCTTGAATCTTTAGAAAGAATTTTCGAATGTATATTATATTTATAGAATATTTAATACTTTTATCTCAAGTAACAAATGTTTCTAGTTGATATGTAATTTTTGAATTTTTGATTTGTTTCAAATGAGCATTTTTGATCTATTCAAATATCCTTTTTATAAATAAACCTATTCATTGACTTTCAAGTTTATCATTAAAAAATATATATTATATAAAATCCCCCTTTCTATTAGAAAGTTTCATCATTTACATATTTGATATTGACATGTCATGGGACTTTTGTAGAGAAAAATTGTAGAAGAAATACGCTGGAAGCGTTGTTTAGTTTTTTTTGTATTTATGTAGATTAATAATTAATTAATTATTAGACCGTTGTTGTGGAAACAAATTTCTCTGAAAGAAAAATTAAAGAACTCTTCCCTACCTTTGATGTAAATTAAAAAGTAAAATTATATATATATATATAATTATATTTTTTTCTCTACATCTGATGCTACTTTAAATGTAGAAGTTTATCCTCCCTAGAGGAGTACTACATTTTATCCATCTTCCTCAAACATAAAGCAGGTAGCTGATGCAAAACAAACATATTATTAATTCGATATACTGAGTATTATGGGAGGTAAATTAAGACTCAATCTCTCAAAACTATCAGGACCATAAGGGAAAATGTTGAAATAAAGTTAGGTTTAAGGAAGAAAAGAAAAATATCAGTTGGTGTCAATGCCTTGATGATCAATTTATACTCAGTCTTCTCAGTATCGTTGAAGTGAGAACCTATTACAAGTAAAAGTAGCTACTGTTAAATGACAATCAGTAGATAAAATGCAAAGCAAACTAGATATTTATTGGCGGCACGCTCTTTCACCATCCCTACTCATAACTAGGAATGCAAAAAATATGCGAAATGCCGCGTGTGAGATTTTGTGGAGTTGGCACTTTTAACGGTACTTTTGGTTTTCCAAAGCTGTTATCATTTTTCCTTTATTACTACTGAGGGGAGAACATCTACCTGAAGGTAAAGATCTCGCATGATTTGTGTAACACGTGTAACATTCTGTTGAAAAACAATCAATTATATCAATAAAATGTCCTACGAAGAGTTAGCAAATGCTGTAATGGCATAAACCATAATAAGTATTGAATGTTAGAAATAAAAGCTATAATTTCATAATAAATATTAATTATATTAACTTTAGGATTTAAGATTTTTGGGATGTTTCACTACTTAGATAATTATATCACAGTTATTGCATATACTTTTGTTAGAGTCCAAGTTCCATCTGACGATCATCGAATCCCTCATCCCCTTCATTTTATTGAGAACCCTCAAGGCGTCACAGTTTACGATAGGAATAATTATGTATTTAAAGAACTTGCTGTCGTGGATTATGGACTCTTTTGACATTTTCTTCAGTTATATGTATCCTTTATTCCTCTCAATCACATGCAGACATTTAAATTTGAGTGACTCAAGTGTAATAACATGACATGATGGTGGAAATATCCTTTCGCTAAACTTATTTCTTAATCTTGGACAACATTTCTTTATTTTGAAATGTCGTAATATGAAGGATCGGATTTTTCAGTATAGAACATGAAATTGACTTAAACGATGTTGAGTTAGACATTCAAGGAAACAAGCGTCTTGGTCTTGTTAGTAATGAAATTAAAAATATCAGAATTGTCTTCAATTACGTTCCTTGAATAAATCGCTATATTTATTTCGTGATTACGACTTTAAACGTGTAGTATAAAGTTTAGTTTTCTCAAGGCTTCTGTCTCAAATTCATTTAGATGTCATTTCACTAACCTAGGATCTTCGTTATAACTTTAAATAAATTATTTATCGAGTTAGTATAAAACCCTTGATCGTTGATAATAGAGATGAAAAATTTTACTCTTACTTTATGTATGAATTTATTAAATTGTTAATCGTTTATTAATTTTGTAATTGCCATTAAACGTTTTCAATATATATATATATATATATATATATATATGATTTTTCCTTCACTAATTAAATTATCACGTGCATGGCTCGACGTCCGTCACAACATTTACATTTGAGGCTTAATCTTATTTTGAGTTTAAATTATTTTGTTCTATTTTGAGTTTCTATATATATTACACTTTTATGTATAATTTAAGCATATAATTAGTATCGAATTCATTAAAAGTCTTAATCACATTCTATTAAATTGTTTCAATCTAGTACTGAATAAAAAATGCATAATAGTTTAATGCGCTTATGCATACTGGGGTAACTTTAGAGTCAAATTTAGCTACTTTATCGGAGGAAGAGAGTTCAAGAAGTAGTACAATGTTAACGAAAAAGGGCCCAAATCCTCGTAATAATTAATT
This sequence comes from Lepeophtheirus nordmannii, assembly GCA_963680855.1. Classification (NCBI taxonomy): domain Eukaryota; kingdom Metazoa; phylum Arthropoda; class Copepoda; order Siphonostomatoida; family Caligidae; genus Lepeophtheirus; species Lepeophtheirus nordmannii. The sequence goes on from OY804518.1 coordinate 1,798,373, forward strand.
AATTATTAGTTTACGGCTTATTGGCTAAAAATATATAACTTCCAGACATTAATTTCAGTTAATTTTCTGCCTCCCATCTATGGTATACATACATAATGTTATTATTTATTATTGATGTCTTCATTTGTATACATATATAAAGGAGAATAGCAGCTTGTAGCTCAGTAAAACGTCATGGCAGCTCAAGCTGCTTCCCTCTCAACATTCATCCAAATTGTCAAAGTTACCAGGTTGATTTTCTCTTTCTTTGTTTCTTACAAACCCGATTTGCTTGAAATTTACATTCCTAAGTATGATGATATTTAGGAATGTAAATAATATGCTAATGGGGTGGTTGAAATAAAAAAAAAAAAAGAAAATTAACCTGGTAACTCTGAGTGAGTGAGACCGACGAGCCAAATTCAATGATTACAGGTCAAACAGTAAATACAGTTTAATTAATCGCAGACTAAATTAAAATGTATTTCAGATTTGGGATTGTGGGCCAGTAATTATGTATACCTTCACGAGAAAAGGTTCTCCATCCCTCAATTAAATGAATAATTTTCCCTCAGTTAGAGCATCATTCCATCAGGAAGATAAATAATACTTTTGTGATATTATTAAATAGCTATTTTAAAAATATGTGTACAAGTATCGAACAAACTTTGAACAATTATAAAATAAATATGAACATTTTAAAACTGCTGACACATCTTTACGTCTATTAAACGTAAAAGACTGTTTGAAAAGCAAGATTTAAAAAAAAATCCAACTTTGGAGTAATGTATAAAAATTTTCACTGGAATTGCTGAGTATAAAGCGTATCTTTGATAATTATTATCCGCTCATCTTGGGTACAAGAATAAGTGGATAAAAATGACAATCATACAATTGAGTTTTAAGGAATATGAATGATGTAGGAACAATCATTCTAAATATATGTTATTATATCCTTATACATTCACATTTACAGTGATGTATTCAATTATACCATTATACCAATTAGCCCATTGCTAAGTTTCCTTACGATTCTTTGGAAGTATATTAAATTATATTAACTAAATATACTAACTCTATGATCCCAACATGGCATCAATTCAAATTATAAAGGAGTAAATACACACTGTTTAATGATAAATCAAGAATTAATCATAATATCTATTAATTGACACATTGAGCATAAAAACCACATAAAACCACAATATCTTATGAAAAACGAAAAATATGCTGTATTTTTAAGTTAAGAGTTTTCCTCCTCTTGCCTCTTAATAGTACTGCTCTAAACATCGATTACTTGAGCTAGAATTTTCTCATATGAAGCTGTGAATAACTCCCACCTAATGTTATACAAATAATAGTCCCACATTTAGAAAAAAGGAATTTTGAGCCTTTTTTTCCTTCTCCTTTAAAGAAAATGTTGCAAGAGATGCATAGCACAAATCATATCGTGTGAAACCATGACAACAACGAAAGACTTAAGAGATTATAGTTCTTTATACTTCAACTTGAGTCAGAGGAAAGAACTTGTGAGACTTCTATGTTACTTGTTCCTCACTCAATAATACCTTTTTTTAAAAACAAACAAACAAACCACATCCTATAAGTTAGAAAAAAAATTCACTTGATAGTTGAAAAATGATTATTGCTCTTTAACTGTCCCTTTTGATAAATTTTAATGAACATCAATATATAATAGGTAGATATGAAATTATGTACTTTAATTTCGTTTAATTCATTTGACAAGACATAAAAGATTTTATTAATAAATTACAAATGCATGTATTTTACATATGTGTCAAGTCAACAAGAAACCAAGTTTATCTGAAATATTTCAAAAATGAGTGTGAACTGTCCTCATATTTTTTTTGAAGACATTCTCTTTCGTTTGTATTAATAGTAGTATATTTGGATTAATTTAATAATGACTTCAATAGTTGCAACTTGATTATAGGAAAAAAAATACCGGTCACAATCAAAAATACAAGACATCTGGTATTTCTGACTATGTATTCATGGTGAGCAGTATAGTGGATTAAATTGATCCTTAATAGTCCTTAAACAAATGAACTGGTTTTAGCCAACTGCAACTAAATAAATCTCTGTGTTCTTTCAGGGACCAACTCGGCTCCATGTAGAGTCCATAACATTTATCCGATTGCTCTATTTGATAGGCAACAATCCTTGGGTTTTCGATATGAAGTGACATTTTAGCAAAAACCGGCCGCGATAGGTCTTAAAATGACTCCGAAATATTTGACCGTTATATTTAAGTGGATTTTCTCCTTTTCAATATTTGAAAACAAACTTGCTTTCTTGTTGACTTGACACATATTATACAAGCTACATTTTAATCATCAACTTTTTAATGAAATTTGTGAAATATTTTATTGACTTTTAATTTCTTATTTCTAAAAGAATTATTTATACTAGGATTATTGCAGTAAATCCTTGGATTGTGAGTATTTTAGATACCAATTTAACTTTAATGCCCAAAATTGTATAATTATGTAAGTACGTAAGTTTCTTTCCCATAGAGATCAACAATACTAATTTGAGGATCATTTGGTACTCTAGTGATGTAATCAAGACTACATCACTCATAGAATTGTAAAAAATATGCAAAAGGCCGCGTGCAAGATTTTGTGGAGTTGGCTCTTCAAACAGGTCTTTTTGTTTTCCAAAGCTGTTATCATTTTTCCTTTATTACTACTGAGGGGAGAACATCTACCTGATAGTATAGATCTCGCATGAAGGAATACATGCATTAAGGTTAATAAAGCAAATAAAATGTAGACAAAAAAGGGCTCAAGTCCTCGTATAATTATTATTAGTTAAAGATATATAATTTCCTGACATTAATTTCAGTTAATTTTCTGCCTCTCATCTATAGTATACATACATAATGTTATTATTTATTATTGATGTCTTCATTTGTATATATAAAGGAGAATAGCAGTTTGTAGAGCTGTAAAACGTCATGACAGCGTAAGCTGCTTCCCTCTCAACATTCATCAAATTGTCAGGGTTACCAGGTTGATTTTCTCTTTCTTTTTATTTTACACACCCCATTTGCATATTTTTTACATTCCTAATTATTCAAGACCAAAAAAAAAAATTTTTTTTTAAGAAAAGGAAATTTTCAATCTATAAACTTGCTTTGGTGTTGCTCTTGACAACGTGACTGCTTCTTGGAAGGAGTCGAGACCAAGGGCGATCACGAAAACACATGACAAATCTGTAATGATGTACCAAATATATAAAAATGACATTTTTTAAAAAATATTTCAAAAAGTTGTATGTTTTTTTTAAAATTTTACATGATATTTTTTCAAGATCGAATGAATCCACATCAAATATAAGTTCAAGTGTGAAATTAACATACATTTTCATGGAGAAAAAAAAGATTCCAATCCATAATAAATGTAAAAATGCTTCAAGACTCTCAGTTTGACGAGCTAGCATGTAACTGGTAGATATCTTTAAAGGGTTTTTGAAAAGAAAAACCGTACCTTAAGGAAATTCAATAATTTAAACCTTCTTCCTCAGTTGAATTAATGGTGCAGCTGGATTTATGGATTCTATATCTACTATTACTCACTTGTGTCAAATTGTCTCTATCCCCCCCCCCTCCTGTTTTTTATGGCTTACATCTTGTAGATGACTATAAAAATAATGATGCATGAATAAGTTTGACAATTATAAGTTATAACTTTGCTTATGTTAATTAAAGCAATAAAGGGATATTTTAAGCATATTTCACAAAATAAAGACAGTAGTTTTACTGTAGTTGACTTTTTAGACTGATTCATATTTTGAAGAGTCATTTAGGAAAATTCAACTCCAGCAAATTTGAAAAGTAAGTATCGATTTATTTTTAATAAAAAAACTTGATTTAGTCACTTATGATAGTCTATCAAATTAAAGTTTTGTCATCTTAAAACCTTATTTTAAAAAAAAATTAATATTGAAGAGAAATAAAAATAATATTATTTTCTCTACTATGGGTTATTTAATAAATTAATAGGGATACTCACTGTGTCACAGGAGCTAATTCAATCAATCAACGCTCAGCATAAAAATAAGAATATACTAGTTGACAAATTCTACAGCTAACAAGAAAAATCCATGAAAGTTGTTGGATGTTTGTTCGTTCGTCACTTCTTTTTATTTGTGTGTCGTTCAAGCACCAAAGTGATAGCCTCTAGAGCAGCGTTTCTCAACCGGGGTTCCGCGGAACCCTAGGGTTCCGCAGACGGTCTTTAAGGGTTTCGCGAGAAAAATGAGATTATATAAGCTATTACACTTTTCAGTCTTTTTCTACAGTGTGGTAAAATTTTGTCACCAGAATTTTGACTTTTTTTATAATGACCTATTGCTAAGCCAGGCTCTTAAGAGAACTAATTAATCGTTTACATTTGGGATATATAAGATGAGAAAGTATGGTATTAATCATTTTTTGCGCAAGGGTTCCGTGAGACATGGGATATATTTTGAGGGTTCCGAAAGGGAAAAAAGGTTGAGAAACGCTGCTCTAGAGTATGGATGGACAGCCTTTGTTCACTTGTGCGCCAAATTATGTTTGTCAAGACTGACTGCGGGCCAAGAGCCTTAATTATATATTTGCAAAATATGGATGCATACATAGTTATACTTATTTTATAATAACTTTTTTTTAATAATATATGATAATTATAGGTTTCAAAGGTCTCCGCGAGTTTAGATTGCTCATGCATGCTCTAGAGAGCCTAAATTTTGAATGGAGTACTACTAGAGTTTACAGTTAGCCCAATAATCAAGAGAACAATTACATATAATTTAACATAATCTTACGAGTCGTTTTTATAGCCCGAGAATAGCTCTTTTTTCACATTTCTCGAGTGGTTCATTCTTTTTTTCGTCTAAAGTGCTTGAACTATCATAAATATAAGCTGCATTTTCTTTTATCATAAAAAAACTTCTTTCATGTACAATTAATAATCTTTCACTCCCAAAATTTTGACGTTCAATTCTCTCCTAAATATTAAGCACGCATCCAAATTTGACGCCAAAGAGGTGAATGACGTGATCATAGATATAATTTCTACTATCCTAGGCATAAACATTCTATGTTTTATAATGATAGTTAGTAAATACATACTTTAATTAAGAATATTAGAAAAATGTTCACGTACATGTCTAAAAAAATCAAATCAATATTATCTTTGAGCTCCTTCTTGATTCCACATGAAACATAAACCTGTAATTGAAGTTAACATAAAATTTCAAGTAGTATAAGTTTATAATCATGAAGATTAATAATTTCTTTTAATCAATTTAAATAAAAATTATCCAAAATAAAATTTCATAGGAAACGACTAATTTTAGATTCGTAATCAGCGCGTTGTATACTGCTAGATATAATCAGAAATAGTGTCTAAAGGATTTCTGAAAGAGTTAAAATATGTTAACTTGTGTGATAGGAGATATTATTCTAATAATTATTTGAAGGGAATTTACATTCAAAAATACATTCGATTGTTGACAAAATTGTGCCTATAGAGAATTTATGCCATAAAAACCAAAATGCATTACTTTTTCTCTAGACTGGGCTTGTGTTATGCATATTCTCCAATGGATTTTGTTGTTTCATAATTCCTTGTACTATACCAGCTTTTTAGGTTAAACAAAAAATCCACTGTATTCTCCCTTCAGTTGATTTTCATCAGTTGACTCTTTTGATTTAAAGCAGTTGACTTTACGTGCTATGAACTCAAAAAGGGTATTATTATTATTATTTTGATATATATAGCAAATATTGAATAAAGGATTACGCGCCCTTTTTTTGAATTTTGAATAATAAACAAGTATTAACGATTGATTTGTATATTGGTAGAATTTATAAATGTATAGTATATTTAAATAATAACTCTGCCCAATATTAAAAAGTTGACAACAAGGAAAACACAGAAGGTTAACTACCAGTTGTTTTTTTTGGGATTTTTCCTTTACCTTTTGAGAATCGAGGTTGCGAGTGCACAAAATAAACCTCGTCATGTACACGACGGGCTTTTTGGGATAAACAAAAACACACTGTATTCTCCCTTCAGCTGATTTTGATCATTTGACTCTTTTGATTTAAAGCAGCTGACCCTACGTATTAGGAACTCAAAAAGGGTATTATTATTATTTATGATTTTGATGTATGAAAAATATATTAAATCAAGGATTGCGCGCCCTTTTTTCGAATTTTGAATATATTAAAATTAGTAACGATTGGTTTGTGATTAGTAGAATTTACAAATATATAGTATATCTAAATAATAAATTCTGCATAATATTAACAAGTTGGCAACGAGGAAAATACAGAAGGGTAGCTACCAGTTGTTTTTCCAAATTTTTCCTTTCCCTTTTGTCAGTCGAGGTTGCGAGTGACCAAAAAAGCTCGACGTGGTACATGAATCCTTTTATTCTTTGTAGCTATGACTAATTGTACATTGGAGTAAAGTGTTGAAGGGCTCATTAGAAGAGTAGGAGTGATAAATTAATGCATGCTTAAATTAATGATACTTTGTATGATGTCTGGACCTACAACCATCATTAACCAGGTAATAATAATAATAAAGCTACAAAATATAGGTATAATATGTACAAACATTCATATTTTTGTTTATTCCTTTAGATAGAAACTAATAAATATATCTCTATGGAAATGAAAGTAATGAACATCTACTTTAACTATTAATATATTCAATCAATAAATGTAAGTAATTACTAATTATACATAGATATAAAACAATTATCCATGCTTATCCGAATTAGAAGTCATATATAAATCTCTAGTAGACAATTTTAAATACTATTACAAGGAAAATATTAAGTACTCTCAGACTAGTATTTAAAAAACACATGATGCATCATTCAACATTTTGCTCCAAGGCTTTTTGATTCTCAAAATATAAAATAAAGAAACATATTTGCTGAGTTTAGATATGCACTTAAAATCAAATGATCTGTTTCTTGAGTAATAGGCTATGTATCTCGAGAAATAAAGTACAAACTCTCAAAACTTCAAAAGAATAATACAGTCTGGAGTATTCAATGTAACTCTTTTGATTTCAACAACATTTCTCTAAATATCATTTCATTCATCATCTTTCAGACACTTTAAAGAACGAAAAATTATATTTTAGCACTTATCAAAAGGACGCGATTCTCAAATACATATGAATATTTTGACATGTAAGTATACACAGATGTAAGTGACAAGTACAGCAACTTAAAAACAAAAACGTTTATCAATATTGGAACTTCAAAAAAAAAAAAAAAAAAATTCCCAGTATTTTTTCCTCATTGTATTTCATACATTTTTTTGCGTTTGTTTACAAAACATAAATGTAATCAATAACGTCTTAACTTTATCTAATCGAATTAAGTGATCAAATTCATAGATTAACTTCAAGGACTGACATAACAAACTCATATTCTAATTTACATCATAATCCATAAATCATAAGCTAGCAGCACTTGACTTAGAGAGTACTCGTGACTCTGTGTTTTACTTTTGGTCAAGTATCAAATATAACTAGGTTGCTTAATCGTTACATGTATAATGTTCCGTTCGTTATGTGTATAATCTTATCGACAAAATATATATAAATAAATGATGAATCAATAAGTTATATTACATCTGGAGGGGCACTAGGTAAATCACGCAACCCATTGTAGTGAAAAGCATCATTTTTTATGAAAAGTTATTGTTGGCAATTCAACATGACGTTTTTTTTGTTTTGTGTATATATTGTGCCGTTGTTGTCATATAATAGTAATACGACTTGGTTATTTCAAACAATCCCTCCCTTTTGAGGTCGTATTTAATATCCCCAAAAATTATTTCTGGGCTAACATAATCAATGCAAATTTTCAACTTAAAAATCCAATTTAACCTTCTTTTAAGGGTTTTCTAATAAAAGTGCTTAAAAAAGTTATTGAATTTATTAGATTTAGCAATGTTTCCCTATAATTAATTAAACATATTATACATAATTAAAAGGAAATCACTTTAATCTATCAGAAAATGGCTGAATAAACAATAAATAAAATGATCATATTTCATTATTCAGTCAAGAAAATAACACTCAAATGGACAAATTCAAAAGAAAATATCCAAATGTTATGTTTTTAAAACACTATAAGTTTAATGACATTCTTCTTTTAATTTTAAACCAAAGTAATACAAATTCTTATTAACTTTAATCACCAGCAATACTTTGTAATGAACAAAATTAGTATATACAACAAAACATCAATGATTTTTAGAGTCTTAAAAGTAATATATAAACAAACATGTAGAATACATTTAAAGATATAAAATGCTGTAATTATTCTAAATTACTCAGAAATATTTAAAATTTATTTTCTTGAGTAAATTAATGAAAAATGATCGTTTTATTTAGTATCACTATAATATATATATATAAATACATAACCAAAATAATGTTACCAGTTTTTTTCATATACAAAAAACCAAACTTACATTTCCTGATAGCGTAAAATTTTTTCTTTTCAATTATGTATAATTAATGTTTAATTAATTATAGGCAAACATTTCTAAATTTAAGTGGATTTATTAAACCTTCAACTAATTATGTATTGAATTATCATATTCATATTGTATATGCAATGGGATATAGTATTTACTATTTAGATATTTTAGTACATAAAAGTATTGAAATCGTTATCTAAGTTTAAAGGACAAATTCATACACTTAAGTAATAAATTCAATAAGTTTCTAAAGAATTTTTATTTGAGAACCCTTAAAAGAAGATTAAATTGGATTTTTAAGTTGAAAATTTGCATTGAATATATTAGCTTAGATATAATTTTTGGGAGTATTAAATATGAACTCAAAATTGAAGAATTGTTTAAAATGCTCACGTGATTCTGTTATTATATGACAACAACGACACAATATTTTTAATGTATAATTGTACAAACGTCATATTGAATTGCCAACAATAATTTTTCATAAAAAATGATGTTCTTCACCACAATAGATTGTGTGATTTAGCTAGTGCGTCTCCTGATGTAATATAACTTATTGAGATAATACATACAACGGAACATTATACATGTAACAACCACACAACCTAGGTATATTCGATGCTAGCACGAAAGTAAAACACAAAATGACTGGAACAGTGGAAAAACTTTGTCACTCTCTCCCATCTTGATAAGTAACCTAGAAAGTAACAACTCTCTGTTCTATGGAATGGCATTTCATGCGAATTTTTAACTAAAGTAAGGCATGATTAGACATTAAAGCTGATACAGAGCTGACTTTAGAAGAAGTTTTGAGCAAAATATCTAATTATCTCAAAGATAAAAGAAACCTGGCTCACGTTCGATTCAAACTTGTTCTAAGGAAACTGATGGAACACGAGAAAAATTATGCCTGTTTACACGAAATGACCCCAGATTGCTGGATATCAAATTTAAAGATATGTGGATTAAAACACCAATATATTAGAGAAAAATTACTTTAACAAAAATCACTTTTAAGTGAAAAAGAAACGTTTGCAATATGTCAAAATATCGAAGCTGGTAAGACAAATCAAATGAACATTGTAAATCTAGCAAACAGGCAAGTCAATCATAACATCAAGTATATAAAAATTAGAAGGGAAATCGAAAACCAAAGTTCCTTGTTTAGAACTAGATTGGAAAGCAAAAACCGTTTTACTAACTCCAATACTAAAAAGTGTATACCCTCATCCAAATGAAAAAATATTTTCAGCTTAAGGCCATTAATGTAGACGCTGTGACAAAACGAACCCATTTGATAAGTTTGCCATCACGATACTAATGATAAAATCAGACAAGTTCGTGATCGAAGGAAATAAAGTTATGATGAAACTGCAAAGGATTTCCCTGAGATTCCCAAAGATAGTTGGGTTAGAGTACAAAATCTCAAAACCAAACTCTAGTAATGGACTGGATTTGTTGTGAAGAAAGGCAATAACGGAAGCTACTTGGTAGAAATGTCAAAAGGTCGACCCTATAGGAGGAACAGAAAGGTCCTTAGATTTTTAGATGAAGACGATTATAAGAAAAAAACACTTACTCGGACAAATCAGAGCAACTCTGATATTAGATCTAAGCTTACGAAATATCCCCGAAGAACAGTGAAATTCCGGATGGAGACTTAAATTTGTATATTTCTCAATATTAGGATATACCTATGTTGTGTGATTCTTACATGTATAATGCTCCGGTTTATATATTATATAGTCTCATGTACAAAATATATTTAAATAAATGCAGAATTATCAAGTGTATCCATTCTCGTAGCTGTCATTCTGATCCGTTATATGAAACGGATCTAATACATAGAGCTGTATATCTTAAGTGTATATTCACCTGTGAAATGTTTAGGAGTCGAACATTATTTTTTATTTTTTGTTTTATTGATTAATTATAAGTAATCAATAAAATGTCTAATCGATTGAATATATGATCTTGATATAGTATAACTTTATGATAACTACGAAATTTTGTTTATTTCCTTCAATTCTATCTCAAAGAACATCAATGTATTTCCCTGTAACCAAGGCGAGCTTTTTGGGATAAACAAAAACACACTGTATTCTCCCTTCAGCTATTTTTCGTCAGTTGACTCTTCTGATTTAAAGGAAGTGACTCTACGTGTTATAAACTCAAAAAGGGTATTATTATTATTATTAATGATTTTGATATATAAAATATATATTAAATAAAAGATTGCGCGCCCTTTTTTTGAATTTTGAATATATTACAAGTATTAACGATTCCACAATTCGTGATAAATACTGCCTTAAAAGTTGATGTTGCATGCGAATCGTTTTATAAAAGTCGATTCCAAGCATCCATCTAGATAAAGTAACATTAGGTTGTCCCATTTTCGGGTCAATTCGTTATTTTGTCTACATTAAAGAATTTTCTGCTGCCTTTTGATGAAAAAATGAGAATTGGAGAGTTTCAGACTTCAAAAGTCATTTCTCTGATCTATCAAGCCCTTTGAATTTTGAGAAATGACACTTTTTGAACAAAAATTAGCTTTTTTCAAAGCAATTCTGTGCAAAAAAAAAATCTGAATCTCCTTTGAGATCTCATTCTTCAAAAGAATTTTTGGTGCAAGCTGGCAACTGACATCTTCTTATAGTTTTGGGCCTACAAGTAGGCCTATCAGGAGGAAGAATTAATTTTCTCAGTTTTTAAAAAAAACTACCCTAAAATTGTGAGTACAATTTATATAAATATATATATATATATATACCGTAAATCTTCGAGTATAGTCCGCATTTTTTTCCGGAAATTTTAAGGTCAAAATCCCTAATGCGTACTATACATGGGGTTAAAAAAACATATTTTCTTAAGCGTCAACCCTATCGCTAAATCCGATCGAGGATATCGCCATATTGAATGGTGTAACGATATTGCATTATTTACGATTGCATTCTGGAAGGTTCTCGATAATACGATTAATCTTTGAATAAATGTTTTTGTTTGAAAAAATCTTTTGCTCTTTCTTTTGTAACTCAAGTTAGGGATGCGTACTATACATGAGGTTTAGGTTTTTCCCCCAAATAACTCCTATACTTGCCCTGCGGACTATACATAGGGGCGGACTATACTCGAAGATTTACGGTAAGTTATTTGTTTAAAACGATACACACATTCATATAATATATTACGATCGGAGGTTATGTTAATTAATAAATGAGAAATCCCTGGTAATAATAATAATATTATTTTCTACTACCAAAAGTATGTACATATCTTTATTATGTACTAAGACACCTTAAAATTGCAAAAAAAAAAAAAAAAAAACCCTCAAGAGTATAAATAAAAACTTATTCATTTGGCTATTTTCAATGAAGCACAGGCCCCAGAACAGTTTTTGTAAAAATGTCCCTCACACTTAGGAATTGGTTCTGCGTGGATTCTATGCAATGAAGTTACAATTTTCTTTGAAGAAAATTACCATGCAGCTCACCTAAACTTACTAGCCATTTAAATGTTCCTTTTATTCCCTCAATGGACACCCATCAAAAAAATTATTTTGATGAATTGTATTTTCTTACATTATCAAACCATGTATTGAATACATTAATCAATGCTCATAATTGCTATTCTGACAAAAATATTAGATAAACTTAATGTCAAATGCCTCTTCTATTGGAGTATTTTAAGCAGAATAGTGTCACTATGGGTCGCATGCCTAATCAACATATCAAAACACCTCTATTTTTAATTAAGATATTCCATGAGTGAAGGTCAATCAGATAAGGAATATTAATGATCCCTTGATTAAAAAGTAAAACCCAAAGAGCGGGAGAGAAATACAATGATCCTCAAGGTTATTCCAGGACAGATTATTACACTTAAAAAAAAAGATCATGGAAATAAAAAAATTGAGAAAATTTAAAACATTTCTTTGTTATTGGTGGTAATGGAGATTGAGGTGAGGGGCACTCCTTTCTCCCCCCCCCCCCCTACCCCCTTCATTCCACGTTTAGCAATTTGATTTTAACATAATATTTATATATATAATATATGTTCCATTTCATGTAGTTCCTTGTCAGATATGAATCCCATTTGTTCATTATATTTAGGAAGTAATAAGTAATTTATGACGTTTTTGATAGTAAATTGAACTCAAATTCTTGAGCTCATGTCTTTACTTCTAGTGAGAGATGAGAGAAAACACAACACAGGTAAACCAACAAGTATTTTTAATATTTTGTAACATTTCAATTTTATTTTTTACATTGTCATGATAATTGATTATATCTCATAGCCATGTTAAGAACTGTATTCCCTCATTGAATTGACTCCTTCTCTTACTAATAACTAACATTTCAAAAATTAAAAATATCCTAACTACTTGACCAAAAGGATCAATCATTCAAAATCAAATGTCAATGATGTTTTTCAAAGTATTGAAGTTGACATATCTGATAATATCATGTTATAAAAAATATTTTTATACGTATCAAATAGCTAATAAGAGCTACAGATATTATACATATACACAGCATAAAATAGTCTATAGTCACAATAATAATTGAAAAAAAGTCCATACATTTTTTTGAAGGGAAGTTCCTTGACAATAGCCTTTAAAAACTAACTTTTATGTAAAAAAAAAAAAAAAAAAAACCAACTTAGAATCTCTAAGGTTATGTACATTTATTATCAAAATTTGTAGAGTAATTCCTAGAAGGAAAATGACTTTGTTTGTTTTTTAAAAGTTTGTGTTTGTCTTAAGACATAATTACAATAATAATGATTTAAAAAACATACATGTGCTTACTGAGACACCATTGCATCCCGAAAAGCTTATTGTTTGGTTTGGATTTCATGTCCATGGTGTAATTGGGCCATAATAATTGCCACAATACTGTGAATGGAAACCAATATTTAACCATGATAACGGATTGTTTTTGGCCCCAATTTGATGGTATGGACTTAAATGACTTGTGGTTTCAACAAGACTTGCCACACATTAATCAATACAATCGATTTATTAAAGAGCAAATTTGGTGAACGTGTTATTGCCAGAAATGAACCAGTCAATTTGCCGCCTCGCTAATACGATTGAACGCCTTTGGACAATTTTCTATGGGGCAACGTAAAGTCATTATTAGTCTACAACATCAATCCAGCAACACAAAAGGAACTCAAAGCAAATATTGAACGCGAAATTCCAGCTATTTTGGTCGATTTATGCGAAAAAGTGGTGGAAAACGTGGTTCAACGATTGAACTTCTGGTCATGGAAAAGAAATTGAATTCCATACTTAATTGTAATTGAATATATGTACTTCAACACTAAAAAAGATATTTGTGTAAGTATCTCAAACGATTTTAATTTTATTTAAAAAAGAAAATGCGTCGCTCTTATTGAAAAACCCTTTACATTAGAACTTGACCGATATGGATTTTTTGAAGTCTTATGCTGTTTATGTTTTAATTTATTTTGGACAAAATATAAAAAAAAACAATATCCAATTAAACGGCTCCATTTTTATTAATGCAATAATGTAACAATTTTCAATTTATTGTTGTATACCTACATATATATAAGGCAATTTTTAAAATTAAATATCCAACTTTCATTTTTCAAGAAATGGAAATCTAGTTTGGAGATGTATTGTGATTGAAATGTCGTGTTTGTCCACATTTGTGTAAATATTATGATCGTATTTGCAAATTTCAAAAATGAACTGCTTATTTCCATAGCTATTCCTATTCCCATTTATAGAAGATATGAATTTATAAGTCATAGATGTATACACATTAATATTGTTTTAAAATTACATACTAAACGTTAACTATATGATACATAAATTTATCATATTATTGTTGTTTTTTAAGGAGAAGAGGAGCAAGCAAGACATGTTTTTTAAAATATTGATGTTTGTATGTGTATGAGGGGTTTCCATAATCCATTGGTCAATTTATAAATGTCTATACTTTAAATGTTTAAACTCTATCGTTTGAGGCAATAATGCTGAGTAGTTGTACTTACATATAAAAATAAAAACACATAAACCCTTCATTATAAATAAAAAAATATAACTTACATACATGTAATAATTAGAACCATTAATTCTTCTCCTTCAAAGTAGTACTGGAGAAGAGCGTCTTATAGTAATTACTTAACCCCCTAAAATTTATGCTAGCTATTAAACTTTAATATGAAATTAAATAAAACATATCTTATTATTTTCCTCCTTATGTGAGCATAAATAGGTATATATATTCATACATATGTACATGGCTTGTAGAGCTTTATCCTTTGTTTCGGTATAGGCTTTGTTGTGTGTGCCATATTATCTACATACTTGATTAATAACATTTTCCTTTTAGTTAATAATCTCAAGAATATTCCTTGTGAAAGGTCGTATGTACACGTGAAGAGAGTTGTTGAGTTTCACAGTTTGAATCCCTCATACAAACTTACAAACCTACTTCATTCATTAGGAATATCATTTAGATGGTCATCGAAAGTTATGATTTTCCATGTCCTCAAAGTCTATTAACTAATATTATTTTAATATACATAATAGATGTGTCAATTCAACAAGACACCAGGTTTATCTGAAACATTTCAAAAATGAGTTTGAACTTCACTCATATTATTCTTGAAGACATTCTCCTTCGTTTGTATTAATAGATTATTTAGATTAATTAAATAATGACTCCAATAATAATTGCAATTTAATTATTGGAAAAAAAAATTCGGTCACAATCAAGAATAAAAAACATCTGGTGTTTCTGACTAGTATAGTAACTATTCTGAATAGTAGTTACTATTACTATGATTCATGGTGAGGATGATAGTGGATGTAGTTGATTCTTAATAGTTCTTAACCAGATGATGAACTGGTTTTGGCAAACTACCACTAAATACATCTCTGGGGCTATAAAAAAGATGGAAATTCTTTGTGGGGCCATATCGGCTCCTTGTGCAGTCGAAACATTTATCCAATTGCTCTATTGGATAGACAATCTTCCTTGCTTTCTTGATGATTAAAAGTGATATTTTAGCAAAAACCAACTCCTAAATATTTGACCGTTATATTTATGAAGTAAAAAAAAAACTATTTAAAAGTGGATGATTTTCTCCTTTTCAATATTTGAAAACAAACAAACTTGCTTTCTTGTTGACTTGCCACATATGTATATCTTTATTGATTCTAGCAACCTTTTCTACCACGAGAAAAAAAAGGTAGAGTTAAAATGGGTTCATACTCACTTTGATAGAAGTTAGTTAGTCAATGCTCCCCGACATTGGGATTACTGTTCCTTAGGTAAATAGTAAGGAAATGTTATTTAAGCTATTTAATAAGAGCTAGTTCAACTGAAGGTGGGAAAAATATAGCTAAATTAACAGCTGACAACAGAATAGAGTCTAAATTAATATGTTTGTGGTATAATATTGTATTATATAGTATGTACATATAAATGTATGTAGAACGATATGAATGGTTGATAAATGTTCAAATCAATGACACTTTGTAAAGTGTTTTTGTGACCTTCTTTTTCTCTTCATAATCATTCCTCTGTTTTCTGTCCAATACATACTACATATTATGCAACATTATTTCTTTAGACCTTTTAATGAACTATTTCTTTGTCTTTATATATATATAATGTATGTACCTACTCTTTATTTTAAAAGAGTTTTACATCTCCCATATTGGTTATAAATTATTTTTTCAAATAAAAGTTTAAAACATAGATACGTGGATATGATCCATCAATTTTGTAGCTAAACGTCAGCGGGTATAATTGTGTGTATCTATCTATGTCAGCGTTTCTCAACCTTTTTTCCCTTTCGGAACCCTCAAAATATATCCCCTGTCTCACGGAACCCTTGCGCAAAAAATGATTAATACCATACTTTCTCATCTTATATATCCCAAAGATGTAAACGATTAATTAGTTCTCTTAAGAGCCTGGCTTAGCAATAGGTCACTATAAAAAAAGTCAAAATTCTGGTGACAAAATTTTACCGCACTGTAGAAAAAGACTGAAAAGTGTAATAGCTTATATAATCTCATTTTTCTCGCGGAAGCCTTAAAGACCGTCTGCGGAACCCCGGTTGAGAAACGCTGATCCATGTATTTGATTTAATTTAAGTACAAAACTAAATAATTGTTATGTAAGGGAGGAGGAAGATCAGCCATGTAATGAGTTTATATGCATTTTCCAAGATATTTTCCAATTATTATTATTATTATTATTACCACCATTACCACCAATATAGAGACTCTATCTATGTACCTTGCCTATGTACGAGTAGTACATATATGTAAGTAACAAGAATGAAATCCCTTCTTCAAGAACAATTAACTTGTAATAACCATAAATTTTGCTGAAGATACGCTTACATTTTCTATATAACACTCAGAGCAACACAGAGACGACACACAACACATAGGGCAAAAATAAAATAAAAAAAAGCTTTAATGAAATAGGAGGAGGAATGAATATAGGAGAGATATCGGGGGTCTTAAATGTATTTTTTTTTTTTGCTGTTGTTAAATCTTTTTATACCTTTTTACAAAAAAAAAAAAAATAAAATAGGTTTTTTTTTTCAAAATGGGTTTCTTGAATTATGTTTTTTTTTTTTTTTTTTTTTCAGGACAGGTGTTCATGAACTGCACTTCTTTTGGGGATATTTTTACTTACTCACAAAATGTGTACCTCTATGTGTATGTGTATGAGGAACTGAGTATCGCTCAGTTCCTTTGCGTTTCTTGCTTAATAAAGTATCCAATTTGGTAAATTGGTAATTTTAGTAGATTTTCAATATATATAGGTAGATATTTATGTAAAAATCATTGGGATACGAACGCAATGAATGAGAAACTTGACTTGATTATGTATAGTAAACTTACACATCATACAACAATCTTCATTCCATCTCTTAGCCTTTCTTTCAAAAATAAAGGGAACCCGATATAATATTCATAGTACTTACTTTAAAAAGTACGTTGTCCTTTCAAACTATGGTGTTTCATAATAGGGACTTAAAAAGTTATAACTCGTGTTCATCAAAATACAAATAACGTGTAGACAAATTAAACACTGACAAACAAGTACAATGTAATCAGTAAGAGAGTTAAAAGTCCTTAGATTGAATAATTAATGTTTAACTCAATTATTTGTTTCCTGACCTTTTCATGAAAAATGGAGGATAATGTCTTGCCAAGTAAAATATTTATTTTTATGATATATCAATATATATTATTTTCCTAGTCTTCATGGTCATTGAAATTTATACACAGCCTTATGACCAGGGGAAACAAATTTATTTTAGATTGTGAGCCACATACAACCCCTAGGTAGACGTCGTGGGCCGGACCAATAAAATTATAGCATACTGAGCTATAAATAACCAAAATACCATCATGTCTTCCCTTTATTTTGATTTAAAGAAGAACAAGGACATTGTTGTTAAATTGAACTAAAAATGTGTTGAACAACACTTGTACAATACATTTTATAAAATTAACCAAACTTTAAGTAACTGGTATCGAAAATTATAATAATGAACTTTACATGAGATTACAACATGAGACTTATAAAGAAAGACTAACATGCACCACACTAGCGGATAATTCATGAATTATAGTTAATTAAAAAATTTAATCCATGTCTTTATTGTATTTTTTCCACTTTCAAATTATCCGGCGGGCTTGATTGAACCTCCTTGCGGGCCGGTTCTGGCCCACAGTCCGTATGTTTGACACCCGTGCTTTAGACAGTTTATTCTTTATTTCCTCTGTACCCTATGTTCCAGCTGTATTGGTCCTACTCCAGTAGCAAGGCAGTTGATGATATCTGGGATGACAAGGATATTATCATTGGGATCAAAGAATACGATTGCAATAGTTGTGAAGACAATATGATTCCACTTTTCACCGTTGAAAACTCACACAAATTCAGGTTTCACGGAGTTGATACAAGTTGAACTATGGAGCCAAGATGTACGTGTGGCTATGCATATAACTATATGTATGCATATATACACCTTTTCTTCCCTTTGACACACAAAGATGTCGTAAAGTTCAGATCCCTTGTCTATGAGACTTGGAGTAAAAGTTAAATAAAGAAAGAAATAACCAAGAAACAGTAATGATCAAACGATCTCTTTTCTCTCTCTCTCTCTCCCTCTTTCATCTCACCTTAGGGACTCATAGGACCTCATAGGGGTATGTATATGCACGTAAAATCATGTCTTATATGTGTAGCTACATACTATATTAATATACATAAGTAAGTAGTTAGTTATATTGAATCACTTAACAAAGAAAACTTTTGAATATCTCTTTCTTTCTTTCTTTCTTTCTTTCTTTTTCTCATGTTGTGAGGTCTCATTTCTCTCTCTCTCTCTTTGTTTGTTAGTCTATTTACCAGTGTAGTTGTTCATATAATATGTTTGAAAAATGAGTGCTATTTTGGGTGTTCTTTCTCATGCTGTTGAGGAGTTATTCCCGGAGAGAATGTACATCAGATAATGTTTTGTTGTTGTTGTTGTTGTTGTGCTGTGTTGGTTCTTCAAATTTGTTATTTATACGAACAAATACATATATATATATATATACTACAAATATAATGGAGCGTCAAAAATTACGCCTCTCTTCTCACAATTAATGTGTCTATTGTTGTAAATTGGCAGGGTTGGAGAAAAAGGAATCAACTCTGGGAATGTATTAGGTATACCTCGTACAAAAAAAGATTGACGGATTCTTTTCAGCATTCACATGATTATTATATACGACCCTACCTACCTTCAAATATCTTGAGTAAAAACTTTTTTTATTAGATTCATAGGAGTAAACAAATTTTAAAAATTCACCAAAGGTGAGCCCTATTAAAATGATTTGAATATTCTTCAAAACTCATTTGATTCATTATCAAAAATTAGGAAACTTTATTTACATTCCTTTAGAAGGGTTTTTAATGTGTTTTTGTAGTTGGGAAAATGCGGGTTTTTAATTTATTATTATTATTATTATGATTATTTATTGGCGTCAACTTATGAGAATCTTTTTCTATTTTTGGCAAAACGACCATTTGTGAATCTTCATACATAATTCATTCAATTTTTTTTACGTGCTTTATTGTAATTATATAATATAATATGTAAGTGAAGAAAACAGTGTACAAATGAATTCCTAGTTATGTAAAATATTTCATATTACAGCCTAGGATCATCATTTTTTTTTGTAAGATTATTTTTATCTTTTGGGTTGATCAACATTTTTTGTCTCTTAAAATTTTGTACAGGATGTCAAATACCCTATTATTTTGTATGCTCATTTGTTATTCTTAATACTCAATAACTACAAATGAAAGTTCCATTCGAAAGAACTTTCATGGCCCCATGCTGCTTCCTTACAACAACAACAAAAAAATTAATTCATCCTAATTTGTCTCAATGAATATTTCAGCATCTCTCACTCTTCTTCACGAGGAGCAGGAAGGGGGGAAAAAAAAGAAGGAATTTATCAAAATAATCTTCTCAAAAAAGAATGAACAAAATACCTCTCATGTGGACTCATTTTGTTGGGCCTGAGTCCTACCTTTATTCCTAGGTATACGTATAATATATGTGTTAATTTATACACTTACAAAAAAAAAATCATCCAACGATTGATTAAGGAAACTTCTTTAACAAAAATGGAGTCGTCTACATACAATTGTACTCTGTGTATAATATTAAGTTCATTATCCAGAATCATAAATTGATGATGTTTCGTGGTTTTTTCTATTGTACATGTGAAGGGTGTTTACACCACCGGAAACCCTCATAGATGTTGTACATGTTATAATATCTCCACTGTCTCCCCCTATCTTAAATGAGAACAAGAGGTTCGTTCGAACACACAACATTTATATATATATATGTACATATAATATATCTGTTTCCGCTCTAAGACTTAATGATATATATGTGCTCTGAAGGAACCAAGAAACTTATTATTATATGTACCTCGATACCTATGTGCTTCTTGACTATTTAGGACATACTACAAATAAATTAGTATTTTTAATGACTCAATTTGCCTGCACCTGCCTTTTTTGTTTCCCTTGGATTCCGATGGTAAAAAGGATTTAAAACGAATGAACGAACGAGGAAGAAGACAAATTCGTTTCCGACATACAATATATATATATTATTTGTTTTTCTACACTGCTAGCTGCTAAATAAGGCTCTTATACAAAATAGCAGCCTGATATGAGCAGTCTTGCCTAATATTACTCTATAAAGTAATAAGTAATTTATGACCAGTTACTCAATTGCCATAAATTGTGGTATCTCAACATAGTGGTGTTAGTACTTAGGAGCAAAATTAATAATATGCCTTTACTTTATATTACTTATATTTTCTTGGATTAGTGAATATGTTGTGAACTATTTTCAAATTGAAAAATGTGTTGTACACATTTTAAGTTTTGATAAAAAAGATATCTCACTTTTTTAATGACGTTTTTATATTAATAAAAAACATTTGAAGATAACATATTTTGCTTAAAATTTACATATTTAGATGGACGATTTCTTCTTAGTTAAGGATTCTTATCAAACGCTTCGCATCTTGCTTGAAAGCCGTGGGTTTTAGCTTTAGAATGCATTCCTTATTAATCCATTTCATGTAATATTCAAGGAGTTATTTAAGTGCAAAGGATTAGGCCAACTTTTGTGCCTACTCCGGCACCCTACGCCCCTCCCTTTAGGTCAAAACTGGAATTTGCATTAAGTACAATAGCGAATCAACATATTTTAATGCACAAAATGAGTATCCTTCTAGACTTAAGTTGAAATTGATGTTGTAAAATGAGTCGAATTAGCTCAAAAAGAGGGGACCGATTTCTCAATAACCGTTGAACCCTCAAAAAAAAAAAATTACAGATTTGAAATCAACGTGCAAAACTGAATAACTTTTATTGTATTGCTAAGTATTTTTGACATTTCGAATTTGTTGACCTGTGCAATTAGCAACTTTGAGGATGTGTAAACCTGATATACCTCATTTTTTAGGTTCCATAATATCCTCTAATGTAGATATATATTTTTCTGTAGAAGAAACTAATATACATACATATATTTGAATGCATCTGTGTTATTCCTACTGGAAAGAAACCACAATTTGAGCCATATATGAGAGAAAAAAATTATTAAATGAAAGGTGGTTTAATTGGAGTGGAGTCTGGAGTGTCAGGATGATGGATGAAGACTGGTTTTTTAAAAATCTGGCATTCAAATAATGTATTAAAGTAATAATTACTCAATAGCTATTATTAATGGGTATCAATCTCAGATATGTACATAATATGTACAGCGTATATTTAAAATTAGATTTATAAAGATATGTAGGGTAGGCACTCAAAACAAAATAAACTCCTCTAAGAACATATTCAAAAAAGAAATTCAACCTAATTTTACATTTAAAAAAAAACCTTTCATATATATAATTCTTTTAGTATTTGATGCGCAAGGAACGAATCTTTAATTAGTTTGTTCTGTATTAAATTTGGTTTTTGAGTATTTGATTTGATTATATATATATATATATATATATTAGGCATTAATTACAAAAAGTTGATATTATAATTATAGAAGTTCCATTGTTTACAAGTTTATATTTGTATTTACTTTTTAAATTTAATATCATTCATCATATGACAGAATATCATACTTTTAAACCCAATACCTCAAGCAATTTTTGCCTTTAAAAAAAAATCAATAATTTTTACTAAACTATACCCTCTAGAATCAAATACTCTTTTGATAATGACAGACCAATTGTTCAACCTCTATATGAAATCCTTGGACTTAAAAACAATTGAAAAGTGTTACATTTTCAAACCCAATCCTTAAAAAGAAGGATTGATCCTTCACATTGTAATTTATCAGTCCATTGAAATCACATGAAATATAAGTAAATCCATTTTTGGAATTTACATCAAATTTTCTAGATAATAGATTTATTTGCATGTGATTCACTGATTCTTTGCTACTCAAAAAATGATTTAAATCACATCAAAGGTTTTATAAAAAGCCAGAGAAATAAAATCAAAATTTATGAAATACTAAATTATATACGAAAAAACCAATTACAGATAGGGAATTAATGCCTCAAATACTACTAATATTAGATATGAACCTTAAATAAATAGTTTTTTTTTGTTGACACTTTCAATTTAATTCTATATGTAGGAACGAATAAATATAGAACTCATTTAAAACGTTGATTTCCCTCCTTCCCGATTTATTAAGTTATATTTATTTATCAATTCATTTTCCTCTTATAGAGCTTACAAAAATTTACATACCTCTCTGGAAACAGAAATAAACTATTTTGTTTCCTCCCCCCCCCCCCCCCCCCCCAAAAAAAAAAAAAAAAAAAAAAAAAGGTGTGACGAAGATATTTATGTTTTAACAGTAAATAATTATATTATATGTTTCCCTAATATACATATGTAACTAACCGCAAACTTCATTTCCATGCTTTGTTTTGACTCTAAATTAATATTTTTTTTTACGTTTTAAATACTTTTTGAGTTGTAAAAATGAGTCTAATCATATGATGCATGCGACAGACTTTAAAGACTCATTTTGAATTCCATGACTTATTTAAATAATAGCTAATATTTGATAGGATAAACTTTTTATAAGAAATCATATTTTAAGTTGTGATTGAGGCAGTTTCATATAAATTCTCTGTATAAGAAGTCCTTGTAACTTTACCATATCACATATATAAATTATTCCCAAAAACATCTGCATAGACAATTCATCAAATTCACAGATATTTATGAAGGTATACAAAAATAACTTCAGGTATATTTTTTGACTATAAATGCCCTTAATAAGACTGCTGCTTATCACCAAATATAGGCTCCATAAGTTAATGAAATGGCAAAACTAATCCTTTATGATATTTAATTACCAAAAATAAAATATAAATAGCAGCTTTGTTATAATAGATACATCAAAACTTAAGTATGAAAGAAGTAATGCAATTAATTTTAAAAGTAAACATTTACTTATTTTTTTAAATCTAGTTTTTATATAAATAATATGTACTTTAGATAATTGCAGCATTTATTTTAAAAAAAATATTGGTAAATAAATTTGTATGATAATCATTGCATCTCTCAATTTTTCATCTCAAAAAAAGAAAAAGAAAAAAAAATTATCCAACTTTGAGACTATTCTTTTATTTTATAGTCGGAATAAATATGTTTAAAGGACAGCTATTTCTAAGTCAACCAATCAACATTCAGAAAACTCACAAGAGGTATACAAGTGAAATACTCAATCGATAGCTGATCAAAAAATAAATAGGAGTGTTTGATGTTTTATAGAATGCATTTTAATGATTATATTAATTACATTGGTCAATATAATGATCCACTAGTGTGTTTCATGCAGATTCTTTGTTTTGTTCTAAAAGGACTTTTGTGGGCGTAGACGGCAGGAGTAGTTATTCTTAACTAAGAAGAAATAGTCCATCTAATTGTGTAAATTTTCATTCAATTTCGAGCAAAAATTCGCTAGAAATCAAAGACTCACGGTAAAGCTACTACTAAAGTAGTAGCACGCAGAAGGATTTCAAAATCAGCTGAAATCCTTCTGCGCACAACGACTTCAGTCCATTCCACCTGTTTTTTAGAAGCTCTACCGTGAGTCTTTGATTTCTAGTGGATATTTGATCGAAATTGAATGAAAATTTACACATTTAGATGAACAAAAAAAAAAAAAAAAAGCTCAAAAGTAGGGTTGAATTGCTCAAAAACCGTCTGACTCGAATTAAAAAAAATTACAGATTTGAAATCAGCGTGCAAAACTGAACAACTTTTATTAGGCTTATACCCCTTAGGGTTTTTTACATTTCCAATTTGTTGACCTAATTTATATTTTAGCCATAAATTCTGTTATAAACAAAATTATTAAATAATTTTTTAATTTGAACTGAAATATGAGTAATATAAGAGTAATGCTCCAGGATTGGTGCATATGAATTTGTTGAAGAAGTATGTTTTTTTTATAGGATGAACGTGTAAGTATGTATGTATGTTTATAAATGTTCCCGAATTGTTCACAACAACACAAAAAAAGGACACTTGACTCATTGTTTGCTCAACAAAAGGCATACTATAAGATCCTCCTTAACATTCTTGAAATATTACTGAGTCCTTTAAAGAAATAAAAATTCTGAATTAGGTCATTCAGGTACATTCATATTTTTAAAAAAAAGGGGGGGGGAAAATAACTCGAATATTTTGACATATTTTCAGTCTTTGCAAGTCTTTTATAAATGATTTATACAGTACTGTTTAAAAAAACATTTTAAAAGCAGTGATTCATATGTATGTACAATACACATTATTTAAACATCCCATTCCAAATAAATATCAGAGGATGAAGAAAAAAAAAAAAAGATTGTATTGTGTATGGTATTTCTTTAAGATGAGATATCATAAATACCTATATGTAGTGAATTGAGGGAAATGGCTGATATGAAATCGTGCAAAATAAATTATTATTTGCCTAGGAATATGTACATACATACATTGAACACATACTATGCAATAACCTATCAATGAACAAAAGGAGTGTTCATATAAATTATTATTTGTTTACATTTATGGTTTGACTGTTTAAATGATGACGACTTCCTGGCTTTAAATTGATGTATGTTTATGTGGGTTTGAGTTTATCTAATATATTGACGAGACGATTAAATTATTAGGTTTTAGTTAGTTTTATATTAATTGCTCATTCGCAAAAGTACCCGTTCATTGCCAATATTTTATTTCCCTAAAGAACAAAATCCAATTTTATTTTTATATAAAAAAACACGAAGTCAACCACTTTTTGAGGAATAAAAGTTTTTAACTAGATAGTCCATCAAAGTTCAAATGTGGCCAGTGCAGCCATTTCGAAAAGCTCTTTCACTCTCCATTAATATATTTATCTCGTATACAGTTAATGTAATTTTGAGGTATATGACGCCACTTTTAATCGTCATTTATTGTTAAAAAAAACTAAAAGCTTCCATCAAATATAGATAAATCTTCAAATTAAAAACTCTTTGAGGAAAAATTATAGGAACAAATTTCACTACACCTTGGCTGATGCACTTGCAGTGGCCAAATTAGCCATATTTTGACTTTGATAAAGTCGTTTTTCAAGGGTTAATTTGAAGGCAAAGTCGGACAATTAATCAGTTAACGGTTTTTAACCCCACCATAATCCATGTTGTTCCAGAAATAAACCATTTCTCTCGAGCCCTAATACATACGTAACTATCAATGTAACCCCCCAAAAAGAATCGGTCACATTCTACATAGTTTGAATTGCAAATATGAGTGTAAATACCTACGGCAAGAGAGATAAGGATTAATGTTCCATGATATGTATGTTGATGGCTCTTTTTGATTTTATGACTATTGACCATCATTTATAAATGCCAAAATTGTTTACTAGTAATCAACATTGATTAACATATTATTTTCATTGCATAATGGCACACTAAATCATCAAAAGAGTAGTATCAATGACTTATTTAAAAAGTGACTAATATGTACTCTATGAACACGTGATAGAAATAACAGTTTGATCCCTGTTAAACTCTCTTCTTTTTTTTTAAGAAGAAAAATATGTAAAGGCATATTTTTTATCCAGTATTTTCATAAGTAGAATAAAAAAGTAAAACTATTTCACAAAAAAAAATATTCTTTATTTATTTGAAGCTAGACCCCTTTTTTTATTTTTCCTGGCCTTAGAATTATTAATATTTTTGGGTCTATTACCTTAAATGGACAACATAAAGAAAATATTTTGAAATAAACACTTATAATGTGATATAAAAATATACATTATGATTTTATTCAGAAGTATTTTTTTAAAGAAAAAAGTAACACCTCTTTTTATATGTATGATACAATTTAAGGTGAAAATAAGGCATTAAATTATGTTTCCATAAGTATCTACCTACTTATTGTAACATAAATATATGTACATATTTACAAAAATGTGTAAAATTCAGCAGAATATTTTAGAAATTATTGAGTAAAAATACTTTTTTTTTAAATACATTTTACCGAGTAGATTGTTCTTTAAATTTTACCTTTTATGGTGGAATATATATAATATGCAACGCGTGTAAAGATCTATACAACCTCTCAATTTCTCTTATGTATGTTTTACATTCATTTGAGGGTTTTTTTTTTTTTTTTTTTTTACAAAAAAAAGAGAATTAAAGTAAATATTGCCTAGTTAAGAAACTTTGTTACGTGATAGAATATGACTACAAAAATAATTTCAGAATTGAATTTGTAAAAGTGTTATTTATATTATTATTTTTTGAAAATTTCTTTGACAAATATGTTTTATATCTATTAGATAGTCATAATACAACATTCAGCACCGTTGAACGATATTAAGAGATTTTACAAACAAAAATTAATTAATTATTTGTAATTTCTTCCGTAATTACATTTTGCCTCTACAAATTAACTTCAAACACAATAAAACTTGCTTACAATGTGTTTTAAATCCATTTAAAAAAATGTATAAAAGCTTTATTTCCAATAATTTGAAGTTTTTTGATGGTGTTATCTGTATTTTTAACACTAAAAAATCACGTTGTTATTCAAATCATGATGAAACTTTTATATTTCAATTGCGTATTGGAACCTTTAAAGCTTTTTCTAGTGGATTGAAACTTTGTTGAGCATATTATTATATCTAAAAACAACTTTTGATAACTAGTTAATCACAAAGCTTGAACAAAAAATTGATTCAAGGGCACCAAAAAGTGTAGAAACGATTGAATCAATCGAATATTTGCATACGTTTTGCTCAAATAAAATATATTTTTCATCTATGAGATTGATCATCAATGAGGACTTGACAATGCACCCATACAAATGACGGGAAGAAAAGTTTTGTCTTGTGGAGTGAGCTCAATTCAGTAAACTCCAGGGATCTAAGGATTTGAACTGCTAAAACCTTTTATTCGGACTTATATATATATATATATAAATATTGAGTAGCCATTTATAAGTGATGTAAAAATAACACTTATAATAATTCTTTTACAGACTGACATCCAATGGATTTAACAATTTAGCCCATTTTGAAGAAGAAAATCCGTTCAATGCCTCACAATACGATGAATTCT
This sequence comes from Lepeophtheirus nordmannii, assembly GCA_963680855.1. Taxonomy (NCBI): domain Eukaryota; kingdom Metazoa; phylum Arthropoda; class Copepoda; order Siphonostomatoida; family Caligidae; genus Lepeophtheirus; species Lepeophtheirus nordmannii. The sequence continues at coordinate 1,826,083 of OY804518.1, forward strand.
TTCATACAGTCTTTGTACCATCAGTGTGGGATGATTGGAATAAATTGTATATGGTACAAGTGTTAAAGACAGATTAGATTATCTACAGAACTAAAGACTAAAGGTGAAATTTTCAGCACAAAACTTTTATAATAACAATATTTTCCTATTAAACTATTAATCTAATAATAGTTTTGATATTTTTTGGTCACCCTGTACATATATCAATTGCTCTTCATAAATATTGAGAAATATATATCACTATATGAGTTTTTTTTCATGGTAAGGGATGTAAGTGAAATGAATTCAGATCTTCACTTTGATTTATATAGTACCAATTCAGTAAATACAAAGACTCTAACTATTGCTCAGAGAATGTACATATTTGATTATACATATGTGAAGAAAATAAAAGTGAAAAGATGGATCAAAAAACCTCTTATCTTTGACACTCACAAACATACGTATGTACACATAATATATTTAAAAACATACTTCAAAAGAAATGGGATAAAAAAAAGAAAAAAAAATAAGAAAAAAAAAAAGGAACTCATAATTACAATTTATGCTACATCTGGATGTGAGAATCACGTGATGTCAATTTTATCTCTTCATGATTTTTGTTTGTAAGTACAGGGATACAAATGTACAACACGTAAGCCTCCTTTTCACTGAATCCACTTTCTTTATCTTAATTTTTATAATTAAAAGCCCTTTTGTATATTGTCGTCTAGATGTCTGTAAGGGTAAAAATATCTTTTAAAGTCTCAGTTTATGCCTTAAACAACAATGAATACATTATGACTCATACATACATAAATACATAATATTATGTACCTAGGTATGTATTTAAATAGGCATTATGTATGTGTACTCATAAAAAAGAAGCTAATAGAAAATGAAGAAAGGGGATTTGAACACAATTCAATGCTCTAAAATGAAGCTACATATTTAAAGTGCTTTAAAGTATTTATATATTATTACATACTAACCTTAAAATGGCGCCTTGTATGACTTCCTTTGAGTGCTCTTGAGAGCTTTTAGGCCTAAATTTAGAAATTGGAAAAGGAAATGGCAGGAACATCAAAGTAGCAGACTCCAATGACAATCATTGGGCAGCCATGGAAGCTAACAAAACATAGCCCTTGTCTCTTTCTTGGTAGTGTTACCCTTAGTGCACCATGCTCCTGCCCCCCTAGTTCTCCTGGATGGCTGTGATGCTCAGTCAAATAGGCGATCTTTCAAAGAGACTCGCCCTATATATATATAAATAAAAATAATCGTTTATAGCTCCATTTGACAAAATAAAAATACCGTTTAACATCGTTACACGGTATTGAGGTCGTTTTTTTGAAAAAAAACCAACAACAACCTTTTTTACAACATGAGGGGGGATAAAGTAAAAAATGATGTACAACTTGCCTTTAAAGAAATTATACCTAATTAACTATCCATATTTTGGTCATTTTCTTTATTGTGTTATAAAATCATCAATGATGATTTTATAAGGAATGATGAAACCCCTTTTAATCGTTTAGTAAATGCTGTCAACGCTAAATATACATTGCGTTTCTTTGAAATCCCTTCTGTCCTAAGTTTGTCTGCATTATGACCTTCAATCAATGTATAACAAACACTGACGGAAAATTGAGTAGCAATAAATTGATTAAATAAAATGTCTTTCTAATATATGTTAGTATTAGCATATAGATAGAAAAATATAAATGGTGAACAGGAGGAATTTTAATCCATGTAGTTTGCATATGTAAGGTCAACATAAAAAATGATAATTGAAGATTTATTTCAAACCACGGTCTTTTAATCGAATATTTTTGCTCCTGCAATTTTAAACACATTTTGAGACTGAGCTCAAAGGTTTTTACTTTACTCTACAACAATTCAATTCAGATAGAATCACAGGTACTTTGAAACAAATGAGGTATGAAATGAGGAGTTAATTAACATTAATTAATTAATTAATTTACATGGTAGAGCTACAAAATGGTACGAAAAGTGACTTGTTGACGAGCTCCAACTAACCCATATTTGACTCTTGAAACTTCTATTGCTCTATGTGTAATGTATATTATTTTAAAAAGGCACAAGGTGTTTATCATAGGTAGGTAAATCATAATCAGAAATGGAATAAGGGTGTTAGTAACACTGTTGCTTTTTTCATTTTTTCGTTGTAATTAATTTGATTAATCTCTCCTTTCTGTTGTATAGCCATATTGCAAAAAAAAAAAAAAAAAAAAACCCGGAAAAACAATAATTTAATTAGTCTTTTATTATTTCGTATGTCATATACAAATTCATTACCACACTTTGCTCAATCAATAATAACACTTTTAAAATGCTTATGTTAAATTAAAAAGGTCCAAATTTATTCTTTTGTTGTTCCTATTTTTTTTTATTGAGTTGAAAATAAAATAACTGAAGTAACGGATCCACTATTACTTTTACGGGTAAATAATTACTTTTACTCTCTAACTACTAATGTAATACTTTTTCTAAGTAATTTGCATATATATGCGAGATAATTTGAGGTAAAAAGCCTATCTTCCCTTTTAAATATGTACGTAGAGACAAACTCAAAAATCAGTGTACACATTCAGGGTCAATTTATAATTATTATTTGTATCTTAAAATGGATATACATCTATTTTCAAGAAAAAAATATATCCTTGATTTGATCACAACATAACAAGGGTATTGTTTGAGATTAATCAAGTCTGATTGGCTATTATAACAATATATGTACAATGAACATATATAGATAGCTACAAAACATTTCATGGGGGAAATTTAGATATTCAATAATAATAATAAAGATTGTCATCAATTATTATTATTATTATTATTGTTATTATATGTGTAAAAAGGTGCAGCCAAGTTTTTCTTACCTTATACTAGTTGTTCTACGGCTCACTCAAGAATCTAAATGATCTTTGAGAGGAAATAATCTATGGACATCATTCATTGATAATAATAAATAGTCACTAACGAAACATTATAGATTTATGTAATGGATGTATCTACTCTTAGTAGTACTAATACGAACGTTCTTTAAATAAAAGTGACAAACATAAATATTGTATCCGTACTACTACAGAGGCAGGGTTTTTTATTTTCCAAAAAAAGTAAAAAAAAAATCATCTTTTTTTTTTTTGAAGAGATGAAAAATGATCCTTTCAACTCGAAATCAATTGATGTTATCAGGGGATAACTAATAAGGGGGAAAAAATCATCTTATAAGTATTTTTTTTTTTTGTCTATATAACATCGATAATAGATATTTTGTACATTGATTCCTTGTGTTTAAAGGAAATAAGACAGAGGTCTAATTACTGTCTGCTTCCTCTCCATCTAATTCAGGAAAGAGGTCATTCCTACCACCAATGAACGTGTTGTAACAAAATAATAATATAGTTCTTGGTCTCAGTTGGAATTGTTTTTCATTAAAGATCATCTTTAAAATATCAGGAGCATCAAGGCTACTTAGTCAACTCTCTCTCTCTCTCAAATCTAAATTAATATCAATATTAATTATATTAGAAGTAAAATAACCTACGTCTCTACTCATTGAATAGTATCTACCTCAAGAGTAAAAAGTTATCTCTTATAGGTATAGGTATATACCTAACTACAATAATACCAAGGATTAATAAATTAATGTACATATATATTACATACTCTAAAATTTTAATCAAGTTTCTTTTTATTATTAGAAAGTAAATCAACATTTCTATGTACTTCCATTTAGGTATATGTATAAAAAAACAAAACAAAACAAAAAACAATTTAAGTAGCAACAAAAACAAGACCGCATCAAGTTGTTTGAGAGTAAATAAAAAATTGGAATACATACATTCATTTATAATATCTACGGTATATGTAATTACCATGTGTTAAATATAATTTCTATAAAATATAGAAGACTCCTATTAAAACTTGACGTACAGTTTATATTGGGTATACATAAATTACAGATATTATTGGCTTAATTAAAATAATTACTTTATGTTGTGGTTGTATGTAGTTAGAATGATAAACATGGATACCTCATATCTATCTAGAGAGATTGTTTAATCAACGATCAAATTTTACTTATTGATACATCTTCGTGTGCTCATATCATATTCTATGTAATTCATTAAGTTAAAATAGTAAATATGCCTACACATAACTTTGATGAGCCTTTCCTTCATATATTTATTTGAGAATAACATTGATATATGTACTATGCTATATATATATGTAATTTGAACAATTTATCTTGTTTAATCTATAATATTCTTGTATATGTAGATACATCTGTAGCCACAATAAGTTAGTTATAAGGACCAACAGACTCTTCTTCGTTCTTTTATTATCATTAAATTTATTGTTGTACATACATACAACAACAACAACAAAGGTATGAATGTCTGTAAGAGTAAGATTAATTGAGATTTTCATGACTTTTTTTTTAAAGATTAAATGACTTACATACATATGATTGTGCCCAGAGAATCAACAAATAGTTTGAGTCACCTCATCATTAGTACATGACATTCCATCTAATTTCCTATGACCTATACAAATATGTACTTCATAAATATTAAAGTCAAGTATTACAGAGTCATTTTAAGACCTATACCGCACGGTATATTTTTGCTAACATGTCACTTTTAATCAAATAAAACACTACCAAGGATTGTTGTCTATCCAATAAAGCAATCGGATAAATGTGTTGACTGCATATGGAGTTGATATAGTCCCTAAAAGAGCGTCCATCATTTTCATAGTCCTAGAGATTTATTTAGTGGCAGTTGATTTTTTTCTATAATAAAGTTGCAATTATTGGAGTCATTATTTAATTAATCGAAATAATCTATTAATACAAACGAAAGAGAATATTTTTATGAATATGATAACAGTTCTAACTCATTTTTGAAATATTTCAAATAAACTTGGTTTCTTATTGACTTGACACATATGTACATACCCATGTCAATAATCTATATTTTAAAAAAAAGAAGATTGTCTGCGTGTATATCTTTTTGCTAAACACTTGACTCATATAGCTGAAATTTTGCTTACTTCATGTTTTACAATCTTCTAAAGGGCCTTGGCTGAGGTATTTTTCCAAATTCTTGACTATTGGGATAATATGATTAGGAATGTAAATCATATGCAATTCGAGCGTGTGATAAAAAGTGGAGTTGGCTCTTCAAACAGGTCTTTTTGTTTTCCGAAGCTGTTATCATTTTCCAATATTACTGAGGGGAGAACATCTACCTGATAGTAAAGATGTCGCATGAAGGAACACATGCATTAAGGGGTTAATAAAGCAAATTAAATGTAAACAAAAAAGGCCTCAAGTCCTCGTATAATTATTATTAGTTAAAAATATATAATTTCCTGACATTAATTTCAGTTAATTTTCTTCTTCTCATCTATGTTATTATTTATTGTTGTATATATAATGGAGAATAGCAGCTTGATGCTCAGTAAAACGTCATGACAGCTCAAGCTGCTTCTCCCCTCGACATTCATTAAATTGTCAGGGTTGCCAGGTTGATTTTCTCTTTCTTTTTTTATTACATGCCCGAATTGCATATGATTTACATTCCTAAATATGATCTACTCTGTGACCTAGGATGCTCCTCCTAACGAGCATATTTAGATGAATGTACATGGCTTTAAGGATGTATATATAAGAGCTACTTAAATATCCCTTCTCATAGAGAGTAAGTGTAGCGTAGTTTTTTTTACTCTCTGTGTCTTCTTCTCTTTAGAATAATTCCCGGGAAATACCGGATACACCCGCCAGTTACATAAAACATACATTAGGACTCGATCCATATGGATTTTTTTAAGTCAATACCGAATATTTCTGTGCTCAAAGCTGATTTTTTTTCTCCCTTCAAATTAACCTTTAACATCCTAAAAAAATATACAAATAACGACCCAAGGATGGTCACTACATAATAAGACTCAACATTAAGGTAAAGCAGATGAATCATCTCCCAAGATTTGGAGAAATTCCATCCAAGAGTTTTTAAATTCTGGATTCAGTTTTATTTTATTGATAGCTGGTGTGGCCGTAAATAGGATTTTATGCTAGATTTATAATTATTAACATCTTCTAATCTCATTTTTTGAAGAAAAAAAAGTTTTGATATTGATGTTAGTAAAATAAAATATCTTTAATAATCGTAAACTTCAGCCGATTACCGATTGATTCATTTAAAACTGTTTTAAATCGGCTAATTTAAATGGGACACCAATATAGCCGTCGTACCCTGATGTTAATTATTATTTAAATTATTTTAACTATATGATAAAACAAAAAATATCACTGATTGATTTGGCATTAATAAGTGCATTAACAAAATGCATATTTGTTAAAAACATTTTTTGAAACTGCAAGATAGCAACTGCGGGCCTACCAAAGTATATTATTTTATATTCAATGGAACACTACAGAATGTTAGTTACCTATATATAGTGATAAGATGAATCTATCGAATACATATATTTATATTTATTGATGAAAAAAATCAAATCAATTTGAAATGATGGATTCATAATCCATATTATTTTGACGTTGATGCAAAAAATGCATTTTGAAAAGTCTATTTCTCAATGGAATAGACTTTAAATCAAATTTAAGTTATAAATAAGTTTATTATACATGTAGATATAAATAGATTTGTTTGATAAAGAAGTTGTAAGTCATACTTAAAATGTCTGTTAGTATAATATTTACTCTTCAAAGGATAAAAAATATTCCTCATGAAAGAAAAGTTAAAATCTTATGGGAATTTAGCAAAATATTTAAATGTCAATTGTGAAGTAACAATACAACTATGGAGCAAAAAAGAGTATTAATCCTTAGGTTGATAACATACTTTTGTTTATATGTTAGAAGTTTTAACTATAATGCATATTTAAATAATTCAACGTAAAATAGATAATTTAATTATATTAGTTACAAAGAAATTTCTCCTCGTTCTCTATTCAAAAAGTATTACAACCCATGGTTATATCTTTAAATACTCAATATTTAATAAATCCGGATCTATTGATGGTATACTGATTGATTATTATAGAAAAGATTGTTATGCTATACATTTAATCAAATTATGATAATTAAAAAAAATAGATGCCGACATGAATAATATGTTCGTGGCCTACTACAACGATTTCACAATCAAAAATCATGTTATAAATAAATAAATACATATATCTATAATCTCTTTGAATATGCAAGCTAATGAAGGTAATGCTTGCATTAGAAATGGCTTGTAGTTTCCTTAAATATTTTGTATGCTTCAATTTGTAGACAAGTTTCCTTCTTTACCTTGAAACATCAATCAATTAATTACACAAAGCAAGATGCCGGCATCTTAAAACAACGAGGGGGGTATTTTAAATCTATGCATTGAGTGAGTATGATTGTGAATTCTAAAGAAAAAAGTATTTTATCTCAAAATCAAATTGAAAATTTAAGAGAATTATTCAGTATTCACTTGGAATCTAGGGACCTTCAGAGGGTTAATGAAAATTTAAAGATATGATTGTTGATTATATTTTTTTTTTTTTTTGCATCTATTGTTGCATTTATATTTTTATATTGAGGTTTTCTTAATGTATATAATTTAATTTAATGTAAATATAAATGTTTACACTGGTCAAGAGTCAAAAATACACAGGGGTGTAAGTACAATAAAAGTTATTCAGTTTTACTTTTTTGGCCCATTTTCCAACTTCAATTTAAGGATAGAAGGATACTCATTTTGTGCGATAAAAACAATGAATCGCTTGTGTTTTTAATGCAAATTCTATTTCCAGTCTTTTTTTTTTTTTTACCTAAAGGGACTTCTGGGGATGTAGGGGGCGGGAGTAGGTCCCAAAGTCGGCCAAATCTTTGTAATTAAATAACTCCTTAAATATTACATGAAATGGATTTATAAGGAATACATTCATAATATGAGACCCACAGCTTTCAAATGAGATGTCAAGCGCTCGATAAGAACCCTTAATTAAGAAGAAATCATCCATTTAAATATATAAATTTTCATTAAATTTCGATCAAAAATACATTAGAAATCACAAACTCACGGTAGAACTACTAAAAGACAATAATGGAATAGACTAAAGGTTTAGAGTGCAGAAGGATTTCAGCTAATTTTGCAATCGTTCTGCTCGTTACTACTTTAGCAGTAGCTCTACCGTGAGTTGGAACATGGGCCAAAATAGCTCAAAAAGTAGGGTTTAATTTCTCAGTATCCTTCAGACTCTCGAAAAAAAATATTACAGATTTGAAATCAATATGCAGAACTGAATAACTTTTATTATACTTATACCCCTTAGGATTTTTAACATTTCAAATTTATTCACCTGTGTTATTATTGGTTTTTTCATAATTTAAAAACTTTGTGAGGAATGAAAAGGGACAAAATAGATCAAAATGTTTTTTTTTACATGTATAGTAACAAAAAAAAATTGTTTTTTTGTACATATTTAGACGTTATGTATGGGTGTAAAAATATTGTAAGTTTATTTAAAGCCAATTTATTCAAAGCATTTAAATGTTTTTTGTTTTATTTTTGGCAAACTTTAAGTATTTTATTTTTTTACTCATTTTTTTTTCATAAACATTTTTTACGATATTTAACACTCCATGGTAATTGAATGTAGATTCATCATAAGAAACAAATTCACTTAGTCAAACAAAAATGGACGACTCATACAAGAACAATATTTATATATACAAACTAAAGATATTTACTGCGTGACAAATTATGGACTACTATAGTATGTAGAGATTCAATATCTTGACTCTTTCAAACAATTATATGTATTAGTTATCTAAAGGTTTCCTTTCTTCATTTTTTTTTTTGTATAATTTGTAAATGCAGCCCATAAAAACCAAAAATTACATAGATTCAATATCTTAAAATGCTCCATGAATGGTCAACATGATACTACCATTATCCAAATAATATTTTGATTATCTATACATTAATAATTTATTATTCATGGGCTGAAAAAAAAATGCAAAAATATGAATACATAAACTTTTTTTTTTTTCAAATAATAAAATAAAATATTCATGCCCATTTGAATACAAATGATTTTGTATATGTATATATATATATGTGTACGTACCTACCCTATAAGGGACTTGTAAGGATATTTTTGCATTTGCAAAAAAATATATTGATGAGAACTATGGACTGTGTGGGATTGAAGTAGTATGGTCTTTGATTAGAATTAAGTCATAAAAGGATCGTCGGTTACTTTGAATGAAAAAAGGAAAATGAATTATTAAATAAATAAAGAGAAATTCAATTAAGGAGTTGAATACAGATATTTTATATACTATAAATATATTTGAAATGGATGAATTTGTAAAATTATATTCATAAAAAAAGAAAAAAAATGAATTGTGGGATGATGTTAGAGACAATAGTTATAGATTTAAGTTTGCATACATAACTTTACCAAGGGTTTTTCAATAGGGACGACGAACTACGTCATATTTTTTTTTGTTTTCTTTACATTTTTACTCACAAATAGCTTACAAATAATCATGGAGCTGTACAACCTTGAGCAGGATTTCCATATTATCCAAATTTATTACCAAAATTCACGTTCCGTTGTATTTTTTTGGCTCAAAGGGTTTATTAATAGCATAAAAATATGCTTTATTGGTCAGACTAAAACATACATGTGCTTACTGAGACACCATTGCATCCCGAAAAATTTACTGTTATGTGTGGATTTCATGCCCGTGGTGTTATTGGGCCATACTTTTTTGTTGATGATAGTAATTGCCACATTACTGTGAATGAAAACCGATATTGAACCATAATAATGGATTATTTTTGGCCCCAATTTGATGGAATGGACTTAAATGGCTTGTGGTTTCAACCAGACGGTGCTACTTGCCACACAGCAAATAACACAGTCGATTAATTGAAGAGCAAATTCGGTGAACGTGTTATTGCCAGGAATTGACCAGTCAATTGGCCGCCTCGCTCATACGATCCTTTGGACTATTCATACCAACAAGCCAGAAACACTAGAGGAGCTCAAAGAAAATATTGAACTCGAAATTCCTGCAATTTCGGTCGATTTATACGAAAAAGTGGTGGAAAAACCGGGTTCAACGCTTGGACATCTACAAACATTCCCGTAGTGGTGATGAGCAAGAAATTGAATTGTAATTGAATATATGTACTTCAACACTAAAAAAGAAATTCGTGTAAGTATCTCAAACCCTTTTAATTTTATTTAAAAATGAAAATGCGTCGCTCTGATTGAAAAAAACCTTTATATAATATATATACATAGATTGAATATGTAGGTACAAGTGAAATAGTATTTTACAAATATTTAAATACTTACATCATAACTACACGTGACATTTTATCATTCCATGTACAAACCATTTGATTTGACAAATACTGGGGCAAACAGATGATTTTAAATTATTAATTATAATTATGTGTACATAATAATTTGCGATGGTTTTTTACTTCCTACTACTTTTGATGGGCTTTAAAGGAACGTTAAATGAAATCTATGTAGAAAACAACAACAGCAAGAGCTTTATTAATGGTAAAACTTAGAAATGAGGCAAGGAAGTGACAAGTTTCGAATGAATTAAGGTAAAGTAAGCAACTAAGAAGAAGTAAAAGAAAACCCTTTTTTTCAAAACATATAATTTATTTATTTTTTAATTTTTTTTTAAAAAGAATAAAAAAAATATAAATGTATATAGTTATAAATATATGTACTTCAAGTGCTTTTTAGTGTCTTTTCTTTAACTGTATTTAAGCTGTAAGTGTCTTGAAAAATTACGACTCATAAAAAGTTATTTTAAAAACTTGCTATGTACCTTATATGTTAGGTGTAGATACGTACATAGACAAATAATAAAATAACGAAGTCTTACCTAAAGCATCATCGATATTTATATCTCTTGAAACATTTTAAGAGCACTTTCCTTACTTCGTTAATGAAAGGATTTACAATGCCTCATCGCAGACTAAAAGGGATACATACATACACATCTTTATACAATAATACTAGTATGATACTCATAAAGAGATACCGACGTGTTTTGAGTCTCTTTTGAACATTCATTCAAGCACCAAAAGATAATACTCCAAGGAAGGTAAACTCTTTTTGTTTACACTAGCTTCTAGTATTAACTCTAATACCCTGGTCTAAATGAATTAAATAAAGGGTTTTATACACTGCTTAAGGGAGCTGTCAGTGATGTAAATTAGGAAGAATTTTAAACACGGAATAAAATTATTCACAGTAGAGATTTACTGTATATACCAACAAACAAATGGTATTGATAATATCAGAATATTGTTCATTTCGTCAACTATTAATAAACGAAATTTATTCGTCCACGAATGTTCAATGAAACATTCAAAATAAATAAATAATTTTTTCAACGAACAGAAACGCTTTATTAGGGATCTTTTACTCAAGTGATTGTTCTTACAATTTATTGAGGTGGCTCTCCCCCCATCCCTCCGCTTCCTAAGTCTCTCTAATACACCTTCAAATATATTTTTGTACCATACATACATTATACAACTACCATGGAAGGCATTTTGAACCATAAAGTGCATCCCTAATATAAATGCATCATGTACCTTTTGTAATTTATTAAAAATAATTATTTACAAGGACACTTGTTCAACCACCGACTGGACCTTCATAATAATGTTTATGTATAAATATGTATAGTTAACATTGTTCAACAAGACTATGATTGTTTTTTTTAAAAAAAATCCCTTTCCGATGTGAGGGGATGAAGGGAAAACTGCTCATCAAATCTAGTTTGAAAATATTATACTTAAGTATCCACATTTTACACAATTTCTAATTTAAATTACAAAATTATTTCTCATGATGTAAATTAGTGATTGTATCAGCGAAAATCTTTAACAAACCAAATTAAAAAAAAAAAAAAAATTAGGCAATTAAAGATATTTTTCTATTGAGCAGAAAATTTGAGCCATGTTCTATTTCAATGTAAATTTTTTTTAATTATAAAAACCAGTAGATTCTTCTATGAAGTAAAAAGAAATTTTGAAAATTTCCTTCTGCCTTAATAAATTGACAATGTTAAACTAACTCATTTAATGATGATAGCTCAAAGATGTATGTATTTGTGAGAGTAAATAAAACTTTTACTCCAATATTAACTATGTATTGTGAGTACATTTTAATCCCCATAAATTTGACACTCAAATGTCTAAAAGTATTCTTGGACTCCAAAATACGGAATAAAGATAACATTTAGAACATGTACCTAATCAATACAAATTAAAATGTTAATTTATGTAGTCTGTATAATGTAAATGTTTCAGACGAAATTATGCGAGATATTTGATGATTTTCTACTTTTTAACGAACGACTAATTAGTGTAAAATACATAACTACCAGTTAAATAATAATAATAGTAATTATAGATGTTTAGTTAATTTACCGCCTTGTAAATACGTACGTAACTCAATTATGCCTCTAGGGTCATAACTACCTATAAAAATGGTTGTATGTACATAAATATGTAATACCAAGAAGGAAGAAAAATACAAATAGTATTTAAAATTGAAAAATAAGATATTAGGAAACTTTTTTTTTATTGTTTTTTTCCCGATTGGTAGGTAATTATAATTATAGTAATTCTTATTAGAATGCAAATTAGAGGGGTTGACTTCATCTTTTTTTCACAATAATTAATAATTTTTAATAATTAATAAATTTTATGGTGAAACCATTTAATTTGCCAAAATGCTTTTTTGAAATTTTCAATAATCATCTGATTTCTTGATTTGAACTTGCTAAAAAGTGTCAAAAGTAGTTCAATCCCATGTTTTTCTACCCCGGAGGTAATGTTTGTAATCTACTCAAAAGGAAAAACAGTACATGAACCTTGGTGTTTTTGAAAGGGCCACGAGTCATTAGGGTTCTAATCCCCTAAAAATATTTATAAATTCTTCATCATATTTTTTTTCATTCTTAATTATCTCAACGCTGTAAACTCAAAAACATGTAGATATGAACCAATCTACAAGAAAACCCTTCCTCTACCCCAGGGATTCTTCTTAATTAAATCTTTGCAGGAGAAATTCGTGTCTTGATTGATTTTTCAAAAAGTACAAATGAAATTATTTAGTCTTATTATCCCCGCTACAGGGGTGTGGAGGGATCTCTCCTTTGGTTGTAGTTGTTATTGTTATTTTTTTTTCTTATATCAAATAACTCTGAATTCTAGAGTCTCATATAGATATGTGTGTGTTTTTATGGCTTAAGACATCCACTACATTTGTATATTTGAAGAGTCAACGCTCGCTCCTGACAATAATAGGTAAAAGATGCATGAAATGAAGAGGGGAACCAATTCAAAGCTCTATGTATGTGGATCAAAGTGAAACTTGAGATTTTGAAATTTGAAATTTGAGAAAACTGCATACATAGTCTTTGTGCTCAAGAATAATCTACTTTGATAATGATTTTGGTATTTTATGTTATTTTATTAGATGCTAATTCATTATAAGTTATTTTAATTATATTTAAGATCAAATATTTGCATTGCAGAGAGCTCCACCTTCATCGAATAGTAACGGAATAGTCTCTACTTATAAAGGTATACATTTTGAATGAACGTTTCGTCATGAAACTTAAAGCAAAGGTCTACAAATTTTCAAGAGTTTTTTTAAGCTTAACTTAGCTAATAAAACTACTTATATTCTTAACAAATCGTTGATTGAATCAATTTATAGGTATGAGTTGAAATGATTTTTATTTTTATTTAGAAACATAAATTTTCCTAAGAATGCGTTGAATTGCTTATAAACATACGTTTTATTAAAAAAGAAAAAAAAATAGGTACAAATATATAGGTTGTATATATATATATATATATATATATAGGTATACTGAGTCCATTGCCAAGTATTTAAATTTCCTTAGGGACGCCAAAGAAAGTGTTGTATTTTTAAACTATTTTTATGCTATTTTTAGACGTATGGGGTTTTTTTTATATATATAAAAAATGAGAGTTTTATTACTATGTGTTTGAAAAAAGTGCTGACAAACGTTTGTAGTTAGACCTACACATTCAAATAGTCGACGATTTTCTCATTTTTCTTTTTTTAAATAAAAAATACATACCTACACATATGTAAGGTCCACGTGGATCTTTGCCTCAATAAGACACAAATGTACATATATTGCAACATATGACAAAAAAATGTTTGCTACATCCACCAAGGGAAGCAATTTTACATAGAAAATCAATTGATTGATTTATTTGACGTACAATCATATTTAGGTCGATGTGAAGAAACTACTCGATGAATACCTAGAGTCAATTCTTATTAAAGTTTGTCAAATTGTATGTATATTTGAGTATTTATTTATTCTTCTTTTCATGAAGCCAAAGATACAACACAATTTTGAGAGTGATATAATTTAATTAGAAGCATGATGAGTCATGTCAAAGATCTTTAAACACTCTTGACAGACAAAAAAGAAATTGAATTGAAAATGTAGCAATGTGCTATGTAATTCAATAAAAATCTTGTCAAGAGATGTCGTCTAATAATTAATTTTATATACATATGTAATTATTGAGATTTGAACTACATATTTATAGTTGATGTACGATGTCAATTTGTTCAAAAGGCAAAAATGTCATGTTTGTTATATTTATCTGATTTCAAATCCTTGGATTTTCCATTAGATGCTTAAATAATATAAAGAAAAACATTTAAAAATATGGTCGACTCTGCCAACTTTAAATACCATTAAATATGTTTTTACATAATGGTTCAAACTAGGGTGTGGTCTTGAATAAGGGGATTTAGTATAATACATTTTTAGTAGTCAATTACAAAATGTTTAAATGCACTATTATTTAGAGCAAATAATGACAAAATAAATAGAAATAAACCCAAGTTATTATATCTATTATAGGTATATGTGTTTTTTTCCTTCTAAATAATACAACAGAGTCCAAACGTCAAAAAACATTCATCATGGCTATTAAAGCTTTGATCCATCATAGACTAATTGCTTTAGTCTACCAAAAAAAACAATTAATAACTTTTCATATTTTAGCATATATGTATTGTAGTAGCTACCTATTATTTAATAATAGGTTTTTTTTAATGGTCAATGATCATTGGAAGAAAAAGACTTAATAAATACGTTTCACAAAGATACTCAAGAATATAATTACAAGTTACATTACAAAGTATGTAGTTAATTATTTCACAAAATAATAATTGTATTCTATATTTCATGGTTGGAAGTTAGTGCATTCATATCTTGCTCCTTTTCGTCTTCAGAAAAAGTTATAATTTGAAATTGAATAGCCGGGAAGGTTATGCAGAATTGGGGAAAAAAAACCAAAAAAAAAAAAACCCAAATTATAATACCTTTATGTCTATTTTTTTTGTAGATATATGTATGTGTTTTAACTGTATAATTAATATATCATTCTATAAAAGAGATTTGATAAATACTGTTTATTCTGGTTTTTTATTTATTTTGACCATGGAACAACTAATTATTATTATCGGAGTAAGAGAAAAAAACAAAACATTCACGTTACATATATTTATTTTTCTGTTGTGTGAAATTTGAAAATAGATTCCTCTTCACAAACAATATTTTGTAGTTACTAAATGAAGATGTACTTTGTACTTTAGTCTTTTAAGGTTTTTTGTTTTGTTTTTTTTCAAAATCTGATAACAAACTGATAGTTATGAAAAAAATAAATAATGTTCTTTTCTCAAATTCATTTACATAATATTTGAAAAATGAATATGAATATTTTGGTTCTTTCTTATTTGTTTATGGAGTCAGTCAAAAAATAAATCATGAAATAGGAATGAAATAATTTTTTTTTAATGTTAATTCTAAGGAAAAACTTTTTGGCATATTAAAACTATTAGGCAATTTAGAATGTAGATAAATGAAACTTTTTTACGTTAATTAACAGTCCTTTTTAATAACGTTTGATTGGAGTTAAAAAGTTTATATAGATTCAATATATAAATAAAACAAAAGCACTTTCTCAGACTATTTTAACAGTAGAGCTTTTTTTTTATTTCGTTGCACCATGATGCCCAGTATGAGAAACTTTGCAACAAAGTATGATCATTTTCAACTTTTTTAGACTATAGGTATAGCTAGAAGTATTGGACCAAGTTCAGATAAAATCTTTTGACAAAGGAATAAAAACAAAATCATGACTAAGATGTAAATTGATTTGTATATTTTCTGTTCAAAATTCTATTTTTATGCTCAACTCTTTCCATCAGTTGAAATCAAAATAAAAACTATTTTTTTTATTTTTGCTTTTTCTCATACTACTCAGTAATTTAATCGTTGGTTCAAGTTTGTTTTGCTTTCCTAGAAATGAATTTTGGACCTATCCTTTTCCCAAAATCAAGCTTAATATCTTAAAGTATGTTGTTAATGTACCGATTTGAACTCAAAGTTCTTGCTCATGGAGTCCATATTTTAACGCTATCTAATATTAAACTGGCATAAATCGGATTTCTTTGTCTTTCTTTTGTTCTTGGTCATCCAGGAACAGACAAATAATAACTGTAAGAGTGAAAATTTAATAGCATTACTTGGAGGATTTTCATTTCTTCTTACAGTTATTTGATGTCATGGTAATTATAGCTAGTGTATTAGTAAAGTAATTACTATTAAAGAGAGAAAATATAAAATATCAAACAGAAAATTAAGTTTTGTCAATTATTTTCTAATTTCATGTATGTATGTATTTATAATTATTTTTCATCATTAGATAAAAATATCACAGCTATAATTGATTGGTTTGTTTTTGTTGTTATTGATACATGACAACTTTAAAAAATGATTAAATATAAGCTTAATAGATTATGTAATGATTTTTTTTTATTTTAAAGAATCAAAATTTCAAAAGAGTTAAAGCTATTAATACCTCTATTTACATATGTGAACATTATTTTTAAAAAAAGAGTTATCAAACTTTGTACGTATTATTATTTTATCTACTTTACTCTTTGAATTTGTTTATTATGAGTAATCTATTATGAAACGTTTTTCTCAGTACAAATATAAATATTTAATGTAAATTTATAGGTAATGATACAAATAGCTAATGATGGCAAACATCTGTTCTTTATAGTACAAACTGAGGATTTTTCTCGGGAAGATGTTACAATTAGACGTGTAAATATAAATAGCTAATTTTAATGATATTTGAACGTATGTTCGTAAATATGTTCAAATGTACGTCTCTCAAAAAATGTTTTAATACTGTACACCTTTGCTTTAGACTAATTTATAATATTAACTTATTAATCTTGTGTATATCTTGAATAACTCAGTGGTAGAGCAATCGGTGGCAAATGATGGGTCCATGGTTCAATTCCATGCCCCCCCCCCCCCGGATTTTTTTTTTATTTATTTATTATGCGTATCATAATATACAACATGTATCATAAACGGTAACAGACACTGGATTTTACTTTCTGAATACTTTGTACACTATGCAATGGCAAGGAACCTGTTCCAATATAATTTTACAATTAAGTGAATATTATTATATTAAATTTAATCAATTATTATTAATGCATTATTTATTAATGCAAGATTATATAAATTGTACACTTGCAGTAAGAATGAAAAAAACAAAAAGAAATTTAGTAGTATTTAAGTATGTATTTCAAAACTTGGGATTTCCTTCATTGACTCTCTAAGGTTTGTTATTGAATTATCCATTTCTGGGTTTGAATTTAATCTATTAAGTATAGACTTTAGTATATTGTAGTGCTAGGGTGGATAACGTGACATAACAAAAAAGAACTCACAATATTATTATGAGTAAAAGTCATCAAATTTTCGAGTCATCAAATAAAACCAAGAGTCAGGGTCAATCAAAAGGACTAGGGGTCCCTGGGGAAAACTAAAAGTAATTTGACACAAAAAAGAACATAGGCGACGGGACGCAAACCTCCAAGGCTGTACAAGGTCATTAAAGGCTGCCAAAATGATGAGATTTGAAGGAGCTTAGGAGGGCAAACTTGTCTCAGAAGTTAAAAGTCTTACAAAAAATGTTCAATATAGAATGGGATTTATGTAGGTGCATTGAAAAATGTCGTTTTAAGGCTAGTGTAATATTATGTACAGCCCATTTGATTCAAAATGACACGGATTACACATTTACAAATTCATACTCATGACTCAAGTTACATTGTACATACATATATAAGTACATGATGGCCCATTAGTTAAACACACAAAACAAAGATAAATTACCTTGTAATGAATCTTTTTTATTCTTCTTTTTTTTTTTCAAGAAAAAATGCAAATATTATTGCTACAACTTTATGGAGAGTTGTAAACAAGAAGAGCGAGAGAAAAATCTACCTGCAATTACTTCTTCTTACATGCATTGTTTAATTATACATACATATATACATAGGTACATATTTGTGAATAAGTATTTGTATGTATATTTTATAAACCTCTCACACCTTTATCAAAATTCAGTATTGCCTCGATATTTGAATATTTAGATAACATGGCCTAACATAATTTTTTTATATTTATACAAAGTAAGTACTAGTGTTGTAATTAAAATACAAAATAACTCTGATCATTTGATTGGATTTTATGTATGTATGTAGTTTGATTTTAATATATATTATGTATGTACATTGTACATCACTCTGAATGAATGCATGTACATAAAACCAAGTATTTCCTGTGAGGCACTAACGTTTTATGTGCGATTACTAATTCATTTTGGCGTATATATATATATATACAAATGTTGCTCTGGGTTCGTTAGTAGTATGTTTTTGTTTTTAATATGTTGGAACTGATTCATTTACATACAATATTGAATTAAATTATATTAATCGTACGTAGATTTTATAAGGAGTGACTCTCAACAGTATAGTACAGTGCTGCCCAACGTCCGGCCCCCGGGCCAGATCCGGCCCACGAAGCCTTAGGATGTAAGACTAGAAATGTGAGTCCGGCCCACTGGCGTCGTTTTTTCATAAATCCGGCCCATGTTCGGAAAAGGTTGGGCAGCACTGGTATAATATATCTCATTTCTATACTTAATATAGAGAGTTGACTTGACGTCACGGATTGTATCATTATTAATGTAAGTGACGCCATGTTGGGAGGAATATTTATGTATGCACATAGTTGATATATTAAATAAATTCGAAAAACTTCTATAAAAAAAAAACTATCTGAAGGAAACATTAGCAAGTCGCTTTAAAAAGAAAGATATGTGTGATTTGATGCCAAAGAGAAACAATGAATCCATAAATCAAATAAAATTATTACTAATAGGTGGTAAAAAAATATCTGTGAAATGCCAAGACTTTTATAATTATGTTTGTTTTGGATCGATTAGGGACGAGCAAAGTTGGATAATACTAATTGGACACAAATATCTGATCCAGGCAAAAATAATAGTTAATTTATTGGCTACACTATGTAAATATTTAATGATGAAATAACTTATTTGAGTCTGAGATAAGATAAGGAGAATTTTTATTTTTGAAGGATGGTAAAGGTTTAACTAATATTTGTTGTGTCTCATTTATGCATTCAACTACATGGAGGTAGCTCACTATTTAATTAAGTCTTAAAGAAGTAAAGGTTTCTTTAATTATAAAGAAGGGTTGTTTACTAATACTTTTTTGAAGGTGATTGACTTCACAATGATGGCATCACGTGGATACGCAAAATTAGGATATGCTCAATTAATTTGATTATCTTCTGTAGCCTTACTTTCAATATTTCATATTGAATCCATAATGAAACACGGCAAAAAAAAAAAAAAAAATCTCCAAATATTATCAGGTATTGAATCAATTTATTAGCAATTATTTATGGTAATTTTGTTTAATATACATATGTAGTGTTAGTCATTTGTGTGTAATTGGATTTTAATCTTAGTTATATACTTTCTGAATGTTTCAGCAATTATTCTTTCAATTACACAAATAACAAACTTGTGTGTCTAGACATGTGCATTGTAAATCATTATAGATTTATTTTTCGCCATTTTGTTGTTGTTCCTTCTTTTTGCAATAATAATAATAATAATGTGACTTCATTTGATGTGTAAATGAGTATTTATTTGCTGTTAGAGCTCATGTTGACCATAGCCAAGTATGTTCATTTATAGAAATCATGTGTTATGAATTTGTATAAATGATACAAATGTAAATCCCTTTCACTTTTGATGACTTATCATATTCACAACTTATGATTGTACAGATAATGTCATATGTTATAAATTTGTTTTTTAATACTATCGAATTAAGTGGATTTATGCTACTATGGAGTAATGAAAAGTTATATGTTGGTATGCATGCATGAATATGAATATATTCATGTACTTTGGGTGGTCTTGTGGTTCTGCACATAGGTTTATATGTGTAATCAATATCTTAGTATTATAGCGGCAATATATACAAATGTACATAAAAATAATTTCAGAGTACTGTGATTTTTGAATGTCTCGTCTCGAGCCCTCAAAGTCATGATACTACCCTCGTCTTGACTCCTTCAAATTCTGGGTCTCCCTAGCAGGAACCAGACAACCAAAGCTACAAAAAAAAATTTTTTCTCTTCATCCCCACCTATTCTCGATCGCTCAAAGTATTCGTATCGTCATCGTCAATATCCATCAAAGTCTAGTCTGTTTGTATTACTCACGTGAGATGTGATCTTGATCACAACCCTAATATTTTCTATGTGCAATTATTTTATTTTACTCACTTTTGTTTTAACTCAACATCTAAACCATTGGATGAAAGATTTAAGTTCATCTTTAAGCCTGTGGTGTTTTTTTATAAATGTGTTAAGTCAAGAAGAAAGCAAGTTTGTTTTCAAATATTGAAAAGAAGAAAATCCACTTTTAAGTAGTTTTTTTTTACTTCATAAATATAACGGCCAAATATTTTCGGAGTCATTTTAAGACCTATTACACACGGTTTTTGCAGAAATGTCACTTTATATCGAGAAATCAAGATTTGTTGTTTATCCAATAAAATAATCAGATAAATGTTACGACTGCATATGGAGTCGATATGGTCCGTGAAAGAACGTCTATCTTTTTCATTGCCCCCGAGATTTATTTAGTTTTTTTCCTATAATACAGTTGTAATTATTAGAGTCATTATTTAATTAATCGAAATGTACTATTAATACAAACGAAAGAGAGTTGCTTTAAGAATATGATGGCAGTTTTAACTCATTTTTGAAATACTTCATATGAACTTGGTTTCTTGTTGACTTGATACAAATAAGAAATAGTCACAAAATGAGTACATACTCCAATAGTACTTTATTTTGCTCAAAATAATCAACTTTCTAAGATCAACTTAGTCTACAAATTATAATGTACCTACATTTTGACAGAAAAATGAACCATTTTTTTGATATTTCATATTTTGTCGTCGTGAGTATATTTTTTTAAAAACCAATGTCATTTTGTTCAACTTCATGATGAAGAAGTGAAATGAGAGCCTTTAAATAAATATTTGCAAGTGATAAAAATCCACTTTCATGAAATAACTTTTGACTCCCACAATCATTTAAATAGTGTATACTAGGCATTGTGAAAAAAAAAAAGGAATTGGAGCTAATAAAAAGAATATACCAACAATGCCTCTAAATTTATGGTTTTGGCTCGTTTTTGTTCAAATTATATTGTTCAGACAACCAGATTATATTATTAAAATCATAGAGACCATAAGATTACATACTTTTTCAGTAGATAACTTTATAAATATAGCACTTGAATTATGTTTAATTAGTATCTTTTTGACATTAGATATTTTGATAAAGTCCAGATTGAGTTATGTTAAATGAAGATAATAAATTACAAAGTATTGATGCCTTTGTGTATGTCTCACTTCCCTGTAAATTATGTTTGAGCAACATTCCGTAAAATTTCGGAATGAGATAATCAATTTCATTCATACTGTGAAGTTTAAGTAATATATATTATATATTTACAGGAGAAAACATAAATTTTAAGCCAGTCTCATCCCAAAAAAGTTCTTTATTTGATAGATATTTGTATACAAAATCATAAATTATGTATATATATAATTAATTAAAATAGTTAATATGTACAAGTAAAACATCTAAGTAATACGCAAGACCCATAATCTAGGATAGCTACTCTAGAAACATAAATCATAAGTCCCAAATATTATTTATATGATAAAAAAACGTCATCAAACATTTGAAACATTCTTTAATGCGTATGCAATTTGCAAAATTGCGAGAAAACGGTATTTCGAGCTCCTGAGTGAAAAATACAAGTAAATATATATTTTTAATTATTCAGTGATAGTTGTATTTAAATGGCTCAGAAATGTAACAATTTCCATGTGATACTGTTTTTGAGTTGACGTACAAAATGACATCTTTCGATGATATACTTTTAATACAAGACACTATTTCGCTTTGACATCTTTTTTTAAAAATCCCTGATGTATAATCCCTTTTCAGTTTAGTGATAGATATATTCTTAGGAATGACATTGATGGATGGATGAATGAATGAAGTAAATAAACAAGTGTGTACTTACATAACTATCTATAAAATCCTACATAAGTATGAATCTATATGATAAGTAGACAAGTTATTAGGGATATGACTTTTATTATGAACAAATTTATGAGTATATAATAAAAAAAAATTTAAAGCTTAAGGTAACCTACCTAGTACCTACCTATCCAAGTGGGATACTTAGCATAAGTATTATCAACTACATACAATTTGTATCACCCTACAACCGTAAGATAGAAAGGTCAAATTAAGACAAGTCTAATTACTTACTTTAAATAATACTTTGTAAGCCATACTCAACAAAATAAGTGCGTACATAAATTTACGTACATCACCTTGGTACCCTCAAAATATCAACAACAACTTCATGTGTATTTTCATATATCAGCCATCGATTCTCTATTTACTTTGCTTTTAGAAGTTGTTCTGCTCATTGTTTGGTTGAACTCAAAACAGCTGTTGTTAAGCTGTAAACAATTGGTAGACCATTAAATCCTGAGCTTTTTCTCACGTGCGATATTTTTAGCGGTTGGCAATCTGGGTAAGATTTTTTATTTTCCAAATATGTTATTGCTACTTCTTAATTATTGAGGGGAGGACATGGATCACTCGCCACGTGTAACAGAGTGTACACACCGTCCACAAATAATAACATTCGTCAACAGTCAAAAATCCTAAGGTGCATAAGTATAAGAAAAGTATTTTAGTTTTGCACAATGATTTCAAATCTTTATGGGTTTTTTTTACGGTTTTTCGAGAAATTGGACCCTACTTTTTTTAGCTTTTTGGCCAATTTTCCAACTTTAGCTCCAATTTAAGCCCAGAAGAATACTCATTTTGCAATTTCTCGAAAACCGGTGGACTCTCGAATTAAAAAAAAAAAAAGTTGCAGATTTGAAATCAGCGTACAAAACTAAATAACTTTTATTATGCTTACATATACCCCTTTGGATTTTTGAGAGTTCAAATTTGTTGATTAGTGATAATTACTAAATTATAATTTGATTTCGCACAAAAAGAGAATAGTTGATATAGTATAGTGGCATGACAGCTGATGCTGCTCTCTTTTCAAACAATCATCAAATTGTCAGGGTTACCAGGTCAATTTTCGCTTATTTTTTTTTACATACAGACATTTTACATAGAATTTATAGCTCTTACACTTTATTACCAATAAAAGTAGAATTTTTGATAGTTGTGAAGAATTGACTAACTACCAACTGATGTTGGGCTTTGTTTTTCTTGTTTTTCTTTTTGGAAGAGGGGCTGAGAAGTACAAAAGCAGGTGCTAGGTGACATATAAAATTATGAACGATCCTAAAGAAAAGACGTTTTTGTTAATTTTTAGAATGATGAAAAACGTAGTTTCTTAACGTATCTACCACATGCATAGGAATATTATATTCCTAAGTATATAATGGAAAGGAAATAATTAGGAAATAAAACCAACTATCAAATCAAAATCAAATCAGGATACAATACCAATTTATTCACATTTTAAACGTGAAGGAAAATTAATGAACTTTATTTTTCTTTGTTAAATTCCCCATCCAATGTTTTTTTTTTCTTTTCTTTTTAATAATAGCTTCCGTCTCTCTTGATAACGGTTCTTTGCATATAACTACAATAATAATAATAATAAACGTTACAGACTATGAGTATCTTTAACACGCAAAAAAACATGCATATACTTATAAGCTATTGGCCCTACTACGTGCTTTACTTGAGGAAATTAGCAGTTACTCAAATTATGGAAAAGTCACATTATTATCTTCCATTTTATTTTAGAAGCAATGTTTTAAATACAATTTTTCATACTTGCATTCAGCTCAAAATGTAGGAATAACATTGATTTTTTTTTATATTTTTCAATGCTGATGTAGGAATTCATTCAATAAATCATCTTTAAAGGATTTTATTGATCAGTACTTATGAAAAAAATGGTTTAAATAAGCATTAATTACACTGGTCAATAGTCAAAAATAATCCTAAGGAGTATAATAATAATAATAATAAAAGTTATTCAGTTTTACCCATTAATTTCAGATTTGTAATTTTTTTTCTCAAGAGACCGACGGTTTTCGATAAATCGCGCATTTTTGGCCCATTTTCCCACTTCAACTTCAATTTAAGCCTGAAAGGATACAAATTTTGTGCGTTAATAAATAATGATTCGCACTTGTTTTTAATGCAGTCTTTGTTTTCACCAACAGGGACTTCTGGAAGAGTAGGGGACGGGAGTAGACCCAAAAGTCGGCCAAATCCTTTGTACTTAAATAACTCCTTGAATATTACATGAAATGGATTAATAAGGAAGACATATATCAGCTGAGACTCACTGCTTTCAAATGAGATGTCAAACGCCCGATAAGAATCCTTAACCAAGGAGAAATCGTCCGTCTAAATGTCTAAATTTTCATTCAATTTCGAGCAAAAATTCGCTAGAAATCTAAGACTCATGGTAGAGCTACTTAATTAGTAGCGTGCGGAAGGATTGCTAAATCAGCTGAAATCCTTAGGCGCTCTGCTACTTCAATCTTCTTTTAAGTAGCTCTACCGTGAGTCTTTGATTGGTCTTAATAGAATATTGTACAAAATTCATTCGCAGTGGGATGAGTCATATGATATAAAGTAAAATACTTGAATGACACTAAAGTAACTTAAAATCATTTTGCTAATTATTATTATTATTAAGTTAACTTATTGTTGAATCATCTAAAAAAATAAAAAAATTACATGAAAATGTAGAAATTCTTTAATACTTCATTTTGAAAGAGACTACTCATCAACAACATATGCATGACAAGCACTTAAAAAAACTAAGACTCAGCTTTGATACAAGACAAAAATATAAATGTACGTTTATATAGTTTTAATTAAGAATAAACTTTTATTTACATATTAATATGTACATATTTTTAGTCATTCTAAAACTAATTTAATTAAAAGAGATATAATGTTTTTGTTTTGTTGACTGTGTTTGGGTTTACCTAATTAAAATTAACTCATTAAATCATTTTTTTATATTTTTTTTCTCTTCTTTTGGTAACAAATATTTTATGCAGAAAAGAATAAAACTTAATCGTTATAAACACGTATAGGTATAAAAAAAAACACATGGAAACAAAGACATCAGATGAAGTTGTTACCTTTATGTGAAATGTACAGATCTTCACTTGTATGTATTTAATATATACTATGCCATACAACTCTTTAAAAAAGACAAGACATGACACGCAATCAAATTTTTGTTACAGATATGGTCTATTAATTCTCCTTGTGTTTATTCTTAGACAAAATTACTATAATTACAACTTATAATCGGAGAGCAAATGATTCTTTTTTTCCGTTAAAAATTTTTAATTGCCAAAAGAAACCCAAAAAGTAAAGAAAAAAAGAAAGAAAATTTTCTTGTCAGTATACATAAATATTTCCAAGCATAGAGTCCACTCCTGTATTTTGAGCACAGAGTGCATGAAATATTTGTATTCAAGTCAGGTAGATATGTATAGATATGCGAGTAAAAGTCGAAATGAATTTTTAAATTTCAAACATATTTAGACTTGCATTGCACATAGTTTAACCCTTCTGGTTCTTGAGAGTTATTATTCATTAATTGAAATTGTAACCATATTTTATTTATTTTACGGGTTATGGGTGTAGTTTAAATATGATTTGTTTGACATTTTGGAAATACTTTTGGCTATTTGAAAATGAAATATCTATGCAAAGTAACTGGGGCTTTTTTTCATCTACGAGGGTTGTTTGTAGAAAAATACAAATGTGCTCATATTTCCTTGATTTGTCGACTGATGAATTAACTATTAAAATTATAAATTGAGTAGAAACTTTTATTCAATCTAAATAACTGTTATTTTATAAAAGAACTTAATTAAATAAGAGTTTTTACAGTTAAAATCCACATAAAAATCAGTTGTCAGTATACTCCCTACATTAATTTTAAAAATGACAAAAGTGAACGAGTTCCACTCTAACGTGGAATGAAAAATATTTCAAGAAGATCCAAAAAAACAACAACCCCACGACTGTCTAATATACAAATATATTTATATTACTTCCAGGCTCTGTACACTGGAGAAGATCCAAAACTCAATCATGATCATGTCCAAGCTAAGAAATGAATTACGAAAGTTATTGAGGCCCAGTTCAGGGTCGTACATGTGGTGGAAATATGGTTAGTAATAAAGCTATCCAATTGAATGATTAAATCGATCCATGGTTGTCAAAAGGCTGTTCAATATGAATCCTCAGATTGACTACACAAACTCACAAAAAGAGAGTGTGATGTATGTGAAATCCTTGGAAGATAATCGGCTTAAAATTAAAACAAAAATCGTGGACTTTAATTGACATTACATATTATGATCCCACATGCATGATAGTGTCATCCATATGACAATAATTATATTCAATACTCTCTTATGTAAAAAATAGCACGAGTCTCTGTAATATAGTCATAATTTAAGGATGTAACAGAGTCCTTATTCTGTTACTATTGATAAGCACATGTATCAGAGTAACTCTAAAATACACGTACGACATATAAATTGGTAGCTGTATGTATATGTATATATAAAATATCAGTTCCATCGCATGCGTATGCTATCAAGATCCATAAATGTATTTGACACATACTAAGAAGGTACTTGGTTGCCTTGTGGCTTCCTTATATGATGACATTGACCAAAACGTGTTGAAGATTTTAAGGCTTGATACAACAGGATTTGACTCCCAAATTTTAAAACACCATATCATTCACCATTGTAGACTATTCTTAAGAAGAACATAAATTTAAATGACAGACATTCTGTAATGAAGAACAAATTATTGTTCTTTTTTCAACCAGAGAAAATGTTTACTTAGCCTTTTATTGGGTTGGCAACTATGTTCTTGCTTTTTTACAAAAAAAATTTATCATATATATTGCAATGGTGTATTTATTTTTTTAAATCAACTAACAACTATTAGTTAAATATTATTTTTGTACTTTTCCCAACAGGTGAAGATACTTCTCTATGCACGATTCATCCTCTCTAACCAATTCCCTCGTTGCTTGGTGTGAATCTTCATGCAAAAATTGGTATAACTGCCCTTTCATCAAGTTCAGTTGGGCGGCTAAATCAAAAACTTAGCAAGCCAGTCACGGGAGATTCTTTCTCTCACTGCATTTTCCACATACACAACACAAATTTCACAAGGAGCTTTTGCAGAAGTAAAGCCTCGATTAAATGCAAAGAGAAGGAGGGAAAAATAAAGTCAAATAGCTTGAAATGAAACACAATAAATAAAACATTGCAATATATCAGATAAATTATCTAAACTCAGTAAAAGTTTAAAAAAACGGCAAGAACTTAGTTGTGAGCCTAAAATTTAGCATGTATTTAAATATTTGGCTGTTTGAGGAGCAAGTACATACTTACATCGGTAAATATGTATTTTGATTCATTTGCAAAAAAAAATGAAGCTTTTGTAAATGAAAAAAAAAGATTCTTCCTATACCTTAAGCTGTAGATTACTTTTTTAATAGTATGTAAAATAAATGACTCATGCGTCAAATATGTGTAATAATAATTATTATTTTTACCCATAGGATATTTTTTTTTTTTCGTTTTGTTCATATAAATTAATATTTTACCATATAAGGAAGGAAGTTTTTTACTTATAAAGGATAAATGGCTAAAAATAATATTAGTTTGTCTGATAGTAATGAGCAAAATATATTTACTCTCACGTTACAAAATTATATTTTTATCAATGAAAGAAATACACAATCGTGATAACTACAGAGGGTAATCGGGGAATTGTTTGATCATTTGATGCATTACATATATATAAAGATGTGAAAAAGTTCCAAATCCCGGCGAGTGTAAATTAAAAAAATAAAAAAAGAACATGCTGTGGAAGGTTTTGGACAATTAGCCCCCCGCCCCCCCCCCCTCAGCAACCTTCTATGACATTTTACCATCACCAAAACAATTTACTTAACTCTCTCCCCCCCCCCCCTTTCCTTTTCCTCATTGATTCATTCCCATTAATTAAATTAAAGATGCTATTTGAATGTTAATTGATAAAAATAATTTAAAATTATGAAACTTGAAGATAATTACAAATAGTGCACATTAAATAATTATGACTCGAATAAATACTCCGAATAGCATTTAATTTATAACATTATACTTCAAAATAGATTTTGCCCAGTATTTATTAATGTATTTATACCCAAGCAAAGTATAATCTAAATTAGTTTAACATTTGATTCCAATATAAGTAAGTCTATGCTTTTGAATATCAGTCACAAATTGAGTAAAAAGGAGAAAAAATAGGATACTGGTATGTATTTGTAATTCAATATCAGAGTAATTTTGTAAAATACTTAGTAACATATTTGGTCTGAATTTTCTTATTTCATTATTTAAAACGGATTTAAAATGTCTTGGGGATAAATAAGACTGGAAAAGGGGAGGGGGGTTGTAGTTATCCAAGGAGTAGACGTCATGTTACTTTTGGTAACCACGAAAATATTTATCCTTTTAATATAATTATTCTTCCCTGTTTTGAAAATTCAAAGGTCATCAGAAGACAAGGAGATAGTCGTCACAACTAGCTTTTTGGGATCAAAACAAAAAACAATGTGTTCTCTCTTGAGCTGTTTTAAATTAATTTTGTAATGATGGTTTTTTTTAATAAAAGCTAGAAGTTCTGTTCATATATTTCATACTTTCTCCACAATTATGAGTAAAATATACAATGTAAATACATGCAGCAAAATTAAATTGCTCTCCTGAGACAGGGCCTTTTGTCTCTATTATTTCCAGACTACAAATGATTGTATAATTCATTTATCAAAATATTATTGTACATATTGATTTGCTTTTCATCTAAATACAGGAGCCTTCAACCTGATGCCTTTATGCTGGATGTGACCCTTGAATATGCATATATATATAGTTAAAATAAAAACTAATAATGCAGCCCTTGTGTTGCGTATATGGTGTGTCTATGTGTTTCCTGAACTAAAGGTCAGACATATTTATTCTATATTTTTTGGTTTATTTGTATATGAAATATTAGAGTTCATTTAATAGAAAAAATTCATTTTTAATTTGTTAAAGAATTGCTTTTTTTGTAGCAAATTTGTGATTTTATTCCTGACATACCAATGGTTGAATAATTAGTTGTATGGTCAATCATAAAAAAAGTAGTACATTGTTTTGAGCGCTATTGGGATTCTTATTGAACAACAAACTTTTTTTTTTTCATTATCAATCAAATATTTTGTTGTCATCTAAATTTGATGTATATACAACCTTAAATAAATAAATTATTGAGATATATAATTTTTGTACACATAACTATACCTTTTCAAGTTCAATATGGGAAGAAATATTAAAAAACAATATTTAGGAAACTTAAAATAATAATAATAAATTTTATAACCAATGGAAATAAACAAATTGGATTGAGCAAAGGACTTTAAGGCCCAAGTCTTAAAATTTTTGTGAATAGAAAACTCTTCTTCATACAAAACATCTTCAATTCTGGAGTTGACCGGTGCATAGTCAATTACAAGCACTACTGGCCCCTCCATATATATACATCCTTTGCTTTTCTTAAGCATTCACGCACCCACTCCTGTATCCTTTTTGAAACTTCCTCGTTTCACCTCATGATGAACAAGCCCCAAGGGATTAATACATTCAATAACAACAACATTGGCCCCTTTTGAGGCTGCTGCAAATGTAGAGCCTCTCCTTCTACGTAGTGAACGGCCCAATGATCTTGAAATATGGATATTGAAGTTAGTCTTATCCATAAACAAGATTGGTAAATTTTGAGACTGATATTTTAAATTGAACTTACTTATTCCCATATTGAACTTGAAGAGGTATAGATCATGCTTTGGTAAGATATTTTTTTTTGACTTATTATTTAATATGCCCATTCTATTTTCTTCTTACTCATTTTATTTAGTATCTATCTTCGTTGATTACATACTCATCAAATAGTTTGACAGGAATTTGAAATGTAAGCATTCTGGAATGACAGTTCCATTTTTTTTTTTTTTTTAATAATAATTGTAGGATCTTAATATCAATATTTCTCATGAGCTCATGAATAAAACCTTCATAAACCCTCTTACTTTTTTTTCAAAAACAAGAAAATATACATATGTGAATATTTATATACATCTCTTAATGTATAAAAAGTATATTTTGCTGTTGTAATCTAACGTTTTACAGTATTAATTTTGTTTTATACAAAAATATAAAATGTTAATCTAATTTTGCTTTGAATCCATGATTGAATAAATATTTTAACATGTATAATCTCTGGATTTCTGTCCCTACCAATTCTCTGGTAGATATGTTAGATATTGATTCAAAGTTATGATATCACGTCTCAAAAGATTCCTTGGAGGCAGATATATCCCTGATCTAAGGTTTTGCAAAAAATAAAAATATACAATGTTACTATTTTTACTCATGAATTTGATAGGCTCCATAAATTCCCAAGATATACGCGTATTTATATTCTCTGATACAACAATACAATTTAATAACGTTTTATATGATTTGTTGTGAAAGGTATGAAGTCATTTATAAATAGTTTTAGATTAAAATAAATAATGTGAATCAGAAAGAAATAAACTAAGCCCCATGTGGATACGTACAGACATGAATCTTTCAGTATATTCATTTCAGCTAAACTATAAATTTGAAGACTTTTTCTCTAGGGATTAAACGTCATAATTATTTCATCTAAAAAAAAAAAGTATTTATAATACATATATGTACATACTAGTGATGTGTTCAAGACTACCTTATCCGAGACAAAGACACTACAAAGGCTTTGTAAATCGAGACCGAGAATTTAAAAAATCGACAAAGACAAAAACAATTTTGAAATCCATAGAGAACTACATTTTTTTCAAGGAGCAAAAATATATTCATGGATTCATCCCTATCTGACACTTCTGTGATGTATCCAGATAATCGGAGTCATTTAGGGAAACCATAGAATGAAGAGTCAAAAAGAAAAGAAACTTTTTTTTTTTCCCGGCAAATTTCCTGACATTCATTTTGAAATGAGTTTGATTTGATGGATTCTTCTTTCCATTTCCTTAGACACGATATCACTCGTGTTCAAGGGTATGGTTAGATATTGAATATTAGGTTCGAGATATTCAGGAGAACTCTCGAAGTGGATCCTCCCAAATAAAATCATATTCGCTCTTGAATAGTCGCATGACTTAATCTAAAACTATATTTTAAATCCGAAAGTTTTAAGTGTGAAGATAAAGACCAAGGCTTTGAGGGTTGAGAGGGTGACTTCAAAGAGTCAAGACAAAGACCAGTCTCAAAAACTACATCACTGGTACATATGTAAAATAATAAGATATTTAAGTCCCCCCTCCAAAAAAAAAACAAGGGATCTCTAGAAACCAATGCTTTATCTCCAATGTCGGTTTATCTTCAAAAAGATTTGTATATATCTTTATAAATGGTATAATAACCTTTTCTTTTTTGGGTGTATTTATTTGGTTTATATGTATATTTATTAAACCATTATATTATATGGTTCTGCTTAAAAAGATCATAAACATATTTTAAGAAGAGTTTGTATGTAGAATTCATGACTCACTCATTTCTATTAATAAAAAGAAAGAAAACGAATGACAAACATAACGAGAAAGGATGTTGAACCAATATTAAAGCCCCTATCTTTTTTTTTATCCTGCTTCAAATATGGAACAAACATTATAAGTATATTATTGTAGTAATGTATGTATGTACTTGAAGAGCTCTGTTGGAAATGATTCTGATAAATTTATGGAGCATGTTCACTTCTATGGAAGATTTTGTCGGTGACATGTTTCAGCTTATCATAAATTAATTTAAATCATGACTGAAATTATGTTATAGATATTCATAAAATCTTTGCTTATTTTATTTACAACCATCTATTTCAGAATTATTAATAGCTACAAAGAAATGACCAGAGCACCTGATTACGTTTTATGTACATACTTTTTTATGAGAGAGTAAACGCCTTAAAATTCAAAAATCCACAAATTGAAATTGTTTTTCTTTTATATTTGTTTTTTTTTTTTTTTAAAAAAAAGGATCTTTATTTTTCAATCACAGCATGAAGTCAAGCATGAAATAACACACTGGACGGTCTGGATATATGAACATAGGTACATACACACATTTTGTTAGACGTATCCCTACAAATGGGTGATTTATTGTTATTTTGTAAAGGAGGAGTTGGAAGATGAACAAAAATAAAAGCAAAATTACTCATTTTTTTTTCTTTCTATTTATAACAACACATGCCACACACACACGCGCGTGCAAAAAAAAAAAAAAGTGGATCGTTCTAAAAAGTTTGAAAAAAAATAATAACAACAAACAACAGACCAATTCATTATTATTATTATTCTTATTATCTATTCATTGAACGTTCATAAGAAACAAAAAATGGAATATACTACGAGTGACAGATAATAATGAACAGCTCAAATACATGTATCCTATCAATAATGGAAAATATTTTGCAAATTTCATTTGCCACATTTATGTTCGTACATATGTATGTATCTCATATTGGCAATAGATTGATTGCCTCTGCTCTTATGATTACATTTTATTATTGATTTGATATACTTTTTTTTGTACGAAAAACCAAATATATATATATATATATATATATATATATATTGATAGAAAATCAAATTGACTGAACGATAGCAAAAACGGCAAAAAAATAAAAATAACAGGTCGAATTCCTTCTTGTTGTTATTTTAGCTTGACTGGACTTTATTTTAAATAGAGTGAATATTATTGGGTAGAGAACTAATAATGACTTAATGTTATGATTGCTTCCCAATATTTTATTTTTGCAAAAATTTTAAATGTTTTTTTTTGGTTTTTATGAGGGGTTTTATTCATTGTCCATCAAGTTTTTACGATAATTGAAAAACGTTTATTTTACCTGATTGATAACAAAAAAATATATATATATAAATATAGTTTTATAGTTATTAGATGATGATACTGAGAGAATTTATACAGAAAAGGTAAATAGTTGTAACTAAAGAAATATATGTAAGTAGGCGAGTAATTTTTTGAAATCATTACTTAATCACTTAAATGCGGAAGAGAATAAAAAATGAACTGTATATAAATATATATATATATATATATTATATTAATTATAACATATTATATATACACATAATAATTTGTTTCATTAATGGACATCATTCCAGTAATAATGAGATGTTCTCTCTCTCTTTAATGGACAAAATTATGTAAAAACTATAATTTCTTCAAACGAGAAGACCCTAATTTGAACAACAATCAATTTTCAATTAAATATAGAATTGGATATGAACAAATTGTATTTTATTCTTCTTACGAAAAACAACACACATTATAATTGAATAGAGAGAACCAAAACAATGAATTTAATGAAAAAAAAATATAAAAAAAATACAAACACATTCCAAAACAGTCTCATAAATTATACCCAGTGTTTTTATTTTTAATGTAAATAAATAAAATGTGAGGCGTCATGAGGTGTTTGTTGAGAATGATGAACATAAACAAAGTCCCTCTGCTCTAACAAAAAAAAAAAAAAATGACAATCAACTACATTCTTGAAGAAAAAAAAAAAAAAAGTTTTATTTCAAGTTTCTTTAGAGTATAATAGCTCATCCTCTCCTTTTTACTTATAAAAATATAGTTTATATACGTAATGTATATCAATTGAATATCAAGATATTGGATTTAACTTTATAATTTGACAATAAATGTATTTATTAAATAATATATATAAACTATATACATTCATTTATATTCAACTATCCAATACAAAATGGTTGCTTCAACTTTTTTTTCTCCATCACAATATGTGTAGGTATATATATATATATAAGTCTAACACACGCAGCAATATCATATATTTTTTTAGATCTATGTATGCTTATACAAATATATGTGTCAGGCACATTTAGAGTAGTGTTAGAACTGTGGGGGCTGTAACGGAAACTACTTTTTTGTTCTATTGAAGAAAGGTTCTTTGATTTGATGATGTTCCTATGAGTGAGACGATTCTGAATCGCAATTCCTTTACTACGATGGTAGATATATGCCGATTGCAGAATAAAATACCTCATAGTGACTTTTGTATTGAAATCTACAAAAGATATCATATGGGCCAGTACATACATATGTTATTCTAAAATGGATTTTGAGCATCTGCGTCCCTTCTTTCAAATTAACAAAGGAAATGTTCAATTATATTATTGGTCTTTTTTTCCAATTGTCCCTTTTGTGAAGTTGATCCAAGGTTGAACCCTTATGGGAGGGGGGTGGGTGTTCCAAAAAGAAGTTTGAGAAGCCCTGATGAATAACCTCCTTTAAATGATGAATTTTACATAATAAACGTATTTACTTTATTATTGTTGCATTAAAAAATATATATATTTAATCATAGAATCTTCCAAATTATGAATCATCTCATTCCTAATTTAAAGTTATTTTATTAGGCATACATTCAATATAATTATTAACAACTATATATAACTAATTAACATAGCTGTATGAAGTAAATATGTTTGCACGTACTTTAATTGAATAGTTTACGTACCAAAGGAACAAAATACACAAAGGGTCCTAGTGACTATGGGTGATTCTTACCCTTTTTTTATTATTCGTAAGGATAAATAATAGAACAACAATACCTACCTATAATTACATTTTCACAATAAGTAGTTAAAGACAAAAAAAAAAAAAAAGCACTTATATGTATGTAGTACAAAATTACAAGAGAGACAATTACTTTACATGACTTTACATGGCATATATATATATATATACATATATTACGAGAGGGACCTATAAAAACACACACACAAAAAAAAACGCACGTGCTATTTTCCTAGATATTTTTTAGTTGGTTTTTTTTTCTGGTTTTTTGTACATATGTACGTACGTCTAATAAGTTTACTCACTAACTACTCACTAACATGAAATATATTCCTAAGCCCCTTTTTCGGATTTTTTTTAAAAGAGGTATGTATCTTTAAATTATAGTTTATTACAGTGGGTATACATACATACATACATACATAGATATGTATGTATATGAAGCCTCCTCCTACTCTTCAAGTAGTTTATATATATATATATATATATATCTTTAGGGTGTTACCATCTCATTACTCCCCTTAATAAGTTCTCTAAATAAGTGTAATTACAAGTTATTTAATTATTTAGAAGAAAAAATTGAGAACTTTCTTTCTTTCTTTCTTACTTTTTTCTCTTTGGATTTAATCAAATCTTTTACTTTTTCTTAATTCCATTAATTTATTTGATGCCTCTTATTATTTGTATTTCTTTTATAAAACACCATAGTATGTACATACATAGGTAAAGAAGAAGAAGAAGAAAGAAAGAAGAGGCTCCCTTAATTGAAGGATTTAATTGTTTCTCATATAGCTTCAATTGTTTTTTGTTTGACTCCTTGTAATTACTGATCTAATTAATACAAGGAGTTTTTCCTTTCATTTTTTCTGAACGTTTAAAACGTTCATTGTTTTAAGTAAATAGTTTTAAATGAAAGATAACTCAATGATACAGATTCTTTTTTTTTCGAGGAAATCCTTTTTAAGTTTCCATTTGTTTTCATGATGTACGAATAAAAGTCATAGGAAAATCATTATAATAAAGTATGCATTCGTTAGTTACATTGTTTTACTACCAATAAAGCTAAATAGTAGGTACGATATATGAGCATTCTAGGTAAATATTTTTATTAGATATTCTAAAAGGAATCAAGTTTATCTCAAATATTTCTAAAATGAGTGTGAACTGCACTCATGTTATTCTTGAAGACATTCTCTTTTGTTTGTATTAATAGGTTATTTTGATTAATTAAATGATGACTCCAATAATAATTGCAATTTAATTATAGAATAAAAACACCGGCCACAATCAAAAATACAAAACATCTGGTATTTCTGACATTGTAGTAGTTACTATTACTATGATTCATGGGCAGCATGAAAGCGGATGTAATTGATTCTTAATGATTCTACAAGAGATTAAACTGGTTTTAGAACAACTGCCACCAAATAAACCACTGGGGCTATGATAAAGATGGACGTTCTTTGTGGAATCATATCGGCTCCATGTGAAGTCGACACATTTATCCGATGGCTCTATTGAAGAGACAGCAATCCTTGATTTCTCGATATAAAGTGACATTTTATCAAAAAATGACTCCGAAATAATTGACCGTTATATTTATGTAGTAAAAAAAAAAAAAAAACTACTTAAAAGTGGATGATTTTCTCCTTTGCAATATTTGAAGAAAACAAACTTGATTTCTTATTGACTTGACACATTTGTAAGTATGTATTTTAGTCTTGTACAATAATTTGATAAAAAAGAAACGAAATTGCAAGTTCCTTTAAGACCTTCTCCATTAAAATCCGTCATTTTGGCATTATTTGATGAATAAGATGTCAAAAATAAAAGAAAGGGAAAATATTTGGAATTCCTTTCATTTGTGCGCGTTCACGATAATTAGTTCATTTTTTTTTTTTTTTTTTTTTTTTGCAAATAGTTGCATATACAAACATACATATGTACATATCAGATGTATAAGATAATATTTACAGACTAATATCCGCAAATTTAACACTAATTGTTATATTTAATATGAGTACTTTGATATTGATTACTTGACTTTGATTTCTTGTTCATTCACTAACTAATTATTTGTTTTGTAAGAAATGTGAAGCAATAACTCTTTAGCATGTAATGACGCGCTTGAAATACTTTTATGGCAGTGAAGAGTCATTAACTTTTGATATAATATAATTTTAATTAATATGTAAATTAGACAAAGATTTGATGTAAAAAGAAATTGATTTTACAAAATATATATTATTTAAAAAAATAAAATAAAATAAAGAATCATCGTATGTAGTAAGGTATTAAACGACTCCATACAAATGATTGTATGAATAGTTCTCTCCCCCCCCCCCCTCCCCCCAGATATTTTGAGTTCAATTAACATGTTCTTACATACATACATGTATACAACATTGTATAAGCATAAATTATGTTAAATGAACGAAATGAATGTAATTTATTCATGTAGGTATATAATTTGTACAGGTGAATGAATTCTATTATTCATGAACTCTGAGGACTAAGAATTCTTTCTTTTCACATCTTCTCTTAAATTAACTTTAAGGAACAAGTCATAAATAAGTTCAGTTTGACCCTTGAGCAGCCAAGGGAAGAAACATCGACATTCCATAATATGGAAATATCAAAGTTTTTGCTTTGAGACAAAGATCAGGAACGAACTCATTTTAAAATTCATTCCAAGACAAGTTGAATACATATTTATCATTAATAGAGGAGTAGCCTCAGGAAATGCTCAAAAAAAAAAAAAAAGTACAGCCTTGCAAATTTGCAAATAATTATATGTACACATACATACATACATACATAAATGCATTCACTCAAAGTGTATCTCGCAGAGGGGATATTAAAAAATGATTTTGCCTAATGTCTATACGGATGGATTAACATTTTTCAACTCAATGAAGGTGTTTCTCATCAGTCAGCCTTTTAAAAATAGTAATGATAATAATTTATGTACATATTTAATATATATGTATTATTATACATATATATAATGTAAGCAGTATGAAAATTGGTTACTATCCAACTTGTACAAAATGGAACCATAGTATTTTGAGCTCGTAATTTACAAGTTTGAGCATGTTGAAATGATATATCCGAGCATAATAAAGGTATTATTGAATAGTTTCCACATCCTTATTTTTTAGATATTCGAGACATCACTAGGGCCCCTAGTTGAGGGTACAAGTTACTTTGGACTCTGCGTATTAGCAGATAGTCGTCAAATAAATTTTCATTAATTCTCGATGTATGAAATAAAACATATCCCATTGTTAAGTTCCTTCAGGTAGTGATGGGGTTCTCGAGCTTGATCTTGGTCTAAAGACCACTTTTTGAAGATCTTGAGCTTGACACCTCAAAGTTTTGGTTTCCTTCTGTTAAGAAGACCTCGATCAAAGCAACTAGACTCAAAATTTTATTTTCAAAAGGAAGAAAAAAAAAGAAAAAAAAAAGATATTTTTGTGCCTTATTTTCGATCCCTTAAAGTCTTCGTCCCGGATGATACCTTGAGTACCATACTTATTTATGATACTTATGATCGTGAACAGTTATACTCAAAAATATTGCGAGCTAGGTACATAGAAATTTAATATGCTGAATATTATAAAAAGTGTCATACTGTTTTCAAATTAGAATAATTTGAAAATAATAATTGATCCTTGGAATCATTTGTCAAAAATAAAAGAACAAAAAAAAAAAAAAATTGTGACTCTAAGACTAAAATTAATACAAGAATGATTATTATAAAATGAATGCCTAATGATGAGTTGACCCCCATCGAAACAATGAAGAAAAAAAAAAAAGAAATTGAAGGAAAAAGAACTTCATTTTGTCTATATCCTTGAGAGATTTTTTTGATTTATGAGCCATTGTTAATTTTAAATTATTCTCTGTGTTGTATCATATATGAATATGATTTTTTTTAAAGGTATGTTTATTAAATTAAGGTTTTTTATTAATTATGGAATATATTTTTTGAGACATTTATGATGAATTGATATAAAAAGCCTGTTGTTTATTATTAATTTCACACTTATACTTTGTGGTATGTAGTAAGTGTTTACCTGCCAAAAAAGAAGTGAGTTTTGGAACGAGTAAAAAAAAAAAGTTTTGATAGGTACAATCAAAACATGCTCTTCAATTTATTTTAGCTTTGTAGCTATGTATATACGTCACCTATGCAGAATACATATTATCATTTCTTACAAAAATTGGATAATCTCAAATTTGAGATTATGAATTTCAATTTCATTTTTGGGTGTGCAAAATCAAATTGATATCAATTTGATAATGGGTTTATGATTTAGTAATTATCACTGGTCAACAAAGTTGAACTTTCAAAAATCCTATGGGGTATAAGTATAATAAAAGTTATTCAGTTTTGCTCACTGATTTCAAATCTGTAATTTTTTATTTTCGAGAGTCCAATAGTTTTCGAGAAATCGGACCCTACTTTTTTAGCTTTTTTTGGCTTAAGTTGTAGCACACAGAAGGATTAAGAAACCAGCTGAAATCCTTCTGCTCGCTACTTTTTAGCGAATTTTTGCTTGAAATAAGATGGAAATTTACACACTATGATGGACGATTTCTTCTTAATTAAGGACAGGTGCTTGACATTTCGTTCGAAAGCTGTGGGTCACAGCTCCTTAGTGCATTCCTTATTAATCCATTTCATAAAATAATCAAGGAGTTATTGAAGTACAAAGGATTTGTGGCCTACTCCGGTACCCTTTCTATCCTTCTAGGCTTAAATTGAAGTTATTATTGGAAAATGGGCCAAAAAAGCTAAAAAAGTAGTGTCCGATTTCTCGAAAACTTTAGGACTCTCGAAAAAAAAGTTACAGATTTGAAATCAACGTGAAAAAATAAATAACTTTTGTTATAATTATACCCCTTAGGATTTTTGATTGTTGACCAGTGTTATTATCGAACATGGCCAGAGGTAGAAATCTTGGAAAGGAGGAGGGGGCAAGTTTCCAATGTTCAGATTAATTTGAAAACTTTTGTGAACATAGACGTTTGTGTCATCGTCATATTTCATGCAACGAAGTAATATTGTAGCATCACTAATTTATACTAATGTGACTTTACTTAAATAAGTATTTATTAATCTTTTGCCCACTCATGTGTAGACATGCCTAAATTTCTATGATTCGATGAACAAATGGTTAGAAATGAACCCTTTTAGTGCATTAACTGTCTTTGGCGAAATGCACTTTAATGTTCAATATAATTATAACACGATTACTTCTTCAAGGTATATGATTGTTTAAAGACATACATTAATTATATACAAGTCTTTATAAGCGATCTTTCTAGTGGAAAAGGAATTCAAACTTGTCTTGAAAATCTATTTGAAGTCTTCAAATAAGTATTTGATTAACTTACTTGAGCAGATATCTAATAAAATTAATATTCATGACAACTATTTGTAATTGTAATTCAATACTTGCAAAAAAAAAAAAAAATAAGTAATTGCAGATAGACCTTGCAATGGTTTTAGATTGTCTACATAGATATAAATATGTATAAGCAAAAAGAGTGGCTTTGTATGTATAGAAACACGTTTATGAAAGCCAAGTTTGAGTTTAATCATATTTATTCTAGATATTGAGCAAATCATGTTGAATAATTGCATAATAAAATGTAGTGACGTAAACTTTTCAAATTCTGAAGAAAAGTACAGCCTCATTTTCTCATCATAGATTCAGTCTCATGAATTGGAAGATCATATCATAGTTTAAGCTTGAACAATAATTATTATTGGCTTTTTTAAGAATAATTGATATCGTTGATATTTTGCGTATTTGGAGATACATTTCAAACTATGGGAATGATTTTTATTAAATTGCAATGATTGCTCTCTTGAGTGATGTTCCCTAAGTAAGAATGAAGAGGAAATTTAGTCATAATTTTTGTTTTTCGTACTAAAGTACAGGAATTATGAAGCAATTAATAAAAAAAATGAAGCTATTCCCTCTGACGTATGTTTCCTTTTAAATTTCCAAATGTGCCGTGGTATTCTTTTTAAATTATTAAAAAAAAAACAGTTTCTGTGTTTTAAAAATCGGTCAATTCATCTATATGGACCGTTCTAAGCAAGCAGTAGGCAGTGAGACCTTCTGATTACTATACTCCATAGTATACAAATGAATTGAGAAGTTGTTTTATTATTTGTATCAATGAATTTGTAGATAAGAAACAAATTTGATGTAAAGGAGAAATCTTTCTCTCATTTGTTTCACATTAATATCACTAGGGTTTTTTGTGGGTTTTTTTTTGCTCTTAATTCCCGATTAAAAAATTCAATTCAAAAATATTAAACTATTTAACCTTAGTTTATGACTCTAAACTTATCTAATAATAATAATAATAATAATTGAAATTTGAATAGCATTTAAACGATATTGAATTCTGATTGATGCTTCACTTCAAAATCGATGTCATACATCTCGTATTTACCCATAGACCTTCAAATAAATTTGTTCATTTTCCTTTGTTACAATCTCAGAGGGTCTAGTAAATTGTTATTTTAAAAATGTTGAAGAGTTGAATGTTTTAAATTAAAGTCCGTTTAAAGGTTGTTTGAAAGTTATTTATTTTACCCTCACCACGACCTTATCTTTCTCTACATCTATCAACCTTTTTTCTCAAAAGAAAGTGAAATAAAGGCTCAAAATCTGTTGGTTGTTATTCTACAAATTGTCAAACTATTATCTATTTAATATTAGGATGTCGTTCAAAGCGGAACAAGAGCTGATTTGAGTTCAT
The DNA here is from genome assembly GCA_963680855.1 of Lepeophtheirus nordmannii. Classification (NCBI taxonomy): domain Eukaryota; kingdom Metazoa; phylum Arthropoda; class Copepoda; order Siphonostomatoida; family Caligidae; genus Lepeophtheirus; species Lepeophtheirus nordmannii. Next base: position 1,868,224 of record OY804518.1, read on the forward strand.
CTATAATGGAAATAGAAAAATCAACAGTTGACAAAGAAATAAGTAGTGTATTTTAATGTTGAAGAAATAATAGCGTGTCATAAAAAATTTCAAGATGGTAAATAAATTGTATGTATTTAAAAAAGTGGAGTTATTAGGTATTGCATTAAAACTTATACCAGTAAAGGTAATTCAATCCTCTTTGGCACTTTTGGAATGTCAAATATGTATATGTGTTTAAAGTATTTTATTTGAGCTATCGAAACAAATTAAATCATTTTCTTTACGCAGCTACATACTACAAACATTTATCACTTGGGTTTAATAAGGACATCATGCTCAAATTGCCAATTTACCTTGCAAATATTCAAAAGTAAGAAGTAATTTGATATTTTACGATTAATTCATGAGATAGACTCCTGAATTAAGAAGATCAACCATGGATATAAATTCCCACCAAAAGAAACAGAGGGAAGTTCATTTGTAGTTTCTACATACATAGGTACATATGTGATAAGGATCTATATTGTAAATCATAAGAAAGTTTTAGGTATTTAAATAACTGAAATAACTCCGTATTATTATTTTTTTGTCTACTTTAGAATAAAAGAATTTCACGTAACGGTTAGATCATTCTTTGATGGGACGATTTCTCATGTAAGAATTTACAATTCTAATGATCCCTTTTGGAACTGGCATTTTTACGACCATTAAAATGCTAATTTTTATATTTCACTGTATTTCTTCAGGTAAATGTTCTAATATAAATTGTTTTTTTAGAGGGTGACTCTGTCATTTTTTTTTTTTTTTTTTTTTTGAGTTCAGAAAAGGTAAATTTTTTTCTTCATAATATGGTATGTACATTAATAAAGATTATAAGTTTGATCCCTTTTTTCCAAAAAAACAAAAAGGAGGTGACAGAATAAAATAAATATTTTCATAATACATATTTATGTATTTGTCTGAAATATTTCAAAAATGAGTATGAACTGCAATCATATTCTTAAAGCAACTCTCTTTCGTTTGTATTAATAGTATAGTTCGATTAGTTAAATATTGACTCCAATAGTTGTGACTGTATTATAGGAGTAAAAATTACCAGCCACAATCAAGAATAAAAAGCATCTGGTATTTCTGACTATGTAGTTACTATAACTATGATTCACGGTGAGCATGATAGCAGATTAAATTGATTCTTAATAGTTCTTAAACAGATGAACATGTTTTGGCAAACTACTACTAAATACATCTCTGGGGCTATGAAAAAGATGGATGTTCGTTGTGGGACCATATCGGCTCCTTGTGCAGTTGTGACATTTATCCGATTGCTCTATTGGATAGACAACAATCCTTGGTGTCTCGATGATTAAAAGAGATATTTTAGCAAAAATCATGCGCAATAGGTCTTAAAATGACTCCAAAATATTTGACCGTTATATTTATGAAGTAAAAAAACTTAAACGTGGATTTTCTCCTAAATTTCAATATTTGAAAACAAACTTGCTTCCTTGTTGACCTGACACATTTGTGTCAACATATTCTGTCCTCCTTGCTATGTATGTACAATTCTACTTGGATTTATCTCCTGGGATTTCTCTTGGGCTGTACACCTATCAAATAATCTTGTATTTAATTATATAAAGTTCCTTTACGTAATTCCATTAAATGAAAAGTGGGCTACATATTAATGATTCAGTTGAGACAAAGTTTTTAACGAATTTTCAATGACTTTTTCTACGTATATATAAAAAACAATTTTTATTCTTGAATTTGGTCACTTAATTTATGTTTCTGGAGCAATATGAAATGATTCTTAACTCAAATATACTTCCAATAAATTGATTTTTTTGTGTGGATCTTCCACGAATGTATGAGTGTGACTAGTTTCAAATTTGTATTTTCTCTTATAATACATGTCACAAACCACGCAATGAATGTATTTACTATCTTGTTCCAATATTTATTGGGATCCCTAAATTTATAAATTGGCTTCCCGAGATCTCACTGAAGGACAATTTCCCGGGAGAAATTAATAACCCAAGTATCTACAATATAAATATATACCTAAATTGATGATTTTTTAATTAATTAATAAATTGAAATTGAATCAGTATTTCAAGTACATTGAAGGTGTATAAATCAGCACCTTTAAAGCCAGTTTCTCTCCATCTTATTTAAACACTTTTATACGAAATTATAGCTCATGACTTCTTTCAGCCCTATTTACTTTATCGTAGCTTAGAATCATAAAAAAAAAAAAACACACACACATAACTTTTATTCTGCTTACAGCAACAGTTTATGTATAAAACACAATGATTAGATGTACGTTCTACGAAGTGTACTATTATTAAATATAATGATACAACTACTGAGAATCAAATACATACATATAGTAGGGATAGTAAGTCTTTAAAAATGTTTCAAACCCTAGATGTACATTGTACAATTCAAACTGGATTTTAATCCCTGATTGGTACCTAGTCAATTATGGCTGGCTATCAATTTATCTTTGAAGAAAAAAAAAATGATTGAGGGCCTAATATTGTATAAACGTAATTTTCAAGCTTGTAAGATTGCTTACTTGTAATTGCTTACAAGACGTTGTGTGTGCAGAAGTGAGTACCTATGTATGTATCTATGTATCCCTCTAATATAATTATTATTATTTCTTTGGAGATTGAGATTTCAAAACGCTGTCCTCATAAACATTAGCTCATACAAATAATAGTTAAGTCCACTATATTTAGACTGATTGATGAAGTAGCTCATCTTTAGACAAACTATGGGTATGTTAGTCTTTTATATGTATGCCTTGGAGCAATGTTTTTAGGCATTTTGAAATTAATTCAAATAATGCCTTGAGAGTACGAGCAATTATTATGTCAGGATTTGTCAAAACATAACCATGCATGTGAAGATATCTTTTTCACATTGCATACCATTAAAATAACACGATACATATATACATAATATATTTGTTATTCCTTATCTTGAATTTGACAGTTATAAAAAAAGAGGGTATTCTATGAGAAAACATATAATTTATGGGGGCTATCATGCACTTAAAGCTCTAAGAAAGACGGTTAATAACGGTAAATATGATGAGGTACAAAGTGCCCGAAGGCTGTTCATTAACTAGAATTTCCATGAAAGCAGGTTGTAATTGAATAAATTAAAATAGAAACTTTGCCATGTTAGCAATTATATGTACTAGGGCTTTACTCATAGTTTTATATTAGTCTGATATGGGTCGAATTATTGCCAATTATTGTACAATTTTGTATGTGAAATTATTTTATACTCTCAACTATTTTTGAAATCTAAAGGCTGATATAAAATCCTTATGAATGATCACACTGACCCAGACTAAAATAAAACTGAATTCATAATTTAAAAATATTACAGGTCAACAAATTTGGGGCATAAGTATAATAAAAGTTATTCAGTTTTGCACTCTAATTTCAAATCTGTAACCTTTTTTTTTTTTTCGAGAGCCTGAGGGTTTTCGAAAAATCGATCCATACTTTTTGAGCTAATTTCGCCCATTTTCCAACTTCAACTTCAATTTAAGCTTAGAAGAATATTCATTTGATGCATTAAAAAATGATGATCTGCTAATGTTTTTAATGAGAATTCCATTTCCAGTCATTGTTTTGATCTAAGGGGACTCCTAGGGGCATAGGCGGCGGGGGTAGGCCGAAAGTTAACCAAAACGTTTCTACTTAAATAACTCCTTGAATATTACATAAAATAGATTAATAAGGAATGCATTCAAAGGCTGATACCCACAGCTTTCAAACGAGATGTCAAGCGTCCGATAAGAGTCCTTAACTAAGAAGAAATTGTTAATCTAAAAGTGTACATTTTGATCCAATTTCGAGCAAAAATTTTTTAGAAATCAAAAACTCACGGGCAAGCTATTATAAAACTAAAGTAGGAGCGTGCAGAAGGATCTCAGCTATTTCGTGCTACTTTGAAATGGATATAAACTTTTCTCTACACAGAGTGAGCCATTATGTTAAATGTACAATGGCCCAATATTGGCCCAAAAGTAGATACATAGACTTAATGTATGTACACTCCTTCTATGATATATTTTCCATTATACATCCAATAAGCAAATACCACATACCCACTAATCATCAGTTAATAAATCTTTCACCCAAAATGAGGAATTAAATAACTCATGCTTTTTGCAAGCTTTATTTACTCTTTTAGGGCATAAATGATAACCGTGGATGTGTTGCACAGCACATCAATACCAACGCCGTTATTTAAGTTATTTAAGAGAAGAAACATAATATGTATATGTATATACGACCATAAACACATTTATACCATATAATAATGAGATCCACTCATTGAAGAGGGTAAAAAAAAAGTTAAAAATAACACACACACACACTCAAATAGGTCTATAATTAGACTTTAGGGTTCATGTACATACACATACGAGAGCATAGGGATGCCTCTACCCTATTATTTAATATAAAAAATTGCTTGATGCACATCCCTTTTCAATGCTCATGAAAAAATGTGAAAACTTTTGTTGAGTTCACTCTAGGAAACAAAGAGTTTTGAATATTTGAAAGATCAAATATTTACTAACCACGATTTTGGCTAAAAATTTCATTATTTGTAGATTATTGAAAACGATCTAACAATGCATACATTCTACTGCCCGTTAAAATCATTGTTTTGGTAGGGATTTGAGGTCAAGACAACAAGACTTTAAGACCTGTCTGAAACCCAGAGGAAAAAAAAAATGTCTTCTATCTTTTTATGTAAATTTATGAGATGAAATCAAGACCCACAAACGTTAATTTAGAAGTCAGGGCTGATCTCAGAAGCGTTGGCTAAAGAAGGTGCAAAACATGGCAAGTCAGTAACTGTTCCAGTATCAATTTGTCAGGCAAAAACCGCCCTTAGACGAATATCCCTAGATAAATGGCGAGTATCATGGAAAGCAATGAAGACATGTCGTCAATCAAAACTGTTTATCGCCAAGCCATACATTGACAATTATTGACATTTGCTTTCTTTTGAAAATATTCAAATTCAAAAGAAAGCAAATGTCAATAATTGTTGGAATGATAACAGGCCACATAGCCCTCGGGAGACACCTCTACAAAATAAACAAAATAGAAAGTCCCATCTGCCGGCTTTGTGGAGAAAACGAGGAGACTCCCTTCCACCTCATTCATCACTGTCCACGGACGCATTTGAAAATTAAAGAGCTCTATGACGAGATCGGGGACCGTAGGATTTTCCTGGAGGAGTTCATCTTCAGAAGCTATAAATTATTATGTACGTTTAATGAAATTTTTGAAAATAAAGTTAGCTCCTAGGTAGTTCACAACCGGCTGATACCGGATTAAGTTCCGGTGAGGTGGGGCTAATCTAGGAGCTAAACAAACAAACAAGACTTTAAGACCTGTCTGAAACCCAGAGGAAAAAAAAATGTCTTCTATCTTTTTATGTAAATTTATGAGATGAAATCAAGACCCACCAACGTTAATTTAGAAGTCAGGGCTGATCTCAGAAGCCACATATCTTTGTTATACTATACTCAATGAAATAAATAAATGGAATTAGACCATTATTTGAGCAGGAATGAGGTAAAAAGAAGGGTTGAATTTCACGCTATGAAATATTTTGGAAAAAAATAAAATTTTAAGTTGAAAAATTTGGGTGTCATCATTATATTATATGTCAATTTGTAGTTGGGTTTATTTAAAACAAAATTCAACTACAAAGAGTTAAATAAATTATATTTCATCCATTTCAATCCTCGCTCTGTATGATCAACTTTAAAAGAAGTTTCTATTAATTAAATTTCTCAAAAAGTATATCCTATGATTTTAAATTAAATTATTTCAGTATTAGGTTTTTAAAAGCTTTTCTCAAAAAATTAAATATAATTGACCTATTAATTTTGTACATTCCAAAGTTCTAATTAAAGGTATTTTCAACCATTAAGAGACAAAAATCCCCCTACAAGAAATCTACATCATTTAAGCAGGGGTATTAGGTATCCGTTAAACTAATTTTTTTTTTGGGTATATCCGATAGCATTTACTCAGGTACTTATTTATTCAAGGCTATAGACTCACTTGTATAATATAAAAAAAGGTATTTAAAAATTTAATATATGAGAGTTATGATGTCATGATTTGTTGTTGTTGTTGCTGTTGTTCAATGAGACAGAAATGATTTCCTAGCATGTTGTGTTATTGACACATTTCCCTTTTATGAGAACTATCATTTGTATGTAAGAGGTAAAAAAAAAAAAACTAACTCTCATATAAAAACCGTTTTTTTTTTTAAAAAAAAAAAAAATAATAATGTTGTTAGTATCTTAACAAATATTGAAGGGGCTGTAATATTAAGTCATTTTCCAAAAAGTGAGGCTTACAATGTATTATATATACGTAATATAAGTTATATACCTAGATACAAGGATGATAGAGCAAAAAAAGTGATAATTTAAAAACTTTTTTTAGAAAAAAAAATTGGAAAATAAGTTAAACTCATTCAATTAATTATACCTATGAACAAAAAATACCGGGAAATTTGAATTCATTTATTTTTAGATTCTGATAGGGAAAAATGTTTTTTTGTTTTTAAGTTGGCACTATTATCACTCACATTTGTGTAAAATTACACATCAAAATATTTATTAGAATTTGCGATACGCGTCGTTTTTTTTGTGAACAGCTCAAATGAAAAACAGTCTGAAAAATGATGACTAAAATGCTATTGGGAAAAATGTTGTGTCAACCAAAAAAGTTACAATGAATATTTCAGACTGTATTCTTTTGAAGTTATGAGGATCTGTCATTTATTTTTAGAGATTCATAACCTGTTACTCAAGAACCCGACCATCCGATTTTACTTTTAATAGCATATATAAACTCAAAAGTTATTGTTCTCTAATTAATATTGGCTTAATACAAATTTGATAACTTTTTTACAAGTAGTTAAAAAAACACGTTGTCACATGTCGGGGGGGGGGGGACAACAACTTTGAGGGAGATAAAATGAATTTTGATGATGAAATTAAGATTTTTTGATTCTCGTTATTTTTTGCCCATACTAGTATGCATAAAGAACAACAAATAAAATGGTTTTACCTGGTAAAAAGATACTTTGTAGGATTCATCATCTTGGTCAACAAATTTGAATATTCTTTCGTTTCATTTTCCTGGTTAAATCACTGAACAATTAATTCGTAACTATTATATTTTTTGATAGGTGTAGTAAAAAGAAATCTTTTATTTCTGCATGAAATTGAAGGCTTCATTTAGCATATTTATAATGATTTAATTTAGGTCAAATAATCACTATTTTGTTTGATAAATTGTTGTCATTTTGAAAAGTTATTCCATTGTGCCTCTCTCATTAAAACCCTTCTCCCTATTGGCAAAAAACTGAGACAATCAATTTTCAAAGGCTTCTATTGAGGCCAATTTTTCATAAGCAGCAAAATCCCCTATGCATTGCTCCACTGCAGCCAAACTACTAACTTGGACATGTACTGTTCTGGGCGATTGATTCCTTCAAACACCGCCCAGAAGCGGCCCGCTTTGGCCAATAGGAGAGGAATAGTGTTCCATCAGGACAATGCTAGGTCACAAATACTGATAATGACTTGTCAGAAGCTCTGGGAGCATAGTTGGGAGATTCTTATGCATCCACCTTATAGTCGTGACCTGGCACCAAGTGATTGCTACATGTTCTTATCTATGGCAAAATATTTTGCTGGCGAAGAATTCGCCTCAATAGAAGCTTGTGAAAATCAACTATTTTAAATAGGGCCATGACTTTATTTTATTAACCCTATTATTGAGTATTTCTAGATCATGTTTCTGTTCTTTGATTTAAATATCTTAATATGGTAATATTTGGGATCTGAAGGAAATTATTTAATATTAGAATAACACACGTAAACATATTTTTACACCCTTTTGAACAAATGAACTATCTTCAAAATAATGGTTCCAATAGGTTCTTTTCTGCTCTTATGATGTCGGATCCCAAATATTGGTATATTCAAATCATGGAAGAGTAACATGATTTACAAATGCCCCAAAATAATGTTCTTAAAGTACATTTATTTATTTTAAATATCCATAGAGCAGAAGCTACGACCTTAAATGTGTACATTCTACAGAATAGTGTGGTAGTTGGGTCAGTCACATTGTGTAAGCTGTTTATCAACTCAAAGTATGTATGTAATTTGGACATGGAATTTACTTACTTACCTATGTAAGTTTTCAATGGATTCCAGAAACGTGTGTGTATCAAAAAATATTTATATGTATGTATGTACAGTTACCCACCCAACTACTTGAAATGAATGTAAGGAATGATCCAAACAAAGTGGGAGCAACATAACAACCATAGAAATGGATTAAATACATACTTAGGAATGTAAATCATATGCAATTCGGGCGTGTTATAAAAAAAGAAAGAGAAAATCAACCTGGCAACCCTGACAATTCAATGAATGTCGAGGGGGGAAGCAGTTTGAGCTGTCATGACGTTTTACTGAGCATCAAGCTGCTATTTTCCTTTATATATGTATACATACAAATGAAAACATCAAACCACAAACATTACAATACGTTACTCTGGATTAATTATTATATTCACAAATATCATTAACTCCATTCTCCTCAATGAATGATATCCATTTTTTAATTTTTCCTTTGTTCCTCTCCATGATATAATCTTTGCAAAAAAAAATGATAACAGCTTCGGAAAACAAAAAGACCTGTTTGAAGAGCCAACTCCACTTTTTTATCACACGCCCGAATTGTATATGATTTACATTGCTATACATACTCATTCAATAGGAGTATAGAACTCAATGGATGAATTTGGTTAGAACGATTCAAATCGTCATTAAGCCACTGGATACTTACTTGGGTAAGATTATTACTATCTTATGTTGTAACAATAATAGTAATAATAATAATAAGACCATAATTTGGAATACCGTACTGGTTGGTTGGTTGGTTGGTTGGTTGCTAGCTTGCTTGCTTGGATCTAATCTATTACTTACAATTAATGGTGGTGGTGCTTTAAATACATTTATGTTAAGAGCAAATGGGAGAGTCGTAGGAGGTTTTTTAACAGCATTTAACTATTATTTTTTTGCATATAATTCGCTATGTAAATTATATGACTCTAATTCTCATATTTATAAAATATTTATAGCACATTGAATGCCATAATTTCATTCCTTTATGGATGTTACTCCCTGGTTTGAGACAGACTCTCTGAGTCTATGTATGTACATAGGGGTAGATATAGCAAATCCTTGAATTTATATAGCTAAATCTGGATTCAATAGCTGTCCTTGACTCAAGGGACTTATACCCATAAATGGATGTATGGGTTTTTCTATTGACCATTTTCCTAACTATATATGTAGATTTAGTTTTAGATTTCATTTTCATCAATACAAATATTCAATCCATTAAATTAATGTCATATTTAGTATCTTTATTCGGCATTTGATTTATTAATTAATTATTGAACTGAGAGAAAAGTTGTAGTTTGCCCATGTTGGTCACTATTTTGTTTTCCCATACAAAGCTTCCGTTTTTGTAAAATGATGTACCTACTTTTTTCTTTCTTTTTTTTTATACAGGAAAAGATGGGATCGGAAGGAATGTGAGAGGAAGAAAAATAAAGTATTATCTCTTTAATCAAATCGATCCACCCACTCAATGAATCAAGTTCTTAAATCACCACAAAGTACTGATTGCCATCAGAATGAAATGTTTTCAAAACAAAAAGTTGATTCTTGTATGTATGTACATGTATATACCAAATCGAAGATTTCAAACATTTAACAAATTTTTTTTGGAGATTTTAATTATCCATTAGATTTATTTGATTCCATATCTCAGAAATAGATACATACTTATATTAAGTCTATTATATTTTGGCTTAAGTATCTACTTAATTCCTTTTCCGATTATTATTTCGTCATTTTATTTCGCTGGAATGCGTTTTAATTTAAATAAACGTTAAATACTTCCTTCAAGGGGTTTTTCCCCCTCCTGACAAGGAGTGTACCACTGTCCATCAATCAATAGGTCAATTACCCAGAATCTCCGCATGCATTATTCTAGCAATAACAATCCTTGGAATCCTTTTTTTTTATTATTATTTTTTATTTTCCCTTGTTGTTCGTGTGTTTCTTTACATATTCCTTGAGGGGACATTCCAAAGCTTCCAATCTTTTTTGTAGAACAAAAAAAAATGAAATTCATTGTAGGTAAATAATGTTTTACAAAAATAATGAAATTGAATTCCATTGTCTATTTTCATAGTATCTTCAAAAGTATATCACGCACAAAAATTTATACTTATTTTTGCGGCTTTTTTTTTTCATGCTGATTATCATTTTTGTATTTTTTTCATTTTCTAAAAAAAAAAAATTACATACATTTACTCATAAATGTGAAAATATCTGACAGTTTATTATAATCTTGATATTATAATATGTGTTCATATTCATATCAAATTGAGTATTCAAATATATATTTTTATTTAAAAAAAAAAAAAAGTACTTCTACAAAGTACATTGAAAATATGGGTTGAATAGACCATAAATATTAGGTTGAGCTTAATTGAAGATAAAAATAAATGTGTTTATTGAGAGTTTATTTATTATGCCAAATCAACGTTTAGATAAAGTATATTTTAATAGGTAAATGCAATTTTAACATGGATGTAGGAACCTAAATTATATAGAAACCAGCAAAAATTAATGTCCTTCTTCAATGAATATACTCTATTAAATTTGAACACGTAAAGAATACATTTTGTATTTAAAAATAAAAGTATGATTTATGAAGAGTACCCTGAATTGGCTAATTTATGAAAATATAAAAATATATTTTTTTATAGTGTCTCTGTATCTCTTTGTATATATTGATCCGAATAAGAACAATTCGAATTCGAGATAAATTTGTTTCAATGCAACCTTTTCTCAGAAACAAATTGTCTGGATAAGTTCAACTTTTAGATGTAATTTATATTTAAACAATTCTCTAAAATTTCAATATTGAAAGATACAAATATTTTATATTTTATATTTTATATTCGGACTTTTCCTTTTTTTTTCTTTTTATTTGTCGGAATCTTTAAGAGAATTCGTGCAGTACAATGAATATAACAATTCCACTGTTGGAGGAAATTTAATAAATGTTCCTTATCAAAAAAAAAAAAAAAATGGCCAAAAATAAAAAACTAAATTAAATAAATATACCTTGAAATGAATACTTAATTGTCTTTACTCTACAGTGGAGGTCACCTAGGTACTTAAATTATCAATAAAAAAAAAATGGATTTGCATTGCACTTTTGATAGGAACAACATTTTTGCTGGAAGTTAAGAGTTACTCTTAACCGAATTTGACAGTATTTCAATAGACATTGTTGCTGTACTAAACACCTTTTTGATGTTATTAACATTATCTATCTGCTATTACTTCAGTTTGGTACAATATCTTGAGTGGTATTATAGAGCTAATTAGCTGAAAGCCATCAATATTAATTTAAGTGAGCAGATCAGTTCTTACAGTCCGTTTATTAATACAAATGATCTTGATGAAGGCATTATCTGTAAGGAAAGTTCTTTCAAATGATAGTAAAAGTGTCATAAGGCTAAGTAGTCAATTGAGGAACGAAATATCAAGGTACAAAAAATAACTAATAAAGTGTTAAATAAGTTATTATTATTTTGGCAGTAATAATAACACAAAGAAAATTAGGATTAAAAAGAAGGAGATGAACTTATTGTAATCCCCAAAATAGGGCTGTCCACTCTTTATAGTGGCGGGCAAAATTCTAAATTTAAATAGATTCAAAGGAACATTATAGTTCTTAATACATCTATATAAACTTTTGACAAATATATCCCTCAATACACCGTTTAGTTCGAATTCAATCAATACGGATTGATTTCACTATGTACACATAATTTTCATTCGATTCTTGATTACAACAGTGGAGTTGGAGTATCAATCATCTGGACTATTACTGAGCCTTCTTCAATCAACAACTATTATAATTTATTTTTTGTGTCAGTTGTGTACTTTTCTACACTTACTTCAATAATAGTGTTCTGAACATTAAATTGGTTCAATTCGAATGAGCTCTTGCTACCCTCTGAATAGTTCCTAATTACTATTAAATGGAGAATAATTCCAGAGTATGGATGAATTGACTTACCAATGCCTAATTTTTTGCCCCCCCGTCCCCTTTTTTTGAGAGGAAAGCTTTTAGTGATAAAATAACAAAATAACGATGTTTGATCAAACAAACTAAATTAAAATTTGTTCAAAGAAGGTGAACTGCATTCCCTTCTAATTAAGACAAACATTATTGATAGTCAATGGACTCAACACTTCATACTCTCTACAAACTACTTGACAAACAAACATACTCAAAAATTATAAATAAATATTTGAAATTTTTTTTCATTGCTGTTTGTCGATTGATTTTGACGGAGAAAAGAAAGAAAGAAAAAAAGTATCATCTAATTGAAATTCGTACCTTCCAAACACATATTTTTACAAATTCACAACGTCGTAAATATTCACTTGAAATAAAAACAAAAAACTCAAAAACAATGAGAAAAAGAAAAGCCATTGTTTACAATGTATTATATAAAAAAACAAATAATTTTAAATTTGTTTTTTTTTTGTTCCTTGGACGGTTATTTTTATAAGCATATTGTTTGTTTGCCTATGTATGTTACATGTCCAAGGAAAATTATGGTTTACACCGTAGACCCCTATACTTGTAATGAGATACCTCTACCTAATACCTTATTAGGGTTGCGTGCAACTGTGTCTTGCTTATTTATTTATATACATATATATAAAAATTAATAACCACTTGAAAGAAATTTATTCTCAAGGAGAAAATTTGTGGATTAAATATAATACATACATGGGTGTACATAGGTAATACTTGTTATCTATTCAAAAAAATATTCTAAGATGATACTGAGATTAGTTGTATCTCTTCGTAAAAAGGAATGAGTTGCGTATTGTAGAAAAAGAATTCAAATAAAAAGGCTTTAAAATGTATTTTTAAAAAATGTTGATGGATTTTGTGTATTGTTTTGCTTTGTTTTTGCACTGCCTTGCAAAGACGACTCAGATTTCTCTCTCCATTCAATTTACCTTTTAAAAAAGAAGAGGGAATAAAAAGCACTCTGTCGAACCGATGGAGTGAGTGATAGATTGAATCTTTTTTTTTTTTTTTTTTTTTTTTTTTTTGTTGACAGGAGATCTTATATGTACTAGATAAACATCTGGCGGAAATTGTAATGGGAAGGAAGATGAGCTGTCCAAAAATTAGTTTTCTTCATTTTAAAGGAAGTACATACAAAGTCTTTGTAGATAAAGATCCCCCACGATTACTTTTATGTACTAATAAATGATTAACGAATTACACGATGGCTAATTTTAATAGCCATTTCAAACGTTGAATAAATATTTGATGATGAAAATGGTGTAATTTTCTGTTCGAATATTTATTTAAAAAAAAAAAAAAAAACAGAGGCGCTCCTTCAACTTAATATAGATTATATTTATGATTAAACAAAATAATAATAACAATAATAATAATAATAATTAGAGATTAATAAATGTATTTAATTAAAAATAATAAGAAGATAAAAATCAAATATATATATATATTTTTTTATTTTATTTTCTTTCCATAAATATGTATATAGAATACATAATGCGTATATAATTACAAATTAGTGGAACATAATTTTGACGGAATCAAATACTTGAAAACAAATATATACATAGATATACATATTTAACTATATTTCCTTATTAAGTCAATATTTATTTAAATGAAATCTTGCTTCCATTGAAGATGCTGAATTTTAATTATATCATGCATACTGGTGATGACTTTTGAGGGGAATCATAGATCGAATCAGTTTGTGTATTTCATACTTACAAAAAAACCAAAGTTTAAAAATCAAATAGTCGACACTTTTTTTTTTTTTTTTTTTTTTTTTGCATAATGCACATTGAAATCTTGCTTCTTTACATTTTTGCAAAAAAAAAAAGTTTGATACTTTACATTTCCTTCCTCTAGGCTAGGCTATAGATTATATATTATATAATTGCTATGTTTCAATGATACGTTTATTGATAATTTATTTTAAATCTTAAACAATATTGTTTTTATTTATTTGACAAATATTGACTGAACTGAGGCCTCAAAGTTTGTCATTCCTATTGGTAATAACTTAAATTAATCTGAATTAGAAAAAATATTGGTGTAAATCTATTTGAATACTTGTCTCATTCAATTATTTTCCTGTTGTTGTGAAGACAACAAATTAGATAAAATGTTGTGAACTATAGAATTAAAAAATATATGCTCTATAAAAAGTTAATTTGCACATCACATATATCTTTTATCAATAAATATATTGCTTTATTACCATTAGATTTAAATGGGTTGAAATGAGAGTCTGGCGCGGTCAAAAAACTGAAAATCTAAGTAATTAGTACGTTTAATTTGAAAATCAGACAATTTGTATACACTTTGATAGTTACTTATAGACATTGATCATTTCCTTTTTGTCTTCATTTTGTAATTGAATTGAATAATAACATATTGGAAAAAGAACAAATTTTGTTTAACTGTGTGTAGTTATTTTTGAAAAGAAAAGAAATAAAATGAAACACGTTGAAGACGAGCATTAAATATCAGAAGTTCAATCAAATCTCCTTTCTGTTCTTAATTTGAAATTAGAAAATCATAGGTTATCACAGAAAAGGAAGACGATAAAATATAAGTACTTATAAATAAATACATTCATTGAAAGACACGTACACTCTCGTGTAATCAAGATCCAAAGGTTAGATTCGGATGTATAAGTACATATTTATGTATCTTTGGTGGGTCTTGAGGTGCTGCTTCTTCTCCTGATATTTATTCTTCTTCATGCTCTATAAACCTTACCTCTTACCTCTCCTATAATAGTTACTTTGTTATAAGAAACTCATTAAGTTCCTTTTTCACTTGATAATGAGGATGATGACGATGGAGAAGTAGGATAAGGTAGGGTAGGAAATACAACAGCATTCGTAGCTGATGATAAGATCGAAGGTTGATTAAAAATACATAGAATTTTCTTGGGAAAAAAAAAAAACAACTATATAAAAATAAATTGATAATAATAATAGTACTCTTTTAAAATTAAAATAATGTAATGTTCTTTATTTTTTTAAATTGTCAAGGAGTAGGTTTGAGTAAGGCAGTCCTTTCAAAATGTATGTACTTAAATATATCCATTTGAAGAACAGCTCGTCTACAACAAACACCTTCTATTAAAATGATGTAAAAACATTTGTCTGTCTTACCTGTTGTCTTGTTGTTCTACATAATATATATATACACATATAAATACATAGAAAATAATCATAATACTCTGTTGCTCAGGAAACGGAAGTACTTCATTTGTAATCTTCTTCATTAGCGTGTAAATGGTATTCAGTATGTAGTTAAGCCAATGCATTTTCATTCTCTTAGTTCTTGTCATCACGTTTATAAACGTTTCACTACATTTGTAAATACATATAAGGGGTTAGATAATATCTTTGAGAGAGAAATGAGTGCATAAGTTAAAGTGGCATATTTTTGGGGGTCATCATTCTAAGGGAATAAGGTAGCTGTTGATTCATCAAAATCACTCATTACAATGTGTGTTTTAGTAAAAGAATCTACTGTGTCTACATTAGGTATGAAATACCTAATGACCATATAAGGAAGAGGAGGTCAAACAGATGATGAGCAAAGTAACTGACTCCATCATTGACACCTTATTGATGATTCTCATGATGACTGTTTGAAGGGGGACACATTATTTCACGATAAAAAAAGATTCTTCTCAACTCTGAGAAATTTATGATGCTCCATTTTTTTTTTTTTAAAGAAAAAATACTTACATACTATATATTTATATATTTTATTGCACTGATAAAACGCTCACGCAATCTAAAGGATTCGTTTATGATATATAATAAATTACTTAGCTCACATCAACCAAGAATTACATGTGAAACGCAGATAAACCATAGAGCCACATGATGATAATAATTATTATTATTACTAACGATAATAAAATCTAGGCCGTTTTATGGAGTTTCTGTATAACAAAGAGGACATTTGTCAATCAGAATGGGTTCTATGGTATGAGTAGAAAGTGGGATAGTTAGATTTTCATACCTGGAATGGGGATATGAGAAATTATTTATTTGGATCTTAATGATTTGAAGAGGTTTTGAGACCTCAAAATTTTTAATCAATCCAGTCAAAAACACATAAATCAATACTCAAAGAGTAACATCCTGATTTGAGGTCGTGACTTTTTTAAGATAGTGGCTTAAAAGCTATTTGTACACATACAAAAAGCTCCATAGAGACATTTAGTCACTCTTTTGGTACATATTATATAATAGCTCGATCATTGTTCAAAATGAATATAATTGACTTGGAATTTGAGATATCTCAACCTCAGGTTTGTTAAAAAATTTATACCCGTTATTAAATTTAAATTTGTGTGAAAAGATTTAATTATGAGCCATACGATGAATTTGTCGTAATGATAATATGAATTCAATAAACAAATTAAAATCAACTCATACTCAAATGATTTGCTCTTTTTAACTCTAAAGTCTGGGAGGGAGGAATGATTCCATAGACTGGTGTACATTTTTGGAGGTATAAAAATAGATAACTGATTAATCGGCCGACTTTATTTTCAAATTAACCCTTGATATCCCAGTGAAAATAATCAAATAATTACTTGAGTCCTAATTATAATCATTTATCTCATTACTATAGTTAAGCAAAAATAAATTATGTGAAATTACATAGTAGAATGTTTAAATAATTATGGATTCCGTTCTATTTTATTAATGGCAGATGTGGACACATAGGATTTGTAGTTTAAAAAAAAAGTCATGTCACATACCTTAAAGTACATTGATTAGACATTAGGGGCAAAAATATTAATCAAGGGTAAAATAACTTAACGAAATGACCGACTCGTCACATCTGGATTTTTAATAGTTAATTAATTATAATTAAAATCTTTTAAGCTCAATTTTAAGGGAAAAAAGTTGCATTTGGTTTTTTTTAAGGGAAATATCGTTTAACCATTTAATTAGCTTACTTATATAATGGATCGAGTGCATATTGTATATACTATACTCTGATTTAAATTTATAGTGGTATATTCCCTTACTATCTACCTGATCCCTGGTAATATTGCTCACCTCTATATTAATTAATGTAAATAAATACATTTATGAACAAAGATTATTTATTAAATGAAATATAAATTGTCACATTACATAATTACGTACATATTTGTCAATACTGAGGCGTCATATGTTGTTATGTTATTGATTTCCCTCCCATTTCTGTGACGGTTGAGAATCATTTTGAGACAACCATCTATCTATGTAGGTCAAAATACTTTAAAAATAATAATAATAATACTAACAAAGATTCATTCATGAAAGACTCCTTAGGAGTCATAAAAAATTCCTTCTTATGAATTTATAAAGTCAAATAAAACGTTAACATATCCGTGATAATTATTATTATTATTATTGAGTTTAAACACTTTTTTTTTTATTGAGAGAGGCAAAGTTTACTCTCTCAGGGCAGGACGAGCATATACCATGATATATATATATACATACCTAGGTATTTATTTTGTATAATATATTGTACGCCGAGGTCAGGTGTATTTATTTTTAACTCTCCTACACCAATAAATTCCATTCTTTATCTTTTGTTATCAGAGTATGTATGAAAAAATACACAGAGGCGATAGATACGGATTTCATAAAAAGGATCCCAACAAAAGAATTGCAAGCTAGAGTCTGCCTAGTAGATAACCTTTGATTTGATTACATATACTAATGAAGAGTCCAGATTGCAACTTTGAATGATGTGTCCCCATTTGAAAAAAAAAGAAATCACAAAGTAATTTAAAATATTTAAAAGCCTTCAACAAATCCCGATTTTAAACAATATACATACATATAATACTTTAAATAAGTGTATTTTGATCTTTGATACCTCGATAAAATGTTTATTTATTTTATAGAAAGAAAGTCTTTAGTTTGGAAAAGTTAGGATCATAACTTTTTTTACTATGAGCATTATAAAAAAAGTTATTAAATCCTATTTATAAAAAAAAAAAAAAAATCTCACAAGGAGCAATTTTGAATGATTTGCAAATTTGACCTAATGATGATGATTTTATCGTCAGTTAAAGCAAATAAATTGAAATAATTGAAGAAGAGCATTTTATGAGTCATCAAGTGGTTTTAAAATATTTAATATGTGTGTGATTTTGTTCATTTTATAAATAGACTCAACTCGAATTCTCACAGCTTTTTTTCCTTCAAGAATAATAATAATTATTATTTACATTCAATAACTTTTGTCTTACTAACTACATATTTATACTCCTCTCCATACGTAATAATAAAATTCAATTATTCCTTGAAGTCAGATACAAAATACAGTATGAATTGATTCATTAGATGTTCTTTCAATAGAGTATAAGTATTGAAACCCTAAAAGTCCTTCTACATTCATACTAATGGAATGATTTTCATTCCATCAAGAGATATTTACATACATCATATTATAAAAAAACACGATAAATCCTTTTCCAAACCAGTTCCTTGAGGTATTGTCATAATATATATATATATATATATATATCAAATGTATTGATTTAATTAATTGCTTCATGCTGGCATATCAACGTGAAGAAGAAGAAAAAAAGTACAGTTTGATCAAAATGTAATTAAATGGCTTGAAGTAGATAATAGAGTCTTGCAGATCCAATTGAGACAAATTTGCAATCTTTTGTGAGAGATTTATGAACATATAATTACATATATATATATATATATATATATATATATAGAATTAATTCCAATCGGTTGTTATTTACCCAGTGAGCAGACAAATACCTACTTTGTCTGAAGAAACCACTTCTTTGACCCCTCTTTTATCTATGATGTGATATTTTTATTTTTTCCCCAGAATTCAAATGAGCTATTAACAAAACATCATTATTTTGAGAATGTTTTCTCTATCGTAACATTCCTATGATTTTTTGATTATTTTCTTTTATTTATCAGAGAATAATAGTGAATTTGAGCATTAGGGGTCAATCGCTAGAAAGTTGTTCTTAATGTATGTAGATCCCCACAGTTACCCCCCTCTGAATATGTTAAAAGATAAATATACAAAAATGTGACGACAAAAAAAAAAGAATCAAAACTGTACATAAATATATATATATATATACAGACATTATAAACTATATATATATATATATATATATATATATAAAGGGAGACGAAATGCATTATTATTACACATGGTGGTATGTTCGTACCTAGTGAGAGAGAAGGCATGATGCCCAGACTGTTTCCTACATAGCTATGTGTAGGAGGACAGCACCCTTCATAATCACTATAATTAGAGGTGTCAAGCCATTAAGTTATGTAAATGTTTTTGCATAGTAATTATGTTTAGAAGATCCAAAATATTACAATTATATATAGGGAGAGAGAATGCGGAACTCCTGCCAAAAAAAAAATATAACAAAAAATATACTCTTGTAATTGTTTATTAGAATTAGAATTTGGTGCTATAGATTTGTGATGAGCTCTCGGGTTTCCATACCTATATATATATTTATATATGTATATATTACATCCATATTGAACATCCCACACAAGTGAACTTTGTGGGTTTTTTTTTAAAAAAAAAAATCTTAAATGTCTAAAAGAATTACAGGAAATGGAATCAAATAAATCTGGCAAAAGGTAGTTCTTTGTAGATATTTCACTTTTAGTTTTAATCCCGTTTTCTTGTAATAAATAAATAAATAAATATATATATTAAAGTTTTATGGAAGGTCTTGCATTTAATTGTTTCAATCTCTAAGCTTCCTTTATGTAATCCTATTAAATGAAAAGTTGAATACGTTTTAGTGAGGATTCATATGAAATTATGGTTTTTTTTATGCAGTACAAATGATACAGTTTGTGCTTCGACAAAAATGATCCATGTCATCATTCTGTTATTTGCTCCAGGAGCAGATGGTAATGTCTCGTATTCTTATAAAAGATGCTTTACATGTGGTTACTTAATTGAGTAAGTATTGCATATTTATAAACTATTCTACTTAAACATACACTTATCTATCCCTGATTCTGTTTTCAAATATATCTCCAATAAAGATAGTTTTTTTTTTTTTTTTTTCAATTGTTCATGATTGTATTAGAAATGAAATTTAGAATTAATTTCCCATGAAAAGAGAAACCTTGATATCCAGATGTCACTGTAGATACAAGTGCATATATAAAGCACCGAAGACTCTGAAAAGATGAACCCTTAGCTTTTAATCTAATCAAAATTCATTTATAAAAATATACTTAATAAAATGTATACATTAGAGTCAATTACAAATATCAAAGGACTATATTTTTTTTAACCTAAATATCTTCCAACAATTGCTTTGCAGTGTCAAATTAGAAAGAATTTCAATCTATTTCCAAATAAGTTTTATTTCTTCACATATTCATTGCACCGTTTACAGACTTTGTTTAAAAGTGTAACTCATATAAATGCATCTCACTATTCCGCCACTGTGATACTCTTTTTGTTCTTCTATGTATGTACATTTATAGATTGCTTATACTAATTTATATATATATACAAATGTACCCACAATATATAGTATAAAGAAATGAAAATTAAATAGACAAAGGTACAAAAAAAAATAAAAATAATAATGAATAGTAGAAATGCAATTTTATAAAAATACTAATTTTTGGTGGATCCCGGATTAGGAATATATATGAGCAATAACAATTTTTTTCATTTAACTATATGGAATATGCACATATATGAAAAATTAAATTGAGAACAGTGCATGTATCCGCGCTTTTTCTTTGGAGAGGAAAAAAAACCTACAACAACAACAATTTCTTGCTTCAAATAATAATAATAATAATTAATGATATGGGTGTACATATAATACTATATATGCATCAACAAAATATGTATGGATTTAAAAAGTAAATAGGAATATTAAATTTGAAGTAACTACTCATCATTTTCAAAAAAAGTACCTACAAAGGATTTTGCCAACTTTTGGGCCACCTCCCGTCCCCCTACGCCCCCAAGAAAAAAACCCGACTGGAAATGGTATTAAATACACTATTTTTTAATACACAAAATGAATGTTCTTCAAGGTTTAAAGTGATGTTGATGTTGGAAAATGAGTCATTGATTTCTTTGCTCGAATTTTTGCTCGAAATTGGAATAAAAAATTTACACACTTAAATTTCTTCAAAGTTAAGGAGTCTTATGAGGCGTTTGATAATGAGTTCATTTTATGAAATATTTAAAGAATTATTTAAGTATATATGTTTTAGCCGACTTTTGAGCCTACTCCCTACGCCCCTAAGAGTTCCTTTAGGTCAAAACAAAGACGGAAATTGGATCTGCATTAAATACACTAGCATTTTCTTTATTTTTTAATGAACAAAATGAGTATTCTTCTTGGCTTAAATTGAAGTTGAAGTTGAAAAATGGATCAAATTAGCTAACAAAGTAGGGCCCAATTCCTCGAAAACCGTCAGACTTTCCACACAAAAAAAATTACAGATTTGAAATCAGACTGCAAAACTGAAAAACTTTAAATTATACTTACATATACCCCTTTGTTGAACTTTAGTGTAGTTATAGTCAGAACTTCCTGCTTGAGCATGCATAAATCTATGAAACAATAACTTTGGTAGAAAATTTAGCCAGAAATAAATTCAAGTATGTGGTCTTTATAGATTATATGTTGAATTAGGTAGCCCTATGTAATTTAAAATTGGATCTTAATGTTCATAACTAACTAACTAACTACATAAATAATACATTTTGAAGATCAAAATTGATCTTGACCTTGTTTCAGAGAGAACATATTATTTCAATGCAAGTCAAAATAGGGGGGGAGTGTACCCTCAAACCTGTCGATATCTTTTTTTTAAAAAAAAAAAAAAAAACATTCATTTCCTCTCCATCAAATAAACCAAACACGTATTTATGTATGTATATATAATTGCTCTCAGCTTATAAATGATGATACCCATGTTAATTACACAAGGTCAAGCTATACTATGAGCCCATGTATCCATCCCCATAAAAAAGCTGACATCTCTTCAATAATGATCCTAATCATAGTTCCCGATCAGAATAATGATGAGTGGTGTTGATTATGTACCTACATGTGTATCCAGTACATAAATAATAATAAAATATTAATCCTCCTATCCAAATAGTAGGTAATTATAATTATTTAAAAAAAATTAAGAAAAACTCGTGAGGACAACTAATAATTAATAACAATATTAATAATAATAATAGACTCAATAAGGAACTCAAAAGTAATTTAACCGTCACATTTAGGAAGTTGTTCCCTTTGTGAGATTCATTGTAATTGTGTATTAATATTATTTGTTTTGTTTGTTTTTGATATAATATTAAATCAAGATTGACGATAAGGAGATAGATTTGAGCATTGTCTCTTTTGGATATTGACTTTTTACAATGTACATACATACAATTGTATGTATTCCTCCTAATCTATGATGTATATACATATATGTACATTATTTGAAGATGACCTTTAAGGTTAGATTTCATTCATACATTTGCTCCTCTATGAAGATATTATTAAAGGATGCTTTTACAAAAGTTTCACGGAGGGAAATAAATAAAAAGATTATTTATATGATGTATATAATTGTATTTCAGCATCATTCACGGTGTATGTAATTTAATGTAAAATGTTGATTTAAATCCCATGACAATGCGAACAGCTGCATTTCCTAATTGCATTATCCAATTCGTTTTTTGTTTTCTTTGATTTTCTTTTGTTTGTTTAGATATATCAAATAATTTTCTTAAAATGTTTTTAGCCATTTTTATTTATAAAGGTTGAAGCCAGCCACTACCAATAATGATTTGTCTCCATTCCTCATAAAATGTAGTTGTCTATGTATGTTCACCACTAACATAGAGTTTCTTATATATATATATATACAGAAACAATATGTCTTGTGCAAATGAAATATGACATTTAAAGGCAGGTATCATTCCAAAAGCGGAGATGTGACATTTACTCATACATACTTCCAAAAGTTTTTTGTTTGTTTTTTTTTGCATAAAATTTTTTTCATATAACTTCTTACGTAGATTTATTATTTATTTATTTCAAAATAATATAATAAAGATATTTATTTCATTATCGATTGTTGAGTTTTTATCTGATGAAGCTGCTCATTAGAACTCCTCCAAGCAAACTCGTGCTTCATATCTACTCCGTCTTGAAACATATCTACACACAACTAAGATTATTTACATTATTTTTTTTTTTTTTCTCCTTTTTGAAAACAATGAACATTAAAAAAAAATACAAATTATTTTCTTCGTGAGTTGAGTAATAATAATCACTGAATAATATATGTATATATTTTAAGGGTATCTATGTACATATGTAATGTACCCATGTAAATACTATGTATGTAGTTTGTACAAGAAATCTAACGAAGGAAGTAAACTAAATAGTACGAGGGATAGTAGAGGAACACGCGTCGAATTAGGCTCCTATAAGAGTTATTAACCCACTCAATCCCCTAATTATTCATGAAACGAAATGTTTCAAAATTATACTTATAAAAGTTAATTTAAAAAAATTTGGGAAAAAGAGTCAATCGGGAGAGAAAATAAAATTTGTGGGGGAACGTCATGCAATGACGTTGATGTACTTACATAAACGTGCAAGTAAGTAAATATTTTGTAAATAGTAATAATAATAATAATTAAAAAAATTCTTTGAATTCAAATTTCCGCTCAAGGATCCCTGCTCTCGACATGGAAGGTAACTTTTAGCATACATACATAGGTACTTAAATATGTAGCAATATTCAATCTGTAGCATTCTTTGTCTTAACTCTCTGATATTCAGTTAGTTAAGAATAAAAAACACGTACAAAAAATGAGAACTGGATTTTTTGTATTTACAATTAAATATCAGTTTAACAAAATAATAATTTGATTTTATAAATTAAATAATTGACAAAAAACGATTTAGGTATTTACAACTTTATAAATAAACTGAAGATGGTTTTGTATCTTGTTGCTTCATTTTTTTATTTTTTTGTTTTGTGACTTTGATGATTGGTAGATTTTTGTGTACGAATGTTATGGATATCCTCTCCATATTTGTAAATATTATGTACATATACATACAAAAAAAAAAAAACCCAAAAAAATACAAAAATCATGACCGTATATTTATTGTACAACATTCGATTGTTTTTCACTTGAAAAAATATAACAAAAAACAGGGAAATAATAATTTTTGACAAATTAATAGTTGCATTGCTTGTGATGGATTATTTTTTTCTTCTTAATATTTTCAAGAACAAGATTTGTTTTTGTGTTTCCATAGAATAAAACATCACTCTACACATCAAATCAACTTTACATTTATTGAGTGTATGTATATTATGTAAAATTCATGCATTTTGTATCTTCAACATATAAACTTATCATATGCTTCAAAACATAAGAGAAATAATAAAAGTTTTTGTGGTCTGATTGGAGTCATATACTATTTAAAATCGTATTTATCACAAATTATACGATTCTAAAAGTAAAAATAATTCAACCAAATCTCACTTCAAGGTTTTTGCATAGTATGTACATAATTAAAGGAAAAGACAGATGTTTATAAAATCCACTATAAATTACATTTAATGAGACGAATAAAGGCTGATCAATGCAATGATGGATTTAAAAATAAAAATAAAATCCTAGCTCCTTGAAAGTGGATATATTAATTAAATATCTTAATTAAAAATCTAATTATACTTTTATAGAGACAACATTTTGTTCATTCAAAGTCATTTTTAATTTACTGTTTTTAAGTCAAACTTTAGATATATATCAAGCTTCCTATTGGTCAAAAGGATTTTTAAGTCGTGGATGGGATTTGATGGGTCTATCCATTATTACAAATATTTTCTCATGCTATCAAAATATATACTTATATATTTTATGCTTTAAAGTATTTATGAACATATCGTGCAAAACTGGCTCTGGTCTACGTAACGAGAGCACATATTAGGTATGGACTCTTAAGGGGTTCCCTCAGAGGAGGTGTTGTAGATAAATAGTATTAATATGGAAATTCGTGTAAATGAGCTAATTAGTTTTGCAATTTTTTTTTTTTTTTAATATTTAATATGAGAGAACTTACGTAAATTACGAAGGGCAATCAAATGGGATTAGTTTTCGATTTAAGTCGTTAGTGTTGGGGTAAACGAGTTTCTATATATTGTATACTATGTTCTGGCTCGATTTAAAAAAAACCAAATATTTTTTATTTCGTGGTTGACTCCTAATCAAAAGTTGTTTGTAGTCTATAAAAACATGCTTTACAATGTTCAAAGTTACGGAAGAAATTGCTCGGCGGGAGGAAGAGGATTCATTTTTGGAAAAAGGGATGTGTAACACTGAAGGTTTGAATGCTCAAGGAGAGAAGGCGAAGGATAGCAGAAAATTGCACAATATAGACGACAACATCCCAGAGGCCCCATTAAACCGGGAGGATGAAACGGAGAGAGAGGTGACAGAAACTCCAACCTCGTCAACGGCACGCCAGAGAGATGAGTGGAATATTGTCTTGAGGAAGCGACAAGTGCCGAGAAACCAAAAAAACACTTCCAAGAAAAAAAGTGCCAGCAACAGCCCGGAGGAAAAAGTCCAGAAATTGGTTCAGGTTCGAGACGGAGGCACCCTCGATAGTGATAAGGATGAATAGAGACACTTTCTCTCTATGTCCCGTGGGGTTGGAATTTAGAAGTGGAGGAACTTCAGGATTGTGGAACGACAACAATAATCATGAGGTATATATGTTTACGTGAAATCCCCCCCCCCCTAACTTAACTATGGATCTAAAACTTTTATCTGCTAACGCAAATTCTATTTTTAACAAAGCAAAAAGAAAACCTTTCTTAGATTATTTAATATCATTTAGTCCAGATATCATTTCAATGTGTGACACTCGAATTAGAGAACTGAGCGAGAATGATTGCTACCCCGAAGGTTTTGATGTGTTTTTGGTTCCCGCAGTAAGTAAGAAAGCAAATCATCCGTCTAGGGGCATACTCTTTCTGATAAAAAGTGATTTGAAGCCCAACATTAAGTTCAGAGATGTAAAGGGCAATTACTTAGTGCTTACAATAAAGTGGAAGGGTAGACTAATCAATATTTTATCAGTGTACGGTCCAAATAAAGATGACCCTAAGTTTTTTAGATCAGTGGAGGAAAAGTTTGTGAAGCAATTCGTTTATAATAATGAAGATTTTGTACTAATGGGCGATTTTAATCTAGCATTGGAACAGGAACGTGATACCTTTAACTATATCAATACGAACAATCGTAATGCAAGAAAGGTTTTTAAAAATATTTTAAACACTAACACAATATCCGATTCAGCCATCAAATTCAATCAAAACCCAGAGCATACTTTTTTCGTTAAATCTGGAGACACTATAATAAAAAGTGCTAGACTAGACTACTTTTTTGTGTCTGAAAGCCTGGTACATTTTCTGTCAGATTATTGTACAGTTCCAAGTTTTATGTCTGATCATAAGCCAATATTGCTGACCGTGTCTATTCCAAAAAAATATCTGAAGGGCTACTGGAAACTTAATATAACTTTGCTGGAAGATAGTAATACTCAAATTAAAATTAAGACGTTAATTGAAAATACTCTACAGAAATTGAATACTGGTTTAATCAAGTCCCCCTCGTATGCCCTTAAAATAGTATTAGATTGCGCGAGAAAAATGTACCGCGAGCTTGGGACGAAGCTAAGCCAAGATAGAAAGCTTAAGTTTGAGCACTTGCTTAGAAAGAAAAAAGATGGTAGTATAGATCGGGCCGAAGAAGAAGAGCTGATTAGAATCAATGAGTTCTACACTCAAGGATATTTGGTAAGATCTAGACTTCATAAAATTCCCAAAGAACAGGCAACTTTAAAAAAAGTGAAGCAAAAAGAACGTTTTAATGGAGAGAGAAAAACAATCGCTGCGCTTTTTGATAAAAAAGGAGTATTGGAAAAAGATAAGTCAAAAGTGAATAGTATTGTGACCGAATTTTATGGAAGATTGTATGTTTGCAGAGACTGCAATCTCTTGAAAAATTATACTTGTTTAAAATGCACTTTTAATACTGCCAACTTTCTAAGACATTCTGGGAAAGGAATGAATATGAAGATAGTGAAGGTTGATTATCCAAATAGAAGGCTACTAGAGAACGAAATCGGTTCTGCAGAAATTACTGATTACATTAGGTCTTATAAGAAAAAAAATATAGCGCCTGGTCCTGACGGATTCCCAATGGAATTTTACACTAAGTTCAGCATATTTTTGGCTCCACTCCTTGAGCAAGTTTTCAAAGAGGTGCATAAGAATGGTTACTTCGACGAACAAATTTCTAAAGGTAAGCTCGTCTTGATCCCAAAAATAGGCAAAGACCCTAGATTTATCGAAAACCTACGACCTTTAACTTTACTCAATACTGTTTTTAAAATACATAGGGGTATTTTAGCACATAGGTTAAGAGCCCTTTTAAATGTTATAATAAACCCAGCCCAAAAAGGTTTTATACCAGGCAGATTGATAGAGGATGTTGGAAGAAACATTAAAGATTATATTGCTCAAATCATAGATTATAAGACGAAGATAGCTGTTTTAGGAATTGATTTTAAAAAAGCCTTTGATAGTGTGTCTCATCAATGGATTTTAGAATGCCTAAAGGGTCACGGGCTTGGAGAAAATTTTATTAGAATGGTAGGGGTAGGTCTGTGTGGTCTTTCAACGTATTATGAGCGTTCCAATAATGTATTTCAAGTAAATCGGGGATGTCGGCAAGGTGATCCCATCTCTCCCCTTCTATTTGTGATAGCAGTTAATTCAATGATTCAAGAAATCATTGACTGTAAATATATACAAGGTATTAGAGTAGGGAAAAATACAACAAAAGTGCTTGCTTTTGCAGATGACATGACATTTGTTTTTTCGGGCAGTGAGGAGGAGATTTTTACTTCCTTTAAGAATACATTGAGTATTTTAGAACAAAATCAAAGACGATCGGGCCTAGAGATTAATATGACAAAGTCTCAAATAATGGCCAATTTTGACATTCCCTTTGATCTAGGAGGTATTCAAACGACACAAGTCATGAAAATACTGGGGAGTTTCATTTCGTTAGATGATCAAGACTTCTCGAAAAACTGTGTTCTCATTCAGGATAAAATATCAAGAGCTACATCAATGTATGCAATGGTTTTAAGGAAAAACGTGGTGGCTAGGATTTTTATATGGAATGTTTTAATTCTACCCAAAGTAATTCATATTTTGAGATTAACACAGTATTCAGGGAGTTTAAGTGCAATCATAGACGAAATTTGTGAAGTTTTTCTTTTTCCGTCAGGTCGCCCGAGGAATATATCTTGGCAACGTATTAAAACTCCTTTAAAATTTGGCGGATTAGGTCTGTTGAGTTTTGGAGACTTTTGGAAAGTAATTCTGTGCAAATGGGTTAAAAGACTTTTGGAAGTGAAGTCAATATGGGCTGAAGTGTTAGAAATTTTATATGAAAAGGAAATGAATGAATCTTTGGAAATGGTAAAAGGCAAGGGTCCCCATAGGTGCTTAGAAATAGCAAAGAAAATAAGCCCCTTTTGGAATAGGAATGTGGAGATCTATTGTGAGGTAGTAGATGTGGTGCTAGAGAGGATGGAATGGCAAGAACCTGTTAGCGCTAACAAAAGATTAGTTATTTTGCAAAATACATCAATAAAAAGAAAAATATTGTTCTTGGGTGAAGTGTTCAATAAAGAAAATAATTTTACTTTAAACGAGCTGTTAGAAAAAGAGAGGATCTTAAGATTTGTCAATTTTAAGAAGCGGGAATTTGGTCCGAGAAATTGTTTTTTCAGTTTTATAAAATTAATGACCAATAAATGCCTTCGTAATATTTTAGTGGAGAAAAGGTTTAGAAATCATTTTATTAATCAAATAGAGAGAAGAAGGGATAGTTTTGGATTGGAAATTCCTGTTAGTGCTATTATAAAAGGTCTGCAGTCGGAAAAAATGAGTCATTCTCTTTTTTGGTTCAAGTATAGAGTGATATCTGGTACCCTTTCACTAGGAAGTATCTATGGGAAGACGGGAGCTGAAAGGCTTTGTTTTTTCTGCGGAACCTCGTTGGAGACATTAAAGCATTTCATTCTGGAGTGTCCACATATGGGTGAAATCTTGGACTATCTTAAATCAGTTTTCAATGAGACTCTTAATATACAATTGCGAAGGATTGACTTTGTTTATTTTTATAGTGGCCCTTACCAGGATATTGTTAATTTTTTTACTGCAAAAGCGCAATATTTCATGTACAAATTACGAACAGAAAGAATACCCCTACCCAAATGTCCCTCAAAAATTGTTGATGGTATTGTAAAAAGTTGGTCATTCTGATGACAAAAATTGTTTTTGTTTTCTGTGCTGTATTTTGGTTGAGGATGTGATTTGAATATTAGTTTATGGATCTTATAAAGTTGATTGTAACATTATTTTAG